>CM076578.1:1729564591-1729703132 GCA_034641835.2 Pinus albicaulis | reverse complement strand
GTTGTTGTAGTGATTTTTGACTAGACTTAGCTACAGAATGCAGCCATTCTGTAGCTAGTCGCATATTCCGCAGCTATCTTTATGTTCACACAGGTTACAGGTGTCACTTAAAGGAAAAATGCATATGTTTGAATTCCAGAACTCACCTACATCATTCCTTGCCCTCTACGAAGTCTGAGCAAAAATCTGCAAGTGGTTATGCACGTGGAGGAAACCAAAACTAAGAAGTAGACTTCTACCAGGACAAGGACTCTGCAGATGTCTTCAGCAAAGTACGAGGCCTCAACAGGAGTTCTAATTCGATTTTGATTGAAAAAGACACCTATCCCTATTTCTTCTCAATGGAAATTATGTATTTTTCTTATAAAAATAACTCGGTGAACCGAGAGATAGTTAGCTAGTTGATGTTTTGTTGTTAAGTTGTCCAAGACTGTAATACTCTGTTTTGGAAGCGTTTTCCTTTAATGAAATAAGTACAACTTTAATGCATGATCTGAAGCAATCTTGAGGAGATTCGTGTGCCAATCCGATGGCAGAGGGCCCCTACTGTCCGAAAGGCTTTGTGCATATTTTTTAGATAAGTACTTTAGCTCTGTTTCGTTCTTAATTTAGGCAGTTTTCTGAACTTCATGTTTTATGCTTACTTACACCGAATAGTGCAGTCAATATTGTTATCATGAATTGTTCCAAAATATCACTAACACTGAATGAGATAGATCTGTAGTATTTCGAAGGCTAATTGCGTATTAGTTCAGTTCAGTTCATTAGATTTCAAGTTTTATTAGCTAGTTGTATTCTAGTTTTTCTAAATTCAACTTAAAGGCCTTCATTATTTACAAACTGCTCTTGTTCTTAGTCTCTTTTAACACATTATTATCATATGGACAAGAATTAGTAATATCCTTTTGAGGTCTTGACTGTTCTGCAATTTCTCATAATTTTACAAACAACCTTTTTCCAAAGCTATTCCAAGAGATCTCTAACCCTTGAATGAGGCTTAATAGTAACATTTTGAGTTGCAGAATGGGTTGATTTTAGTGTCATAAGTTAAATTAGCATAGGGTTCCTTACTATGTTGCAGATAATATTTTCTCAACGTGTTCCAACAAATTTCTAACCATGGATGAGATTTTCTCTGTGATATTGTAAGTTGTTGTTTACTTAGAAGAACCTCATTGCATCAAACTTATCCTTTTCTCAAGTTGTTCCAACATACCTCTAATGAAATGAATTGGACTGAGTGTAATGTTATGAGTTACTTTTCTTGTTAAGCTTTGCAATTTGTGAATTAGCATTTTCTGTCCTTAGGTGCCATACATAGTTTGGAGTAGATTTTATTCTGTTTTCGTGTGACCAATAACTTCCCTTTGCCAACAATTTAGTTATTTTCCTCTTAGCATAAAAATACAAAACCAAAAACAATAGAAAAGCACTAAACACAACAAAGTAGGAAAAAGATACCTAGGCACATATAGTGCACTTCACTTCAACAGTTTACTAGCCCTGGTTGACAATTTATGACATCAATTTAGGAACACTAAGTTGAGTAGACACTTATACCATGTTGTAAATAGAGGTAACTATGTTTTCTATTTTCAAGAGTTGAATGGAAAAAAGCTATTAGGAGATACTTTTGAAGACAGGATGCTCAAACATTACTTTTCTCAAGATCCTTATCTCCAAAATATTCACTCATTGTACATACCATTGTGTGAATAAAAAGTAAAAAAGAGAGAAAAATACAAAACATAGAAAAAATAGAAAAGAGGGCAGATTCTAAAGAAAAGGTACAGCCCCATACCCAAAAAATAGTAATACAGAAAGTGTGCAGGCCTAAATGCTACTACTAGCACAAAAAAAATGTCTTGTTCAAGTATCTAGCCTAACCATGGCTGAACATGTTTCAAATTTATTGTTGATAAGTTAGTGAAAAGAATGCCGGTCAAATCATTGAAGCTTGACTTGTCAAAGAAAATAGATTAGGAAAGAAATCTATCGGTTCCACATGCCCAAAATAGAACCAAGGAAAAAAAAAAGGGATGAATAGAAAACTATGTATCTTAGCCCTGATTTTTCTATTCTTGTTTTGTACAAAAATAACATTTGTGTGCAACTTGTTTTTATGCCACAAACCCATGCTAAATTAGATTGTCTAATCCTGATTTAGTCACGTTTTCAATTTCATGTTTTTAGCTTAGTGAATGAATCCTGTCAAACAATTTAACCTTGACAGTTGAATAGAATAGGTAGAGAATCAAAGGAGTTCAATAGCCTAATCTGAGCTCCCGAAAGAGATAAGTGTAGAATTAGATAGTTTGTTTCCACTTTCAAAATAAAAATTTCAATGGGTTTGCCAGTTCAAGTGCACTCAAGGAAGAAAAAATGTTAGGCGAGTAGGTTGGGTAGGTAAAAGTGAAGTTGAGCTAATCATGCTTTTAGATTTTCAAAATCACTACTTCAGGGAAAGAAGCAGCAAAAGAAAGAATAAAATCTGCCCAATGGATGAGGCACTAGTCTTCATAAACCAAGAGATCTGAAATTCTAGACACCTCCTGAAAAGGAGCTGCCCTCCCCAAGTGGAGCCACTGTTAGTCATCAGTAATTTTTCCTTGTTTAGATGACTAAATACTTTGTCCTAGATTTCTAAAAACAGAATTCAAGATTCATGTGAGTTCTAGAAATCTCCTCAAACAGAAAATTTTCACTATCCCACTTCTCTGCCAAAGCATGGCCAATCTATCACCCAGATAAGACCAAATCCTGAACTGATGTCCCATACTCTCACTATGTGTGTCACCTCTGCCTATAACACTATGTATCTGTTTGCCTAAGCCCTCTATATTCATACCTTATTTTTCCATATAAACCAAACTTTTTCCCCTACCCACCAAGTGCCTCAAGCAATGGTGGTTTCAAAACTCCCTTTCTAAAATCCCTTTGAAATAAAACAAGGTTTTATATTTGTCTAGGATGATAGTGCATAATAGAGTGTCAAAAACCCTATCTCCTCATCCAAACCCTGATTCAAGTTTTTAGTCAAAAAGCATATTCCAAGGACATTACAATATGTCAAATAGGGTCACCTAGGTTATGCATTATCATGGTTCTAAATTCACTATTTCCACAGGTATTTAAAGGTGAAGTCAAGAGAACACAAGGATAGGGCTTATCATTGTCCAAAGAACATCAAAGACCTCCAAAGGTGTCCTCTTGATCAAGCAGTAAGCCTGCTCAGGAACAATTTACCATGTCCAAGCATTTCTGCAGAAATGCTTTGTAAATGGTCAACAACATAACAAAGGCGAAGAAGGAGACCTAAAAAGCTCATGAAGGAATCCATAGCTGATAGAAAGATACAAATAGGCTTAAGTTTACAAGGAAGATCATGATCTCATGAGAGAGTGTTATGAAGTGCTTCCCATCAAAAGTTCCATGCAGGTCCTCAAAGACAGTGGCACATAAGCAACACTGTACATCAATAAAAAAGATCATTAAAAATTTGTTTGGCTTCAAGCATGAATCTTGTAGAGGGAAAACTTCCCTTTACTTACATTCCTGTAAAGAAGACCAAAAAGCCATCAAATTAGCCATGAGGTAAGGTAAAAGAGAAGGATCATCACAAGAAAACCACTCACAACCAAGAAGAAAGCAGCAAGGTATTTGTTTGTTGGGAATCAAGATTCATGACTGTTTTGACCAATAAATAGAGCAATGCTAAGGCTACAAAGGCAAAGAACACCTAAAACCTTTTGAATGATCATTGAAGGCTTTTATACATAAATAGTGAGTTTGATAAGTGTCTCTTTGACAACTCAGAAGGTAACACTATTTGTTTTTCTAAAGTATCCCTAAAAACTCAAAGCTTGGGAAGATAGAAAAAGAGGGTCAAAATAGTGAAAAAGAAACCTCCTTCATCACAGTAGATGGTTTCAAGGGTTTTCAAGCTACCTTATATGGTTTGGCAGACAAGCACTAATTCCACCTCAGCAAAAGGGAAAATCAAAGTTTTTAAAGAAGAGAAATAAGGGTAGACATGAAGATCAAATACTCCACTGCACCAAGGGTAGAAATAATGACAAGGTCAAAGGAAAGAATGTTTCAAATACAGAAATATCAGTCAAAAGGAGAAATGGCAAAATGATTAGTTTTCTCTGTATAAGTGTTAAAGTCAAAAACAATTATTTTTCCAAAAAAGGGCTGAAAGGTGTTAGTATGAATCTTATTTGCAAGTGTGCAAAAAAATACCACTTTAGCTGCGCATAACAAACAACCCTAACAGCAAAATATGGCTGCCAATATCTTCAAATCAACAGTTATTTGATCAAGATAAATGCTGCAAAAATTTAGATCTATGCATCAAAAGACATTAAGTAGTAAATAAAACAAGATTTACTCCATGCATCCAATAGACAAGACAAGAATATGTTGAATGAATTTTATATTAAGGGCACCTGGGAGGAAAACATAGAAGGATGTTACTAGTTCTCCTCAATGGGATGGGTTCTTGTAAGTCCTTAGCACTTCAGATCTAAAATTCCTCTCTCTTGATGGTGTAGAAAACCCAGACAAAAGGGGAACTCAAAGGGAGCTCATAAGCAAAAGAATGGAGAAAATATGACAATGATGGTGGATCAAAGTCAAACCAAAAATATAGATCCAGAGTGATCTTAGGCAACAAAAGGTGATGAATGAATGGAAAAACCCTTCTATTTATAACAAAATATAGAGTTAGTCTAGATATTGGTGCATAATTAAAATATTATTAACCAAATCAAGATCCAACTTTTATGGAATATTTTATTATTTTTGTTGGAGGGAAAAGGAATTTGACTTGGGTCAAATCCCTTTATTAGTAAATAATAAATAAATAAATTATTTATTTATCATTTTAAGGAAGTGGTTTAAATATAATCAAATAAATAATGATTTATTTAATTATTTATGGGTGATTTAGTCATATTTAACAAGGAATATTATTTAAATAAGATTTAAATAATTATTCCTTGAAAATAATAAGATAAATAAAGATTTATCTAATTAATTTCCCTGTTTTGGGTTAAATATAACCAGGAATATTAATTAAATTGTTGTTTAACTAATTATTCCTTGAGGAAAATCAAACAAATGTAGATTTATTTAATATTTCCTCATGGGGTTTCCCGTTTAGACCATAAACAACTTAATAAAGGTGTTTTACTAAGTTATTTTTCATAGTGAAAGAAATTTTACTTAGGGTAAAATTGGTCTTACATGGTGTACTTAGGTCCATCTAATAGTAACATGTTAGATGACCAAAAAATGGTGTAACAGATTGCCCCCTAGCGTGCGAGCGTTAGGGGCTAATTGTATGACTGAAGTACGTTGGAAGAACTCAATCCCTAGACACCAAAGGGGAAGTCAAAGGGAGAGAAATCTAAGGTAGATCGAAGCACTAAAGGACTAGACCCTGAGGAGGTGAGACTTACAGGTGCGAAAAGTCTCTTTTATGAGTGAGTACCTGTGCTATAGGTGGCGGGGGAGGCATACCTATGCCTGCCGAGACAAAGTACAAAGAATAATGCATCTAGTAAACAAGGGACTAAACAATATAGTACATGCTGGCATAAACATGAGCCAGGTAAAACATGATAATGAATCCGACATACATACTATGCCTGGAATAACAGCCACGACTTATATAATAATATCTGAGTACATGAGATATAAATACAACCCAAATGCCCCTGTAAACAGGAAAGGGCTCTGAAAATCTGACTGATACATGAAAACAAAAAGGCGTTGCAAGCGGCTGAGGCTGACATCATCAAATATATGGAGCTACATCAAAGGATGTAATGAAAAGGTCATCCAAGCATGTGGGGGGCTACCTGTAGGGCCACCCCCTCATGAGGGCTGAGATATCTCATAGACACCAAGGAATCACCGATATCAGTTGTTGCATCACCGAACCATCAAGTATATAGATCTTGATCATGCTAAAAGGAGCTGGAGCTGAGAAAAAATCAAGTCAAAGGGAAATAAGGTGTTCCTTTGCCTGATCCGAGGCACCGAACAAGAGTGGAAGCTAGAAACAAGGTACATCGCCCTCTAGACCTGTCTTCTGGAATGAATGAGCTAATGTCAACAGAAGGAGGTCCGCCATGTTAGGTCCCGTGATTTGGCCGATTGGCTAGCCAAATGACGATGTAACATCAAACCAAGCTTTGGAGCCCAAGGACCCAGCCTTCCTGGACTCAGAGAGGGCTCTCTCTATAAGTGCAAAAGATGTCGGTGTGTTTACTTGCGATGTTCTGATATTAGGCTAGTTATGAAGTGTGTTTTTGGTTTTTTAGTTTTTAAGTTTGTGAGGGATGAAACTGATCAAATACATAAACTGGATAACAAGGTGTAGATAAATTGGGCTATGGGGTCAAACAGGTCAAGGAAAGCTTATGAGGTGATGATGTAAAGCTGCTGTAGGGCCGATTTGATTCACGATAGAAGGGATCTCTGGGAAAAATGGATTAAATGGACAATAAGTTGGTGAAAGACAAGGGATTTCAAGTGTAACTAGTTAATAGCAGACATGAACATGTAATAGCAAGCCATTAATCATGCTAAGTATAACTATAAGCTAATCAATGCATAGAAATCAAACATTCCAGCCATACATAGAGGTATAAGACCCTCTAACTTCGGGAAAAGGATATCAGATTTTGGGGAAAACACATGAGACAAACTAACAACTCATAAACTATGCCGGAACGCCTAAACATAGTCTCTAAGTCATTGGGCACTTGGACAAATAAGTTTTCATAGTTTTAGGCAAAGGGCTAGATCGGGACTAGGCCTCCTTGGTTCAACAAAATGATCAACAAATCAGTCAAAGAGAAAGTTTTATGGACAAAACTATGGGCAGCTGATAGGTAGGTAGGGCAAACCATACATCCTACTCAACATACATGGAACTGATGAATAAAACTTAGCAACAATACCTTAGATTACTAAAGAGCAGCTAAGAATTCTTTAGCATAACTATGGGAGAAGAAAACATCAAGCTATGAAGATTCAGGGATTTTGAGGTGCCTCCATGGGCATGTCTCAAAATCAATCTTTACTGATCTATAGCAGCAAGAAATATGAATTATGAGTGAAAACTAGAAGACAAAACATATTAAGAAGCACTATACCATTCTACCATGTCAAGGAATCCATCAACAAGCCTTCAACATTCCTCAAAAGCATCCAAGAGGCAGTCCAAAAATCATAACTCAAGTGTATTATTCAAAGCTCATATGACCAATGCATTAATTCTTCTCTCAAGTTCAGCCTCTGATTTACAATGAGAACCATGGAATAAATAGGCTTGAGGAAGGAAAACCTCATGGAGCAACTAGCTATCCCATTGGCCAAGTCAAAATATATAAACTTGTCCTTGAGGCTTTGCAAAGCCCAAGGCACAAAATATCCCATAAAATATCTAAAAAACTGCTAAAAACGGAAATTATATTGACTTTACATGATTTCCCCATGATAAAAATAGCTTAACGCACATTTGGGAAAAGCAGATTTTTGGAGTTCAAAAATTACAAAAATACTTCATATTTATGCCTGAAAAAGGTCCCCTGACTTGCTGGATGCAAATGGCAGCCTTCCCGATGTCGAAATGGGGCTCATGAGGGCTTGCTGGAAAGCTCTCTGTGTCTACTTTCCGGCGCAACTAGAACCAACTCAATCCGAGGTCCGGAAGTCATCCAAAATTGTACCTGTGTGCAAAAACCCAGAAAATAGCAGACTGCTGATATGGCGGGCAGAATGTGCAAAATGAGGGTGTTTTTCGCCAATTTGAGGGGGAAAATGATCTTCAAATTCCCTGAAAATCGCTGGAGACCTGCTCATGGAATTATGGCATCCATCGGTATCATCCTCCTCCCTTGACAACTCATCAAACTGAAATGGCGAATTTATGAGTTTTTGGCCAAAAACCCAAAAAATGCCAAAAAACAAAAAGTTTCCGAAACAGGCCCGAAATTGGCATGCATGACCCTCAAGGGTCCATAGAAACATGCTCCGAAGCTGAAGCCAAAATATCAAGGGCTGATATGGTTTTTTCTTCCTTCCGTGCTAGGCGCCTCTCCTTCAATTTCTTCAATTTCTCTTGTGCTACCTTTAATTTTCGCCTGGCAAATTGATTTAGCTTCTGAAAGTGAAGAGTCCTCTTTCTCTGCAGCTCAAGATCCCTATTTGCCTTCTCAAGCTTTAATTCCAAATGCTGGTTAGCTCTCTCAAGCCATGCTTCCTTGTTTTCCTCAATTTCCTGCTCAAAGAGGGCAGTGAGAGGAAAGGCTTCGAATTGAGCTTGTTCTTCTGCTCTCTGTTTCTCCAAGGCTCTTCTAAGCCCGATGGTCCTAGGCCTCTTTCGCCTAGGCTGGTCTTCCTCTTCTTCATCATCAAACTCGCCAATGAGCTCTTCAATTCTTACTTGCGCCTTTTCTGCCTCCTTTTTATACTTGATCGCCCTTGCCTCATGAATGGCTGCATGATACTTCATTTGTTTGTTTTCAACCTCCAAGAAATGGTTGAAATTCCTCGCCCTTTGAAGATCTTCTTGTAACACCTCAATTTGCCCTTCTTTGTGAATGAGGAGGTTTTCAAGGAGGCGGGCCTCATTGTCACTATCATCACTTTGGATAGGGATAATAGCTAATTCACCTCCATGCTTTGCACTTTCTCCAATTTTACTTTTGCCTTTGAAAGCTAATCTGGCGCTTTTTCTCCTTGGCAAGCTAGAAGTCGTCCTTTTGGGCAATTTCCTCTTTCTAGGAACAGTTTTGGTCACTGTCAAGGACGCAGCTTCAGCTTGCTGTCCTTCCTCAACATCCTGTCCAGTTTGTGGCTCAAAAGGCGCTTCAACTGTTTGCCCAACTTGCTGCTCCTCAAATACTGTATGCTGCTGTTCCTCTTCCGGTACTTGCTGCTGTTCATCAACCTGTAGCTGCTGCTGATCTTCAAACTCTGGCTGCTGCTGCTCACTAATCTCCAACTGCTGTTGTCCCTCAAAATCTGGCTGCTGCTGCTCACTGCCTTCTTTTTCTCCCTGTGGTTCGCTGCCCTCTCCTTCTCCCTGTTCACTTGGCTGCCCAATGGTCATCTTGAGTTTTTTAGGGGTAGGCCTACTAGATAAAGGCACTGGGCGATGGACAGGCTGAGTAGGAGACACATGAACATGAGGGACAGTGGCGAAATTTGCATGGCTAATGAATGAATCCCATGAAACCCCTTTCTTCTCCAGCTGGTGTAAGAAGATAATCTTGATCAAGGAATGATGAAAGAGAGAAGGGATTTGCTGAGGTGGAGCCTTCTTTTGGACAGTAGCTGCGATTTTCTCTATGCTTTTGGACAAAAAGTATGGAAGGTTTAGCTGCCTGCTTCTGGTAAAATGCATCAACAAGCGGACATGATAGGCATAAATTTGGTTAAACCTCCCTTCACAAGTGAAATATCTCATTATGGCTTTCATCAGCGGAGCATAACTTTCGAGAAGATAGGAGAAGGGGAAAATAACAGTGATGGTTTCCCTATGTTCAGGCTTGATGAAAAGTTTATAATCCTCCAGATCAAGATGCGCTTGTTTAAACCACTTTTCACCATGATACGGGATCTTGGTAGCCTTGGATACATACCTTGGGGAGATTTTGAAGTCAAGACCTGCTAACTGGAAGTGTTTGTCCTTGAAATTCAAAGCGCACAAATGTGTAAGTGGCGAGAAACTCTTGACTTCTTCTATCCTCTGACAGAAATCAAGACAGCCTACTTCATGGAAATTGAAAAGCACTGATGGGTGAGCATTGATTTCTTCTATGGAGATAGGCTCATATCTCTTATGTGGACCGCTCTTGTGATCTCGCTTTGGAGGCATTCTGACTTTGACCAAACTTTGGAAAAGGAAAACTGCCTTCACTGTATGAAAAATGTTCTGCTGGATTGAAACTGGCCACTACACTGTTTGGACAGATATGGACCCTGTGGTGTTGAATAAAATGCAACAATGTTTCTTGGAATAAGCCACCTCTGCACTCATTAAAAACAACCTTTCAACTCTGGATGCACTTTAGCAAGGCAAACTTTTTAATATGGTACCCTGTGTAAAGATGAGGCAAACTCCTGTGTCAATTTCTTGTGCACAGTTTTGAAAAACTACTCCTGGTGAGTTTGTCAGAGGTCATATCAATCATAGCTACATCTATGTCTTCAATATAAATCTGTAATCATCAACCACCTGTCCTTTAGAAGTAACCCTATTCACCTTCAGAAAATCTCTGTTAACAAATCTTCAACATGATACAATATGGTTTCTGGAAAAGGCAGACCCAAGTTAGATGTAAAATCAATGCACAGTGGTTTAGGAAACACACTCTCTGCTTGTGAGTTTAAGAGATCCACCAACACATCTATACCCCTGCCTCCAATGTTTAAAGTTTCAACCATCAACATCTCTTCCCTTTAGAAAGTGGTTCTGCACCTTTGGAAAAACTCTGTTCAACAATCTTCAGAATGATACAATATAGTGTAAGGAAAAGGCAGACCTAGGTTCAAAGGTCAATACTACACCTGTACCTCTGTCTCAATGTTAAATGCAATCACCAACAACTCTGCCTTTTAGAAAGTGGCTCTGCACCTTTGGAAACTCTTTGCCAACAAACTTATAGTAGTGAAAAATACAGTGAAATAGGGGCAGATTGCTAGAAGGGGCTTGTTGTGATAAGTGTTTTGATAACCCTGTCCTTCAGAAATGACCTTCCTCTTGAAAAATATTACAAACAACAGCCCTTCAAAATGACACCATATAGTGAAAGAAAGGTAGAACTAGGTTAGGTGACATATCAGTGCCCATGCTTTTTAGGAAACACACCCTTTGCTTGATTTATACTTTTGCTTGACCCAGAATCCTCTTTCCTATTAAAATTTACTGTTCTCTGTGTATGCTATTTCACTTTAAACAAAATCATGCTCATTCTTAGCGTTACCCTTGTTGTGGATATACAGTCAAAATCAAGTTTCAGAGCGGAGGCAACAGGGTTTTAAAAACTCAAAGCTTGAGCAGAGGCTACAAGGGTCTCTCTTAAAATGGTCAAGGCCTTTTCAACAATGCATAGTTTCAAACCACGGCACACAGAATTTAACTTTTGTTTTCGAGACTTTCGAGGTAGGAGTGGGAATACCTTTTGAATTTTGAGGATAAATCCTTTGGGAGGATGCTTGAGTAGCACCGGAACCCTCCAAAACTGGCGCGGCACTCTTTGAAGAAAACACGTCGCGCAAGAAAGCCCTTGTCGGGTCGGCCGGTTTAGTGGTCGGGCGGCCTTGTACAGGCGCGTCGCGCCAACGTACAGGCACGTCGCGCCGACAAAGGGCCCTGTGTAAATTTCCGCCCAGGCACGTCGCGCACAAACCCAGGCACGTCGCGCGGCCTTAAATGGTGCAGAAAAACTTCAATTTGCTTGAAAAAAGTTTTGATACTTGGGGGCTGCGGAATTTGGTTTTGAATTTCGAAAATGACTTTATTACTCTCCTATTCCACTCTTTTAACACACCTTCAACGGCTGCTTTCATTGTTTATTTGAAATCCATAAATAAAGAACCCACGGCTATCCTTTTGATCATAGTGAAGTCTTCCTTTCAAATAGTGGCATTTCCTTGTTTTGAGAGTTAATGTCTTTATTTGCTTTCTTGATTTCTTTATCACTGCAGGTATTTAAACTTTGCCGGCTCTATTTGGACTTGATGATATCTCTGCCCTTTTAAATGATACAAAACTGTGTTTGTTATCAAGCTGTTTTAAACAGTGACAGTTCATCAAATTTGCTTCGCCCATTCATGAAGCTATATACCTATTCTCATAAGAGAGACATTTCAAAACCTCAATTCTGTCCCCTGTTTTGACACTTTAGGTGAAATGTTAACAAAAGAAAAGTCATTCAAAATCTGTCAAAGGCATTTGAAAGCTGTTTTATCACTTAACAGGAGATCGCCTGTGCCCTTCCAACTAGTTTAACAATCTCTGTTCTTAGGTGATTTACAGGTTTCCCTCTGGACTGTAAGTGCCATCTATTGGCTGTTTCCTTTTATCACATAATTCTCTGCTTTCTTGAACAGCGCCTCTTTGGCATGTGATATTGTTTGTTGTTTGACCCTTTCCCTCAAGGAAAATTTCCTTCTTTTTGGTATCAATGGCATACATATATTCAATATTTTCTCTTTTCTACTGCAGGTACAGTCTGATAGATAGCTCTTTGAAAAGGGAAATCAATACCTTGGTATTATAAACAGTAACACTTACCTGTGCAATGACTCCTATTCAGTTCTTTGGTATCCTTCCACTGCACTTTTTAGACCCATCAGTTTTCAACAACCTGCAATGGCTTTGGCCATCTGCTCATATATGGAGGAGGCTCTTCATCAGGTAAGGTATCTGAAGGCTTTTTGACAACTCTGTTTGACACAGCCTTTCTCTGAATGTGATGGTAAGTAAACCACTTGAAAAACCTCAATCTTAGCATCTTTACTTGCAAGCATCACTGTATTTCAGAAGAAACCCTAGCCACAGTGACACTGTTCCTCTGTACTGCTCTAAGGGTGACTAAAATATCATCATGTGTTTTGGTCATCTCATGACAAACCATTTGAAAGATAGTCTCTGTAATTATGGAGGTTAGTGTCTTTTGAGAAAACAAGAACTTTCCTTCTGCCTGTGTAATGGCATTGGTTAACAGCATCTATTCCATTTGATCCTGGACAAAACAGGCTTCTTATGATTGGGATGTTTACTGATGACAAGCCTTTCTAAAGTTCAACAATTTACATGATTTTAAAGCTTCAGATGACTTTCTTTATCAAACCAGACTCTCCTTTCCTTTGAGCTAACATATTTCAACTATATTCCTGTTATGATCATCAGTCACATTCATAAAACCTGGAGTCCCTGTTTCATTTGTTTCAGTTCAAGTCAAACCTGGACTTTTGCAATCTTCTAAGTCAATACTGGCCCGCGCCCTCTGCTTATGGATGAAGGAGGCGCCCTAACCCTCTGCTTGTAAATGAAGGAGGTTCTGGGCCTTGAAAATTTACCAGTTTGCTGAGACAGTGGTGACCCTTTCTTACTGTGATTTTCATGCTGGAAAGAGCTGTAAGGTCCTGATGAGTGACTTTTGTTTTGCAACTTCATCTCAGGCTCATAATACATTTAGAAGCAGCTGTTCCTCTAACTGTAAACTCAAACATTTACTCCATGAGATGAAATTATATTTCTTGCCTTTGTAGAACCATAGAACACTGTGAAAAACCTAATAGTCAGCTTGAGATTGGGTTTTATGCAGTGCTGAGATCTAGGGGGTGTGAGTGGCGCGACTTAGGGCTTGTTTGTCAATTTCATTGGCAAAGTAAGAGGTCAGTCATGGCAGGTATGTAGCAGATGGAGGCTTTTTGGCTTTTTGGTGATTGCCAAGGGTGAAATGTCCTAAAGCGCCACTTCCTAACATAGGGGAGACTTTTGAAACAGATGTGGATTTGCCTTTTAAAGCTGATGGGCATATCAAGAAGGATGAAGCTAGATAGGATATTGACAATGAGGTTTTGATTTCGCCAGGGGTGGACTGAATAGGTAGAAGGGCGAAAAAAGTTTTGGGAGGGTTTTCTGGATGACATATTGACATAAGGAAATCAGTTTCTAGAAAACTCAGCTGAAGATATAGTCATCACCAACATGTAAAAAAATACTGATGGCTAACAGTGGCTCCATTTGGGGAGGGCAGCTCCTCGTCAGGAGGTGTCCAGAATTCAGATTTTTGGCTTATGAAGACCAGTGCCTTATCCATTGGCGCAAAATTTACCCTTCTCTTGATGTTATTTCTGGAAAGTGATAGCATGGTTAACATTAATGATACTTCTACCTACCCCACTATCTTTCCTAACATTTTTTCTTCTCTTTGGCGCATTTGAACTAGCAGCCTTTAGATAATGCATATTTTTCTTTTTGCAAAATGAAACTATCTATTTCTACTCTTATATCTGCCGGGAGTTCAGATTAAGCTGATGAACTCCTTCATTTCTCTACCTAAAACTAGATCGACTGTCAAGATTAAGCAGTTTGACAGGATTTCATTCTCTAATCTACAACATGAAATTAAAAATGATCAAATCAGGATTAGGCAGTCTGATTTGTCATGCATTTGCGGCATAAAAGACAAGCTGCACACAAATGTTATTCTGCAATTAAAGAAAACTAGACAAGCGGGGCTAAGATGTACAATGTGTCTTTCATCCCTCGCTTCTCTCTTTGGTTCTGTTTTAGGCATGTGGAACCAGAATCTCTCCCTAATCTAAGCTCTGTGATAAGTCAATCTTACACAATGTTGACTATCTTGGCACTCACTAACTTATCAGCGAATAAATTTAAACATGCTCAGCTATGATTAGGCTAGATAGCTGAACAAGACATTGAAGTACTAGTAGCGGCATTTAGACTTGCTCGCTTTCCGACAGACTATTTTTTGGAACTGCTGAGACAGTGGTGACCCTTTCTTACTGAGATTTTCATGCTGGAAAGAGCTGTAAGGTCCTGATGAGTGACTTTTGTTTTGCAGCTTCATCTCAGGCTCATAATACATTTAGAAGCAGCTGTTCCTCTAACTGTAAATTCAAGCATTTCCTCCTGAGATGAAGTTATATTTCCTGCCTTTGTAGAAACCATAGAACACTGTGAAAAAACCTAATAGTCAGCTTGAGATTGGGCTTAGTGCTGAGATCTAGGGGATGTGAGTGGCGCGACTTAGGGCTGTTTGTCAATTTCATTTGCAAAGTAAGAGGTCAGTCATGGTAGGTCTGTTGCAGATGGAGGCTTTTTGGCTTTTTGATGATTGCCAAGGGTAAAATGCCTTAAAGCGCCACTTCCTAACATAGGGGATACTTTTGAAATAGATGTGGATTTGCTTTCTAAAGCTGATGGGCAGACCAGTAAGGCTGAAGCTAGATAGGATAGTGGTAGTGAGGTTTTGATTTTGACATGGGTGGACTGAAAAGTAGAAGGGTGAAAAAAGTTTTTAGGAGGGTTTTCTAGATGAAAAATTGACATAAGGAAATCAGCTTCTAGAAAACTCAGCTATAGATATAGTCATCACTAACATGTAAAAAATACTGATGGCTAACAGTGGCTCCATTTGGGGAGGGCAGCTCCTCGTCAGGAGGTGTCCAGAATTCAGATTTTTGGCTTATGAAGACCAGTGCCTTATCCGTTGGCGCAAAATTTACCCTTCTCTTGATGTTATTTCTGAAAAGTGACAGCATGGTTAACATCAATGATACTTCTACCTACCCCACTATCTTTCCTAACATTTTTTCTTCTCTTTGGCGCATTTGAACTAGCAGCCCTTTGACAATGCATATTTTTCTTTTTGCAAAATGAAACTATCTATTTCTACTCTTATATCTGCCGGGAGTTCAGATTAAGCTGATGAACTCCTTCATTTCTCTACCTAAACTAGATCGACTGTCAAGATTAAGCAGTTTGACAGGATTTCATTCTCTAATATACAACATGAAATTCAAAAATGATCAAATCAGGATTAGGCAGTCTGATTTGTCATGCATTTGCGGCATAAAAGACAAGCTGCACACAAATGTTATTCTGCAACAAAAGGAAACTAGACAAGCGGGGCTAAGATGTACAATGTGTTTTTCATCCTTCGCTTCTCTCTTTGGTTCTGTTTTAGGCATGTGGAACGAGAATCTCTCCCTAATCTAAGCTCTGTGATAAGTCAATCTTACACAATGTTGACTATCTTGGCACTCACTAACTTATCAGCAAATAAATTTAAACATGCTCAGCTATGATTAGGCTAGATAGCTGAACAAGACATTGAAGTACTAGTAGCGGCATTTAGACTTGCACGCTTTCTGAAGGACTATTTTTTGGAACATGGGGCTTTACCATTGTTTTTAGAAACTGCCCTCTTTTTCTATTGTTTACTGCTTTTGTATATTCTTCTTTTTCACTTTTCTTCAAAAAAATCTAAAACTGAAAAGATGCTCGCAAGGCTGAGCTTATTTTCCACTGCTGTCTACCTATCCTAATTTAAACTGTACACAACATACACATTTGGTGAACTCTTCTTTCCAATGTAACCAGTCAAGTAGATGATTGCATGGGTGACTCCGGTTTAGTTCTTTCATGATGCAGAAATAATGACAAGGCCACTCCCATTTGGCAGGTTTTTGGACAATAGTACTTAAGCCTTTTCTCATTCTTGGTAGCAACTTGTTTATGATAGAAACTACTACTCTTTTAGACTTTTCAAGGAAAACAACAACTGGATCTTGGAATAATACCTGATCTAGAGGATTTGAGATATAGGTTTCATTTAGGATTACTCTTTCTCCCACTTGACCATATTTGGGACCCCCTTGGTACATCAACTCTTCCCCTTGCTCATGATTACTTGAAATGACAGGTTCATCATATATTGCAGTGTAATTCTCTTGCCAAGCTGATGTGTTTTGATAGGGCGGGCTGAAAATTGTGTGAAGGTCATCAGGTTGATGAGCATGGATATACTTTGACAGTAAATTATCTTCAAAGGATAGTGTGACAACTCTCATTTGTTTCTCAACCTCTACTTCATCATCCGCAATTTGTAAGTCAATGGAGCTTGGTGGCTGCAGATCTAGAGTTAAGGAAGATTCCATGTCCAAAATGATTTCTTCAATCATTTCAGGAAAAGGCTTCTCATTTACAACATGCTCAAGAATTTCACCATCTTCGTCAACCTCGTCATCAAAGTTGAAAAACTGCTGATTTCCAATTATGTGAATGTTATCTCTGATGGACTGAAGTGAAGTAGAGCAAAGTGTCCGAGACTCTTCACTTACTTCTAAAATCTCAATGCTCTCCTCATCAGTGTCATAGATGACCTGTAATGGCTGCTCACTTTTCTCAAGTTTATGAAACTGAGCTTCCTCCCAAAAATCAAAAGCTGAGTGTTCTGCAAAGTTAGTTTCTGTTTGGAAATCACAATCATCAACATATTGATCAAACCTTGGAGAATCATTAACATAAGAAATGTTATCAACCATGCACATTAGACTATCAGATTGCTTTTCTTCAAATTGATCTACACATCTATTTTCTGATTTATGACATGCAAGATTAACAGGAGAAAGATCAGAAAACTTTTGGTTATATGAAGTTTCAGAGGTTGTTTGTATGTTTATAAGTTGATCCATTTCCTCTTCAGTTAGAAAGGGAGGCATTTTCATTTCTCTAAAATAATCTTCTTTCTCTTGGGAAATCTGATTTGAAGGATGAATGTCTTTTTGGGCTTCACCTTTGAGAGATGATGAATCATCACTTATGCCCTTAGAGAGATCCTGTGGGTTTTCTATCATTTCTTGCTTATTTTCATCTTCAACCAATTCTTTGTGATATTGAGGATAGTTATCATGTAATTCATGAGTTTTTTCTGATAGATTCTTAGGGGGCCAGTTTGCTTTTATGAACTCAAATGACTCCCAACATAAAGGTAGAGACCCTACAGGTTTTGATTTATCTTCTATCTCAGATTTGAATTCTTCTTCAATCAGCTCTTCTTGATTTGGGTGAGAGTTAGCTTGAGCAGGGTTTTCCTGAATAACTGCTGAGAGATCTTTAGGGAGCAAATTTTCTTTCAAAGTAGGGAATGATTTAAAGCATAAGGGTAGAGAACCTAAAGGTTTTGATTCTTCTTCCATTTCAGAATCTGTGATTTCAAAATGGCTGATAGCTTCTTTAGAGCATTCCTCTATGTTTTTATTTGCAACTTTCCCATTAGGCATATTTTGTTTATAACTCTTGTCTTGTGATAGTTGAGTGTGTTTAACCTGAGGAAGAAGGGTAGGTTGGTTTGAATAAGCAGTGTTAACCTTGTGTTTCTGTTTCTCTCTTTTCCTAAGTAGATGTTCTAGTTTGCCAAGCATACATTCCAATTTTTTCAACTTTTCCTCTGAAGATACTAGTCTCTCTTGATTTGCTTTGTCTTTCTCTATTGTTCTTAGTTGTGCCTCCCTATTTAGTATGTTGAATTCTACATCAACTGCTATCCTTTGCATTTCTTCTAGGGTTAAAGGATCTTTGTTTTTTATCTGGAAAACCATCTCTGGGTCAAAAGAGTCTGGGTAATGTAAGAGAACACATCCGAGGGGTGGCTTTAGGTTAGCAAGCATTGCATGGTATACTTTATTGAACCTGGCTGAAAAGTTTTGTATTGTTTCCCCTGGTTGTCTTTTTAACTGATTGTACTCCTTTATGATGAGAACTTTATTACCCATGACCAACCACCTATCTAGAAATATTTGAGCGAACTGATGAAAATTGGTAATTCTTGCAGCGGGAAGGTCTTGAAACCAACTCTTAATTTTTCCTTGTAATGATAAGGCAAACATTCTAATACGCACATCATCTTCTTCTATGTCATAAAGGTCAAGTAAATCCTCAAGTTTTCGGGCATGCTCTTCAACGGTGACTTTGGAGCTTTCTCCATCAAACCTGGGTAATTTATTTTGAAGATTTGCAGGAAGGGCTTGTAAGATGGGAGGTAAAACCAGAGGCTTGTATCTTTCTGGGACCTTTGTGGATATAGGTAGTGTAAAAAGAGGTTCGTGACTGTTTGAGGTTTCAGCCAGAGTGGGAAAGGTAGCATGAGGCTCATGTTTTGTTAGGTTTTCCATAGGTGAATCAGGGGTAAGCATAGGTGTACAAACTTGCTCATGGTCTGAGATTTGAGGCTTGGATTTTTGAGGTTTGAGATCTTTCCAATGATCAATGTAGATCTCATCGGTGTATTCCTTATCAGGCTCAAAGTAGGATAGAACATAGTTACAGATAAAGACAATAATTTCTTGAATCCAACTAAGGCCTGAGTGCTTTTTCTTTCTAGGATGACCAGTCATGTTTTAGGTTCTTCTTCCAGTGGAGTCTTTAGGTCTATTGGGAGTTGTGGAGTCGCCAGGTGGAACTTGGTTGTTTTTGTAGAGATGTAGCTATGGTCCACCACCAGTAACTAATCTGGAAATGTTTTTAAGGTTTTTCTGAGTTTTATGTGCAACCTATGGTTTGTTAAAGTATCCTAGACTTGTTTCAACACTTTGCTAGGGTGATGAGAACAAAAAGAGTTTACTCTAAATGGGTATACGGGATGCTTGCTTGTTTAAGTATCTAAAGGACTAAAGAGTCTATAAGAGTTTGCTAGACTGTCATGTACTCAATGTCCCACCATCTCCCGCTATGTTAGTGAGCGATGGGATAGGTTGATCGGGTAGTAACCTAGAGTTCGATAAAATAGTAAGGCCTACTGGAGGCTAGTGGAGTCGCCAGGTGGATTTTTAGTTGTTTTGAGATATATGTGTATGGTCCACCACCAATACTGACAAAAAGCCAATCTGGGAATGTTTTGGGGTTTTTCTGAGTTTTTTGCGCTTATGAGGTTTGGAAGAGCTTCTTATAACTAAATCATCATTTTGCTAAGATGGTGAAAGAGTTAGCTTCTACTCTTCAAGCAACACTTAAGTTTTCTAAGTTTGATTGAGACTTCGAGAAATCTAAGGTGCACTTAGACTGTCACTAACTCGGAAGGTCCCACCGTGATCGTTACTATGTCAGTGAGCGGTGGGATAAGTCAATCAAATAGTATTCTTAAGGCTGCTAGAAAAATTAGGGAAACTAAGTTGTTTATCACTCAGAGTCCCACCATTATGTTAGGGTGGCGATGAGGTGGCTAAATCGGATAGAATTCTAAAATTTAGAAAGGTAGTAAGGCCTACTGGAGGCTAGTGGAGTCGCCAGGTGGATTTTTAGTTGTTTTGAGGTATATGTGTATGGTCCACCCCCAATACTGACAAAAACCAATCTAAGGGATTTTTTTGGGGTTTTTCTGAGTTTTATGTAGTCCTGAGGTTTGGAAGAGTGTCCTACAGCTGAGTCATCATTTTGCTAGGATGGTGAGACAACCAAATTCTACTCTTCTAAGTTTGACTGAGATTTTGAGAGTTCCTAAGGGATACCTAGGATGTTTTGACTCAAAGTCCCACCGTGATCGCCATTATGTTAGGGTCCCATGATTTGGCCGATTGGCTAGCCAAATGACGATGTAACATCAAACCAAGCTTTGGAGCCCAAGGACCTAGCCTTCCTGGACTCAGAGAGGGCTCTCTCTATATGTGTAAAAGATGTCGGTGTGTTTACTTGCGGTGTTATGATATTAGGCTAGTTATGAAGTATGTTTTTAGTTTTTTGGTTTTTTAAGTTTGTGAGGGATGAAACTGATCAAATACATAAACTGGATAACAAGATGTAGATAAATTGGGCTATGGGTCAAACAGGTCAAGGAAGCTATGAGGTGATGATGAGAGGCTGCTGTAGGGCCGATTTGATTCACAGTAGTAGGGATCTTGGGGCAAAATGGGTTAAATGGACAACAATTTGGTGAAAGACAAGGGATTTCAAGTGTAACTAGTTTATAGCAGACATAAACATGTTATAGCAAGCCATTAATCATGCTAAATGAAACTATGAGCTAATTAAAACATAGAAATCAAACATTCCAGCCATACATAGAGGTATAAGACCCTCTAACTTCGGGAAATGGCTATCAGACTTTGGGGAAAACACATAAGACAAACTAACAACTCATAAACTACGCTGGAATGCCTAAACATAGTCTCTAAGTCATTGGGCACTTTGACAAACAAGCTTTCATAGTTTTAGGCAAAGGGCTAGATCGGGACTAGGCCTCCTTGGTTCAACAAGATGATCAACAAATCAGTCAAAGAGAAAGTTTTATGGACAGAACTATGGACAGCTTATAGGTAGGCATGGCACACCATACATCCTACTCAACATGCATAAAACTGGTAAATAAAACTAGCAAACATTATCCTTGGGTTACTAAAGAGCAGTTAAGAATTCTTTAGCATAACAAAGGAAGAAGAAAACATCAAGCTATGAAGATTCAGGAATTTTGAGGTGCCTCCATGGGCATATCTCAAAACTAATCTCTACTGATCTATAGCAGCAAGAAGCATGGATTATGAATGAAAACTAGGAGACAAAAACATAGCAAGAAAAACTATACCATTCTACCATGTCATGGAATCCATCACCAATCCTTCATCACTCCTCAAAAGCATCCAAGAGGCAGTCCAAAAATCATAACACAAGTGTATTCATCAAAGCTCATATGACCAATGTATAAATTCTTCTCTCAAGTTCAGCCTCTGATTTACAATGAGAACCATGGAATAAATAGGCTTGAGGGAGGAAAACCTCATGGAGCAACTAGCTATCCCATTGGCCAAGTCAAAATATCTAAACTTGTCCTTGAGGCTTTGCAAAGCCCAAGGGACAAAATATCCCATAAAATATCTAAAAAACTGCTAAAAACGGAAATTTTGACTTTACATCATTTCCCAAGTATAAAAATAGCTTAACGCACATTTGGGAAAAGCAGATTTTTGAGGTTCAAAAATTACAAAAATACTTCATATTTATGCCTGAAAAAGGTCCCCTGACTTGCGGGATGCAATTGGCAACCTTCCCGATGTCGAAATGGGGCTCATGAGGGCTTGCTGGAAAGCTCTCTGTGTCTACTTTCCGGCGCAACTGAAACCATCTCAATCCGAGGCCTGGAAGTCATCCAAAACTGTACCTGTGTGTAAAAAGCCAAGAAATAGCAGACTGCTGATATGGCGGGGAGAATGTGCAAAAAGAGGGCATTTTTCGCCAATTTGAGGGGGCGAATGATCTCCAAATGCTCTGAAAATCGCTGGAGACCTGCTCATGGAATTATGGCATGCATCAGTATCATCCTCCTCCCTTGACAACTCATCAAACTGAAATGGCGAAATTATGAGTTTTCGGCCAAAAACCCAAAAAATGCCAAAAAACAAAAAGTTGCCGAAAAAGGCCCAAAATTGGCATGCATGACCCTCAAGGGTCCATAGCAACATGCTCCGAAGCTGAGGCCAATATCACTGGTGATGTACACCTCTTCATTAGTGTGACTCTCCTTCTAGCTTCTTCAATTTCTCTTCCCATTCTTACTTACTTCAATTTTGTGGCCAACAATTAGCTACAGAAACCAAAAGTCCTCTTCTCTGGCTCCAGATCTGTTCAGCCCTCTCAAGCTTTGTGTCTTAATCTTGGTTCCAGCTCTCTCAAGCATGGCACCTGCCTCCTCAATTTCCTGCCCAAGAGGCTGTTCCTGTCAGAAATGAGTTTGTTCTTCTGCTCTCTGTTTCTCCAAGGCTCTTCTGAGCCCGATGGTTCTAGGCCTCTTCCGCCTAGGCTGGTCTTCCTCCCCTTCATCATCAAACTCGCCGATGAGCTCTTCAATTCTTACTTGCGCCTTTTCTGCCTCTTTCTTATACTTGATTTCCCTTGCCTCATGAATAGCTGCATGAAACTTCATTTGTTTGTTTTCAACCTCCAAGAAGTGGTTGAAATTCCTCGCCCTTTGAAGGTCTTCTTGTAACACCTCAATTTTCCCTTCTTTGTGAATGAGGAGGTTTTCAAGGAGGCGGGCCTCATTGTCACTATCATCACTTTGGATAGGGATAATAGTTAATTCACCTCCATGCTTTGCACTTTCTCCAATTTTACTTTTGCCTTTGAAAGCCAATCTGGCGCTTTTCCTCCTTGGCAAACTAGAAAGTGCTGCCCTTTTAAATCCTCACTAGGAATAGTTTTGGTCACGGTTAAGGTGGCAAATTTCTTCAAACTTGCTCTCCTTCCTCAATACCTGGCCCAGTTTGTGGCCTGTGCAAGAAGGCCAGAATTGCTTTAACTTGCCGTTCTTCACTTCGTCTCGCTCGCTCGTCCCTCTTCTTGTGGCCGTTGTCGTTCACTAATCTCCAGAACTCACGCTGCCTCTCAATATCTAGTCAGCCGTTTCCCGTCGCCTTCTTCGCTCGTGGTTCACTGCCCTCTCCTTCTCCCTGTTCACTTGGCTGCCCAGTGGTCATCTTGAGTTTTTTAGGGGTAGGCCTTCTAGACAAAGGCACTGGGCGATGGACAGGTTGAGTAGGAGACACCTGAACAGGAGGGACAGTGGCGAAATCTGCATGGCTGATGAAGGAATCCCATGAAACCCCTTTCTTCTCCAGCTGGTGTAAGAAGATAATCTTGATCAAGGAATGATGAAAGAGAGAAGGGATTTGCTGAGGTGGAGCCTTCTTTTGGACAGTAGCTGCCATTTTCTCTATGCTTTTGGACAAAAAGTATGGAAGGTTTAATTGCCTGCTTCTGGTAAAATGCATCAACAAGCGGATATGATAGGCATAAATTTGGTTAAACCTTCCTTCACAAGTGAAATATTTCATTATGGCTTTCATCAGCGGAGCATAACTGTCAAGAAGATAGGAAAAAGGGAAAATAGCAGTGATGGTTTCCCTATGTTCAGGCTTGATGAAAGGTTTATAATCCTCTAGATCAAGATGCGCTTGTTTAAACCACTTTTCACCATGATACGGGATTTTGGTAGCCTTGGATACATACCTTGGGGAGATTTTGAAATCAAGGCCCGCCAACTGGAAGTGTTTGTCCTTGAATCTCAAAGCGCACAAATGTGTAAGTGGCGAAAAACTCTTGACTTCTTCTATTCTCTGGCAGAAATCAAGACAGCCTACTTCATGGAAATTGAAAAGCACTGATGGGTGAGCATTGATTTCTTCTATGGAGATAGGCTCATATCTCTTATGTGGACCGCTCCTGTGATCTCTCTTTGGAGGCATTCTGACTTTGACCAAACTTTGGAAGAGGCAAACTGCCTTCACTGTATGAAAAATGTTCTGCTGGATTGAAACTAGTCACTAGACTGTTTGGACAGTTTAGACAATGTGGTTTGGATGAAATGCAAAAAATTTTCTTTGAATACACCACCTGTGCACTCTTTAAAAAACAACCCTTCACCTCTGGATGCACTTCAGCCAGGCAAACTTTCTAATATGTTACCCTGTGTGAAGATGGGACAAACTCCTGTGTCAATTTCCTGTATAGAGTGTTAAGCAATCATAGCCACATCTCTGTCTTCAATGTAAAACTGCAATCATCAACCACCTGTCCTTTAGAAGTAGCCCTATTCACCTTTAGAGTATCTCTGTCAATAATTTCTCTGCCTGATAAAATATGGTTTCTAGAAAAGGCAGACCCAAGCTAGGTGAAAAAACAATGCACAGTGCTTTAGGAAACACACCCTTTCACTTGTGAAGTTTAAGAAA
This sequence comes from Pinus albicaulis, assembly GCA_034641835.2. Lineage (NCBI taxonomy): Eukaryota > Viridiplantae > Streptophyta > Pinopsida > Pinales > Pinaceae > Pinus > Pinus albicaulis. Next base: position 1,729,678,853 of record CM076578.1, on the reverse strand, counting down.
TCAAACACCACTTTTGTATCTCTGCCTCCAAAGTTAAATTCCCATCAACGAACCCTGCCCTTTCAGTGCACTATTCATCCTTAGAATCTCTTTGTCAATCAACTTTTCAAAATGATACAATATGGTGAAAAAGAGGGCAGACCTAGGTTAGATGAAAAATCAATACACAGTGCTTTATGAAGGGCACTTTTTCTTGTGAAGTTAAAGGATCAACCATCACCTGTGTACCTCTGCCGCCAATGTTTACATTTAACCACCAACAACTCTGTCTTTCAATATGCTGTTCACCTTTGGAAACTCTTTGCCAACAAACTTACATTAATGAAAAATACAGTGAAATAGGGGCAGATTGCTAGAAGGGGCTTGTTGTGATAAGTGTTTTGATAACCCTGTTCTTCAGAAATGACCTTCCTCTTGAAAAATATCACAAACAACAGCTCTTCAAAATGACACCATATAGTGAAAGAAAGTCAGAACTAGGTTAGGTGACATATCAGTGCACCATGCTTTTTAGGAAACACACCCTTTGCTTGTGAGTTCAAGAGATCTACCAATACATCTATACCTCTGTCTCCAATGTTAGAATTTCAACCATCAACAACCTCTGCCCTTCTTTTGTCCTGTAGAAAGTGGCCCTGCACCTTTGGACAATCTCTGTTCAACAACTCTTCACAGTAGTGACAAAATACAGTGAAACAGGGGGGAAGTTTGCTAAAAGGTGTGCTTGTGAGAAAATGCCAACAATCACTCTGTTTTCTGAAGTCTTAGATGTCAACCAACACATCTTGCTCCTTGCTCAAGAAGGCTTATAGTCATTTAATAGTTCTGTCTTGTACATGTGTGCCCACTTTCCACTGTTTTGCATCTCAAGCAAACTACCCCACATATGCTTAGACTGTTAATACACAGTATTGGAGCAAAAAACTGACAGAGTTTTTAGAAGACTGTAGAGCTTTAAGACAAGGGTTATATGAGTTTTCTCTTTTAAAACAATAAATGGTCCTCTATGAATGCAGCCCTCTGGAGATATTATGAAAACCTTTGTTTGAATGGATGGCAACTTTGTCAAATAAGTTTCGAACAATATAAGGCAGTCAATTAACAGTTTTCCCCTGTAGCCTTGAGGTGGCTTTGAATAACATGGTAAAATGTGTGAGAAATACCTCTAAGAGTGATGGACAACCCTAGTGTGGGGCCAGAGTAGCACCAGGGATCTTCACAATCTCCGCGGCACTCTTTTGCAGTCAGCACGTCGCGCAAAATTCACTGTGGGTGGCCTGTCGGGTCGACCTGTCGGGTGGTCGGGCGGCCTTGTACAGGCACGTCGCGCCAACGTACAGGCACGTCGCGCCGACAAAGGTGGCCTTTGTAAATTTCCGCCCAAGCACGTCGCGCAGAAAACCAGGCACGTCGCTCGGTGTAAAAACGTGCAGACTGTGTTATTTCGACCAGAATCCTTCTTGTTTGATGCTATGGAGGCGCGGGCTCTAGCTTCAGTTTTGAAATTGACAATATTTCCCTCACACTTACTATTTGATGTCAATTCAAAACAAAAATCCAACGGTCATTTACTTGGAAAAAGAACACTGGTTTTCAACTCTGTTTGTTTTAAAACAGTGGGTTTGTCGTTTTTGAATATGTAAAACCCGAAACATGATTCTGACCCCGAGTTTTAAACTTTGACAAAAACTCAACAAACTTCATCATCTCTGCCATTGTTTTTAACAATGTTGGTGCTATTTCTGATGTAAAGCAACCCACCTTACTACTGTAAAGATAATGTTAAAAAACTGTTATGTTTTTGAAGGACAGGGCTTGCCTTGTTAATGTATTTTAACTGGTGCATTGGTCTTTTGTAAGAGAGACATTCCAAAACCTCAACTCTGTCCCCTGTTTTGACAATTTAGGTGAAATGTTAACAAAGAAAAGTCATCTAAAATCTGTCAAAATGCATTCGAAAACTGCTTTATCACTTTAACAGGAGATTGCATGTGCCCTTCCAACTTGTTTAATAATTTCTGCTCTTAGGTGATTTATAAGCTTTTCCCTGGACTGTAGCGCCTTCTTTAGGTTGCATTCTTTCACACTATACTTCACTGTTTACTCAAAAGGATCTCCTTCAGACTTCTGGGCAAGGGATAGTGGAGTACTGTTTTAACCATTGCCTTTAAAGAAACTGCTCCTTGTGGTATAAATGCATGCATATGTTCAATATTGTCCCCTTTCTACTATAGGTACAGTTTGACAGATATTTTCATTTTGAATAGGAAAACCAATACTTTTGTATCATAAGCACTATCATTTACCTGTGCAATGACTTCTATTCAATTTCTTTGTATCCTTCCATTGCATTTTATATCAATCAGTTTCAGCAACCTGCAATGACTTTGGCCATCTGCTCATACATGGAGGAGGCTCTTCATTAGGTAAGGTATCTGAAGGTGTTTTGACAACTCTGTTTGACACAGCCTTTCTCTGGATGTAATGGTAAGTGAACCTCTTGAAAAACATCAATATTAGCATCTCTTCTTGCAAGCATCACTGTGTTTCAGCAAAAACCCTAGCCAAAGTAACACTGTCTCCCTGCACTGTTCTAGGGGTGACTGAGATATTTATCATTTGGCTTGGTCATCTCACGACAGATTACTTGTCAAATCATCTTTGTGACTTATGGAGGTTAGTGCATTTTGAGAAACCAAGAACTTTCTTTCTGCCTGGGTAATGGCATTTGTTGTCAGCATCTGTTCTATTTGATCTTGTGGATAAGCAGGGTACTTATGATTGGAATTTTCACCAATGACATGCCTTTCTTCATTTCAACAATTCACATGATTTGAAAGCTTCAGATGACCTCCTTTATCAGACCAGACTCTTTTTCTTAGCATATTCCAAACTCTGTTCCTGTTATGACCATCACTCAAATTCATAAAACCTGGAGATACTGTTTCACTGTTTAATACAAAGCAAACCGGGACCTTTGCAATCTTCCAAGTCAATATTGGCCAGCGCCCTCTGCTTGTGGATGAAGGAGGCGCCCTAACCCTCTGCTTGTAAATGAAGGAGGTTCTGGGCCTTGAAAATCTACCAGTTTGCTGAGACAGTGGTATCCCTTTCTTACTGTGATTTTCATGCTGGAAAGAGCTGTAAAGTCCAGATGAGTAGCTTTCTGTTTTGCAGACATATCTCAGGCTCAAGTTACATTTAGAAGCAGTTGTTCCTCTAACTTGTAAACTTAAACAGTTACTCCATGAGATGAAACTATATTTCCTGCCTTTGTAGAAACCATAGAACACTGTGAAAAACCTAATAGTCAGCTTGAGATTGGGTTTTATGCAGTGCTGAGATCTAGGGGGTGTGCGTGGCGCGACTTAGGGCTGCTTGTCAAACTAATTTGCAAAGTAGGAGGTCAGTCATGGTTGGTCTGTAGCAGATGGAGGCTTTTTGGTTTTTTATGATTGCCAAGGGTAAAATGTCTTAAAGCGCCACTTCCTAACATAGGGGAGACTTTTGCAACAGACTTGGACTTTTCCTTTTGGAGCTGATGGGCAGACCAAGGAGGGCTGAAGCTAGAAAAAATGGTGATAATGGATTTTAACTTTGACAAGGGCGGACTGAAAATTAAAAGGGCGAAAAAAGTTTTAAGAGGGTTTTCTAGATGATAGATTGACACATGGAATTCAGCTTCTAGAAAACTCAGCTATGGATATAGTCATCACTAACATGTAAAAAATACTGATGGCTAACAGGCGTACGAGAGACTATACGGAAGGGGTGACGTGGAGGTGGACTTGGTCAACCGACGGGGTGCGCGAACAATTTTGGGCCATACGATAAAAAATGGGATCGACGGTTAATATTGTGTCGGGCGGTAGTGAGATGGTGGGCCACGGGTGATGTAGACGGGAGTTAAAAGCTACACAACTTTGGAGAATAATCGTCGTTGGATCGAGCGCCCAAGATCGGACAGTTCACATAAATTTCGCTGCACGTCCACGACCGAAGGTTAACGCGCGAAATGGGGGCGGTTTTGGAACAATGGCTAAGACACGCGTCACACGATTAATGGAATCGCTGCGCTTTGCGGAAAACCGCCAGCCCTTCAAAAGTGGTGCAGGGAAAACCGGCCGATTTTTATGGGTAAGGTGTGGCGAGGACCACTGATCAGGGAAAGATCGCGGACCGTTGATTTATTTTTGATCGAGCGGCTGGAATTGCGCCCGATAGCCATATGAGGTAAGCACTTTTGTTCTGGCACATGGTCAAGAGCCCAAGTTTTTATGGAGAACGGAACGGAAGGGTTAAGACCAAAGGGGCTATACTTTGAATACCCTAGGGCGTGAATTATCAGATCAGCACAGTGTAATCTGGAGACACCGAGTGGTAACGATATGCGGAAAATGAGTTCTCTAGGTCACGATGGGGAATTTTAAAGATTAGGAGGGGCCGATGGCTAAAATTTCACTGGAGGGGCTAACATATACAACATCGGCTCCATCTGGGGACGGCGCGTTCATACTTGGACACGTCGAGAATCTGCAGACTGCTTGATACACTTTGGATGACTCTGCTACTTAGTCTCTCTGCATTTCTGTTTCCCACTTGATAATTCACTAGCACGCTCACCTGGATTAAACCAAAACTGATAAAAAACTTATATACAATATGGTACATCAGGCGCTCCATGCCTGAATCAGAATTGGAAATACGGTTTAAGAAACTGACTGTTTACAGGGGCATCTAGCAAGTCACCCTGCAAATTCTCCAATATAAACGTGTTATTGCCTCCCTGTTCAACAATTTTGAAGGGGCCAAACTAGAGGGGGTCGAATTTGCCATGCTTTCCTTTTTAGGCCCTTCGAACATCCCATCTGAGCACCAGATCTCCAACCTACAATTTCCTGTCTTTTGCATGCTGATCAAACACATGTTTCATTTTCTCCTGATATTCAGCTAATCTCTGATTCACTTGGTCTCATGTTTCCTCTAATTCTACCAATTGGTTGATTCTTCTGGCCATATCATCAGACTCTTCTTGACTTTCCTGCATGAATCGTGCCACTGGTAAAGCCAGCTGCACAGGAAACACTGCTGCTCATCCATATACCAATTCATATGGAGATTTCCCAGTTTCTCTCTTACTGGTGATTCTATTAGCCCATAGAGCAAACTTCAATTGGGAATCCCAATTCCGTTGATTTTCATTTATTGTCTTCTTCAAAGCCCTCACTAGAGTTTTATTGGAAGATTCTGCCAAGCCATTTCCCTGTGGGTAATAGGCTGTAGAATGCTTCAACGCGATATTATACTGCTGGCAGAAATTTACAAATTTTGCAGACTTGAAGGCCTGTGCATTATCAGTCACTATTCTAGCGGGACAGCCAAACCTGGATATGATGTTTTCTTCCATGAATTTTATGATGACGGTGTTAGTAGCATTCCTTGCAGGTATGGCTTCCACTCATTTTGTAAAATAATCTGTGGCAGTTAATATCCATTTATGTTGGCCACTTGATGGGGGATGTATTTCTCCTATAAAATCTAATCCCCATTGTTGAAATGGTTCATTCACATGAACTGGAATCAAGGGAAAAGCTGCCAACTTCTGTTTCTCAGCAAACTTCTGACACTTATCACATGCTCTGACCCAAGTAAAAACATCTCCAAATAATTTTGGCCAGTAGAAACCAGCCTTCAGGATTTTATGAGCTGTAGCTCTCCAGCTATAATGTCCTCCGCAAATTCCCTAATGGAATTCTATCATTATATTTTCCACTTCATTTTCTGTGAGGCATAATAGTAGTATGCCTGAAGGATCCCTCCAATATAATTGGCCATTGGCAACTATATACTTCTGTGATTTTAGCCTCAATGTTTTGTATTTTGCCTTGTCACAACTTGGAGGACAGCTGAGCGTCAAAAGATATTCAACTATTTCTTTGTACCATGGACTAGTGAGATATTTTATGTGTACTCTCCGAGTAGCCATCTCCAACCCTTGCTGCTCTTCTTCTCTCTTAGACTCTTCATTTGCATTCATAGACAAATTTATGCCTAGAGCTTGATAGTTTGATTCAGATAACATTTTAGCAAGGCCCTGTCCTTTAATCAGCTTAGTAGGTCTAAGGTCCAAGTCATACTATTGTATTTTTGCAATCCATCTTCCTCTTTTTCCTTCACTGTCTCCTTGAATGAGAATGTCTTTGACAGCTGCTGTAGGGACATATGTAGTAATGTGAGACTACAAAACATACATGCGAAAAGCTTTAAGAGATTTCACCAGGGCATAAGCTTGCTTCTCCAATATATTATATTTCAACTCAGCATCATGGAGCACCTGGCTAAAGAAAGCTATAGGCTGCTCAAATCCTTCTTCATTTTTCTGTAACAAAACTCCAGCTATTGTATGAGGTGATGCAAAAGAAAAGATCATAAATGGCTTTGCATAATCTGGTCTAGCTAGCACAAGGGCTTCAACAAATGCAGCTTTAATTCTATCAAAGGCCTCTCGTGATTCTTGTGACCATTTCACCTCACTATTCTTCTTTAGCATATCTGTTATATGCCTAACTATCTCAGCATAGTTAGGAATGAATCTTCTCAGAAAATTTATTCGTCCCAAAAACACTTGCACTTCTTTCTTATTTCTGGGGAGAGAGATGTTATTTATAACCTCTACTCTTTTAGGATCTATTCTCACCTCATCTTTAGTTACAATATGCCCTAAAAGTTTTCCTTCCTCTAATGCAAATAAAGACTTTTGTGGGTTAAGAGAAAGGCCATACCTTCTGCATTTTTCAAAGGTTCTTTGTAAATGTTCAATATGTTCAGCATCACCTTTTGAAAACACTGTAATATCATCAAGGTACACCACCAGAAATCTATCTTGCTCCCCAACAAAGGCTATGTCCATAGCCCTCTGAAAAGTGGCCCCTGCATTAATCAGGCCGAAAGGCATCCTGGCATACATAAATGTACCCCATGGTGTGATGAAAGCAGTCTTCTTCTGATCTTCTGGAAGTACAGCCACCTGGTTATAACCAGAGAAACCATCCATCATTGACATTCTAGATGCTCCGACCACTTTCTGCAGTATGTGGTCCATCTTGGGTAGAGGATAATTATCTTTTAAAGAGGCCCTGTTTAAATTCCTGAAATCTACACATAGCCTTATTTCTCCATTCTTCTTTCGAACAGGAACCAAGTTAGCAACCCATTCTGAGTACCTTAATGGCACAATTATTTTAGCCTTTAGCAGCTTCTTGATTTCTTTTTCAATGGAGGGAAGCAGCAGAGGATTTATCTTTCTAAGCTTCTGCTTATAAGGTTTTGCATCTTCCCTCAGAGGTATTTTATGCTGCATTATACTAATATCAAAAGTTTTAAGGTCCTGATAGGACCATGCAAATACATCCTTGTATGACTGAAATAGTTCCAAGTACTTCTCTTTATACTCCTCTCGGACCTTCTTGGATAATGTTACAATTTTGGGCTCAACCTCAGTACCCAGATTCAGATCTTCCACTTGATCTTCCTCTACTATTTTACTAGGCTGCAACGAGACATCATTTTTATCGAATAATCTTTCTAGAGGCACCAGCCCTCTAGGTATGACATTTCCTTTCAGCTGCAGCACTTTACTTCTTGCCACTTTCTCTTCCCATTTATTATCTGAAACATTTTCAGCCTCCTCTTCTTCACAATCATCAATCTCCATATTGGAGAACTCTCCCACTGTTTCCAGGAATCTCTTCATCTATTCATCATCCTCAAATACCTGCCAGTGCTTAATATTATCTGGGATTGATGGTCTATATCGTACCTCGATTTCATACCTCAAGAGAGGGTTCTGAGGAGGACGAAATGTACTGGTAGCTATAGCAAGAGAATCTGCCATCCTATTCTGCTCCCGGGGCATGAACTGGATATTAAATGCTGAGAAGAAATTCTCCACCATGTCCCACACTTCATTTCTATAAGTTCTTAGCCGTGGATGCTTAGTTTGACATTGATTTCTGACCTGTATGACTACCAGCTCAGAGTCTCCCAGAACTTTTAAACATTGCATGCCCATGCTCCTGGCTATTTGTAATCCCAGCAACAGTGCTTCATATTCGGCCACATTGTCAGTAGCTTCGTATTCCAATTTAAAAGACAGTGGGACCCATTTGCCTGTAGGAGAAATCAATAATACTCCAGCCCCACTACCTTCTCTTGAATTTTCTCCATCAAAATGTAGAGTCCATACTCCTGCTTCATGGTTCCATGAAGGCTGCTCAGTCTTTAACTGGCAGAAGGAAGGTTCCTGAGCATAATTTTGATCTTCTTCTAACATCAGACATGAGAAATATCCTTCCTTACTGTAAACTGGTGAATTTTCTGAGCTGCCCACCTTAGTCACCATCTTGACAAATATCATTTCTCTGTACAACCTCCTCTCTTGGCCACTAAAAATTGGAATAGTGGCATATGTTAAGTCTAACTTGAGTGACCCACCAATTTTTGTTCCCCAAGACCTTGACAATAACATGCCAAAGCGAGCTCGGATGTCAGCCACCACAATGTCCATTACCACACTTTTTGCTGGAATTTGGGCCAGATTGACCACTAAATCTTTAATCATCCCCAAGCATTTAACTCTTTTGGAATCAAATGAATATAGATCTTTATATGGACGTGTGATTTGTAGACCTAGTTGCTCCATGACTGACAAAGGCATAAGATTATGGGAAGCTCCAGAATCTAACATACAATTGTGTAACAGCAGGTCATGAATAACTAGAGACACATAGAAAGGAGGAGTAGAGGGGTCTATCTCCTCGACATGTGGGCCAAAGACTACCATGGGTCTTTCTTCTTGGAGGTTAAGACTATCTAGAATTATTGGTGCTTCAGGAGGAAACAATAAAGAAGTAACTTGAGATTGATAGGCAGGGTGTTTCAACAACTCAGTCAAGGGGACTGGGATTTTGACTTTCTCAAGTTCCTTTTGCAAATTGAAAGCAGGAGGGGACTTTTCTATTACAACTTCCTTTGACTCTTTATTTTCAGCTGAAGGTTTGACTTCTTTTGGCACAGACTCAGCATTAGGAGGAGTGGCTACTTTTGAAGAAGGAGGAATTTTATCATCAGACTGCAAAGGTTTATTTAGAGGACTCTTACCTTTGTCTGTAACTTTCTGCACTGTGGATTCCTTTTGAGCAGGTGCTTCCTTCTGGAGAGGCTCTTCTTCTTGATCTTGAGTTCGAGTTCTCTTCCTGGAAGATCTGAGATCATATCTTCTATTGAAATGTGATTGCATGAAATCATTAAACTGTTTGCAATAATGATCAATTTCTGCATCTTCTGTGTCTCTGATCTCTTCTTCTTCATGTAATGGGCATTCTACTTCATCATTGTTTGAGAAAGCAAGGTTTGCATCTTGCAGTTCATAGGCAACATCTTCAGTGGAGTCATCTACTGGGCCTTCCATGTATAATGGATGTGGTACCTGATCATGCTGCTCTCTTGCTTCTCTTGGTAGTATTTGCAGGGGTGGCTTTCTATACTGAGGATTGTAACCCCTGTTTGGAGCATTCTGAAAATTCTTGGGGGCTGCATTTTTGGTCTCCAATTCAAGCTTGACTAATTTGTTAGAGAGATTCTTAATCATTTTTCTCATTTCTTCAATTCTATTTGAGTCCTTTTCCTGATTGGAGGTAGATACTTCTTCCTTGCCTCTTCTTCTGGTATCTTGTTCAGCTTTCACTTTTAATTTTCCAGTGGAGGCAGAATTTGCTTCCAACTCAAGAGCATCTGACTGAGCATCATCTAGGGTGGCAGGCTTCCTTTCTCTGACAGAGAAACCAAAATCAGAGTCGAAGGCTGCTATAAAAACAACTTTGGCAGCATTTTGATGAGGCTTCATATCTGCAGGGAGATTTAGATATAACTTGTTAAATCTTTTGATAAATTCTGACACCCCTTCATTATGTTTCTTCTTAAGTGTATTGAACTCAGTAAGACACTGTCCATGATATTTCTTTTCTCCCCATTTTCTGAGAAAGGTGTTTTCCATATCGTCCCAGGTGGTCACAGAACGGTTTCCTAATGTTTTGAACCATTTTCTAGCTTCACTGTCCAGAGATTGCACAAATAGTCTTAAGACTACATCCAAATGTTCTACATTAAAGTTCTCTGCAAAAGAGCATAAAGTCTCAAGATGTTTCTGAGCATCTATTTCATTTTCCCCAGTGAATCTGGGCAGGATATTCAAATAATCTTGTGGCATATCATTCAACACTTGAGGTAATGCTAGGGGAGCATATTTCTTTAACAAAAAAGCTGGAACATTAGCCATTGGAGGAGGTGGGAGTGGAGTATGGATAACAACAGGAATATACTGCACAGAAGCCTGAGGTGTAGATGGAAACAATTCACGATTAATAGGGGCTACTACTGTAACTTCTTTAACTTCCTCAGCCTCAGGGGTAGGATGAAAGTTTTCTTTAGTTCTAGCACTTCCCCGGGGTGGGCTATCTGAGTAATATTCAGGATTTTCCTCAGTGAAGTCGGGATTTTCTACTTGGATTTCTTTAGAAGAAGAGGATGGATAATCTTCTACATAATATTCAGGGATCTTAGCACGGACTGATCTCTTTTCTTTCCAACATCTTCTATGTATAATCTTTTCAGGGTCAGATACTGAAGGTGTCTTTGACTGTGATGTATCTGACCTCAGATGTGGCTTACGAGGAGCCAAGACTACCAATAGATTTATCAACAAACAACAGTGGAGTCGCCAAGGTAAGAGATATACAACTCTTCAACTCTCTGTGCTCACCTGATTAGAGAGTGAATATGATTTGTCAAGGCCCGGGTATAATGATTTTCTTAAATTCGGTCCCCGGCAACGGCGCCAGAAAGATGTTGTCGACAATTGTTGTCACTCCTAGAGATAGCCTAGAGTTTCCATAGACCAGTGCCTAGGACATCTTATCATAGCAAGGAGCACATAATATAACTTGGGTGTCAATCCAAAAGGCTCTCCTGCTATCTCTTGTAAAACAAGGAAATGAATTTAAATGGGACCAGAACTTACAGAAACTGCCACAGAGAGAATAATATTGTAGAGACAAATGCAAAGCTCCAACACAAAAGCATCAGACAGTTAAGAGACAATTTACTGTAAAGAGGGCCGATTCAAATAATATGCCACAGAAATTAAATATCAGAAGGTGTATGCAGGGAAAGAAACATAAGAGGATATTAGTTAGCTTTGGTCTGATACCTAGATACACAACAGAACCACATATGGGCTTATCATTCTAAGAATCCATACATGACAATGGTGTTTTAAAAGTACCCTCCCAAAGCAACTAATATAGCAGAAAGATGGATGAAATGAACATGAAACAGTATATCATGCCTGAGCCATATTTAAAGCGCTTGACTGATCCAAGTATGGGCATCAACTAGGATGAATCCTTACCTAAAATAAGTGAGCCACTCGCATTCCAGTACATGATACAAGAAGATATATGAAATGGAATGTTTTATTAATCACATAAAAGAAGGTTACATACTGTGAAATACCAGAGACCAGAATCCTCATTACAGATAGAACTCCTCCTCACTGAGACCCTACAGGCTCTGAGCCTTCATACAGAAGCTTAACAAAATGTATACAAACGTGCCTTTCACTGCACAATTTTCTGATACAATTCTGGAACCCTTACAATGTCTTTCTTCCTCCTTTTTATAGAGGAGGAAGAAGAGAAACTCATAAAAGAAGTAGGTGAAAACAATTAATTGTTTCATTAAAACAAAATGGCAGAAACATTTCGCGCCCATACTATTCGACGGCTCTAGGATGCTGAAAGTACTCTGTGGCTGCTCCATGAAGTAAATGCTGTGAGTGCCAATTTCTCCAGGGATAAGATATGAAGAATAAAATATGCAACATCCTGTACTTTCCTGAAGAGAATTTGGCTTAAATAAACCCTGAGGACATTGTTTTCTGTGAAAAGATCTTTCTAGTAATCTGCAGGGTCTTCGATCTGGTACTTTGCCTCCAAAAGGGTATGTAAGAGCCCCAAAGTCCTTAAATACGTTTCTTGAATCCCCTGCTCTTCACTGATATTTTCTATCTACGCCATTAATTCTTCATCTGCTCAACCTGTGCATTTGAATGACCTTGGAGGGTTTGATAGATTTAAACCCTGGATTTTTAATGGATGTCATGTCAGCATATCTTCCCAGATCCTTGCTCCATAATTCTGCATTCGATAATTGGTCCTCTGGAGCGTACTTGAATTCTGTGGTGGTGGACGTGAATTCTGATGGTTCTCCATCGCCATAAATCTGCAAAACCCACAAAATGGTTAAAGAAAACCAGGCGCCAGGGTAATGGATGAAGCAGTGACCAAGGAGTGGTGATATGGATTGAGTGAAATGATGAGGAGAAACAGGGTGACAGAGGAATGAAGGGTGGCAACGAAAAACACAGTGGGACAACGCTGTGTGAACGAGGCGGAGACAGAAAACATAGACACATAAACGATGCATGGAAATGGTGGAGGTGAACGCGAATGACACATGGGCATACGAGAGACTATACTGAATGGGTGACATGGAGGTGGACTCGGTAAACCGACGGGGTGCGTGAACAATTCTGGGCCATACGATCAAAAACGAGATCGACGGTTAATATTGTGTCGGGCGGTAGTGAGATGGTGGGCCACGGGTGATGTAGACGGGAGTTAAAAGTTGCACAAGTTTGGAGAATAATCACCGTTGGATCGAGCGCCCAAGATTGGACGGTTCACATAAATTTCGCTGCACGTCCACGACCGAAGGTTAATGCGCGAAATGGGGGCGGTTTTGGAACAGTGGCTAAGACACGCGTTGCGCGATTAATGGAATCACTGCGCTTTGCGGAAAACCGCCAACCCTTCAAAAGTGGTGCGGGGAAAACTGGCCGATTTTTATGGGTAAGGCGTGGCGGGGACCACTGATCAGGGAAATATCGCGGACCGTTGATTTATTTTTGATCGAGCGGCTGGAATTGCGCCCGATAGCCATATGAGGTAAGCACTTTTGTTCTGGCACATGGTCGAGAGCCCAGGTTTTTATGGAGAACGGAACGGAGGGGTTAAGACCAAAGGGGCTATACTTTGAATACCCTGGGGCGCGAATTCTCAGATCAGTGCAATGTAATCTGGAGGCATCGAGTGGTAAAGATATGCGGAAAATGAGTTCTCTAGGTCTTGATGGGGAATTTTAAAGATTTAGGAGGGGCTGATGGCTAAAATTTCAATGGAGGGGCTAACATATACAACAGAATCTAAGATGGATAACATGGAAGCTAAGATGGAAAACATGAAGAATTATCTAAAAGTAGACATGGAAGGTTTGAGAAAGTTGATACAAGAAATGTTTCCTAATGGTGAAAAGATAGTAGAGGAAATTCATGATGAGAAAAAAATAAATGTTAATCGCGATTTCATAAACTCTAATATTGGAGGGAAGAACCACCATATTCCAAAAATGGATATGAGTAATTTTGATGGAAAGGATCCTGTAACATGGATACTACAGATGGAGCAATATTTTGATCTCAATAATGTGCAAAACACACAAAAGGTATGCATTGCAACTTTACATTTAGAGCAAAATACATTTGTATGGTATCGATGGCTTTGCTCCCGTAAATTTTTTTTCACTTGGTCAATTTTTATGTAGAAAATGATAGCACATTATGAGGATACAAAGAGCACCACCTTCTTTAGCCAATTTATAAATCTCAAACAAAAGGGTTCAATGGGAGAGAACATTAAAGGATAAAGGATAACATCCAACATGATCCAACATAGGTACTTTAAAGGATAACATGTCTTCATAAGTACTTTAAAGGATAACATCCAACATGAAGTTCACGTTTTGGAACCTGATTCATTGGAGAAGGCATTCATGTTGGCAAGAAAAATTGAATGTAAAATTATGGCGACAAGGAAGCCTACCACTCACTTCTATAAAGAGGGAAGTGTTGCTACTCCTAGATTTCCACAACCTACAAGGTTGACACCACAACAATTGGAAGAAAAAAAAGCAAAAGGGCTTTGCTACAGTTGTGATAGAAAATACACTAAAGGTCATAAGTGTGCTGAGAAGAAATTATTTTACATAGATTGTGAAGAGGAAGAAGAAAATGAACAAGAAGAGGATATACACCAGGAACCAGCTGTAGAAGAGGAAGAAATGAGTCCGACCATATCATGTAATGCACTGGCAGGAATCATCACTCCTCAAACTCTCAAGATAGAAGGACATATCAAGAAGAAAAAGGTAATAGTGTTGATTGATTCAGGTAGCACCCATAATTTTATTCATTGTAAGGTAGCCAAGGAATTAAATTGTTTCCTATACCTAGCACCAAAATGTCAAGTGATGGTTGCAAATGGAGGAACTATAAATTGCTCTAGAAAATGCCATAATATCAAGCTAACCATGGGGGAATATGTATTGACTAGTCCAATGCTTTCCATTCCTATGGGAGGTGCCGATGTTGTACTAGGAGTACAATGGTTACAATCTTTGGGGACGGTAGCTTTTAATTTTCAAGAACTTTTCTTGAAATTTTCTTCAGAAGGAAAGGAAGTCGAATTACGGGGTATTGAAGGGAAGCCGGGAAGGATAATAAGCTCTAATGTCATGACAAAGCTTCTAAAGAAAGAACAACGAGGCGTGATTGCACAATTATGCTCACTAGAAGTTCCGACATCAAAATCATCTATTTCTGCAGATCTCCAACAAGTCTTGGACAATCATTCCAAGGTGTTTAAAACTCCCAAAGGACTCCCACCTATTCGTGATCATGATCATGCTATTCATTTGATTCCAGGAAGTGTTCCTCCAAACATCAGGCCTTATAAATATCCTTATGTCCAAAAGAGCGAAATTGAACGTATGATTGCAGAAATGTTAGAGGCGGGTATAATTCAACCTAGTCAAAGTTCTTTCTCTGCTCCTGTAGTATTGGTACACAAGAAGGATGGATCATGGCGCATGTGTCTCGATTATAGGGAGCTCAATAAGCTCACCATTAAAGATAAATTTCCCATTCCTGTGATTGATGAATTATTGGATGAATTACATGGAGCAAATTATTTTACCAAGTTGGATCTTCGTTCAGGATATCATCAAATTAGAATGAAGACTGAAGATATTCCAAAAACAACATTTCGAACTCATGATGGTCATTATGAATTTTTGGTCATGCCTTTTGGCCTTACCAATGCACCTTCTACATTTCAAGGGTTGATGAATTCCATTTTCAAACTCTTCCTTAGAAAATTTGTGCTAGTATTTTTTGATGATATACTAATCTACAACAGGTCTTGGAAGGATCATATTGAACATGTTGACAGGGTGCTCAAACTATTGCAGGAGAAACAATTATATGCAAACAAATCCAAATGTTTCTTTGGAGTACAAGAGGTGGAATATCTGGGTCATATTGTATCTCACGAGGGTGTTAAGGTAGACCCTAACAAAATTAAAGCCATTAAGAGATGGCAAGTCTCCACAACCATAAAGCAGTTGCGAGGATTTCTCGGGTTAACAGAGTATTATCGCAAGTTTGTTAAGAATTATGGGAGAATAGCAGCACCTCTAACAACATTATTGAATAAAGATGCATTTTAATGGACTCCTGAAGCAACTAAGGCCTTTGAACATCTTAAAGAGGCAATGTGCCTAGCACCGGTCTTAGCTACGCCAGACTTAACAAAACCTTTATTGTGGAATGTGATGCCTCAGGAAATGGAATTGGTGCAGTTTTAATGCAGGAAGGAAGACCCATTGCTTTTGAAAGTCGTCCAATCCAAGGAAAGTATTTACAGAAACCTATTTATGAGAAGGAAATGTTAGCAATACTGCATGCACTAAAGAAATGGAGAACTTACCTAATGGGAAGACACTTCAAGGTAAAAACTGATCATGATAGTCTGAAACACTTTTTGGAACAAAGACTATCTTCAGAAGAGCAGCAAAAATGGGTCACAAAGATGTTGGGTTATGACTTTGAAATAATCTACAAAAAAGAGAAGCTAAATGTTGTTGCAGATGCACTCTCAAGAAAGAATGAAGAGGTGGAAGCATTGCTTTGTGCCATTTCTATTATCCAACCAGATTGGATAACCGAAGCAAGGGATGAATGGAAGAAGGACGAAGAAGTGTGGACACTCATTTAAAAGTTGCAGCAAGATCCTAGTACATCTAATACATTTAGTTGGAAAAATGATTCCTTATGGTACAAATATCGCTTATATCTTTGTAATAATTCCCAACTAAAACAAAAGATTCTTTTGGAATTGCACACTTCTATTTTAGGAGGACACTCAGGATTTTTAAAAACTTACCACAGGGTGAAGAAAGAATTTTTTGGGATGGCCTTAAATCTGATATTCAAAAGTTTGTGGCAGAATGTTTGGTTTTCCAGCAGAATAAAGTTGAGACAATTAAGACCCCGGGTCTTCTACAACCTTTATCCATTCCAAGTCAACGTTGGGAGGAGATTTCAATGGACTTTATCACAGGTTTACCTAAGTCCGAAGGAAAGAGTGTCATCATGGTGGCAGTTGATAGACTTACCAAGTATGCACACTTTTGTGCATTATCTCATCCATTTAAAGAAAGTACAGTTGCTACTACATTTATGGACACAATTCGAAAGCTACATGGAAACCCAAGGGTTATTGTGAGCGATAGAGATCCCATTTTTACTGAAAATTTTTGGATGGATTTATTTTCTTGTTTGGGTACTCAATTAGCTCATAGCTCATCTTATCATCCTCAATTCGATGTTCAAACTGAGAGAGTAAATAAATTTTTGGAAGGATATCTTCGTTGTTTTGTATCTGATAAACAAACACAATGGGTCAAGTGGTTACCTCTCGCTGAATGGTGGCATAACACTTCCTTCCATACTGTAGCAAAAATGACCCCATTTATGGCACTTTATGGATATCATCCACCGTCTATCACATAATCTTTAAGAGAAAATTTGAAGGTTCAAGCAGTGGAAGATCACATCGAGCATCAACAAGAATTTCTCCAACTCTTAAAGGATAACCTGAATTTGGCACAAAATCGAATGAAACAACAGGCAGATCAACATCGCAGTGAGAGACGTTTTGATGTAGGAGACTGGGTATTTTTACGGCTACAACCATACAAACAAATGTCCCTCAAGCAAGCTAAGAAGGATAATAAATTATCACCAAAGTACTATGGTCCTTACAAGGTGTTGCAAAATATTGGTACTATGACATAAAAATTGGAGCTTCTTGCTTCTTCACGAGTGCATCCAGTTTTCCATGTTTCATGCTTAAAGAAGGTTATAGGTGAAAATCTTCCAGTTCAAACAATATCGCAAGAACTTGATGGGGAAGGAAAAATCATATTGGAACCTGAAGCGGTCATGGAAATAAGAGCTCGACAGCTATGAAATTGATCAATATCAGAGTATTTCATCAAGTGGAAGAACTTACCCATTGAAGATTCTACATGGGAGGATGGGAATTTTATACAGAAGCACCCAAAGCTACCCAAGCGTTGAGGACAACAATTTTTTGAAGGAGAGGGGCATGTTAGGTCCCTATATTACTAGTATAGTCCCTTATTGTTGTTAGTGTAACCCCCTTATTGTTATTATTGTACCCTTGTAACCCCCCTTTTGTTATTATTGTGCCCTTAAATTATTATTGTTAGGTCGGCTAGGATTACATTGTGGCCCACTAGGATTACATTATGGCCCCATGGACTCCTATATATAGAAAGGAGGTTTTGTAAATTGTATCATTCAAGAATTTTTCATTCATGTAATGTATTGGAGGTTGCCCCCTCGAAGTGGCTTATTTATAAGGCGTTGATATCTCTTTTCTTCTATTTTTGGAGCTGGTTTCACAACACTACCTGTCAACAATGGAGGCGGTTAGCAGAAAAGCATAAGCATCGAAATCTCTCGGTGATAATATGCTGGGAAATATGGATCGCTTGGAAAAAACAAATATTCCAAGACTCCACAACACACTGACAACTCTGCTGTGCACAAATATAGGGGATCTTCAACTTGATACCGAATGAGGAACTTTCCACCAGTGTGAGACATATTATACCTTAGAACATTGATAAAACACACCCATGGGCTTAATTTGAAAAATTTGTAGAAGTAGATGGATGTGGAGGTGGGGCAATCTTGTATATCTTAGATACACATTTTTTCAAAATCAAGACGAGTTTGGGTAGGGGAACCAGCAACTACGTTGAACTAAATTGCCTCCGTTTACTGATGATTTTTTCACTTGAGCAGAATTGTAGACATATTATGATTTATGGAGACCCTAAGTGATGTGATTAATCCAAAAAAACATTTCAGCTAAGTTATAAACTGGTTTAATTCAATTTCATAATGCCACGTGCACACACTCAGAGGCATACTGGAGGAGATATTTGCACAAAAGACTCAATTTGACTAGATTTCTTGCAATCACATTTACAAGGAAAGGAGCCGAGTTTCTGACAAACTTTCCAAAGAATCCGCACTCCTACAATTTTGGCAATGGATGATCAAGGTACAACAGGACCATGAATTCCATCAATATTACCACAAGCCATTCATCGAAGAGCAGGAGAATATTCAACAAGATCCATAATTTCTACAATATTTTTTGCATTTTGTTTTCTTGACGATATACACAAAGTATTTAGACAGACACTTCATATTATCTGAAACATGTATATACCCAGATATATATCGATCATACTGGACAGTTGATATGAACCAACTAGTTTTCCAGCAATGGCTATATGCGGCTGATACAACATGTAGTTTTCACTATTTATTAATGGAAATTATGATTTTTCCATGGGGAAAAAAGTGGGTGGAGACAGAAAAATCCTCTGGGTATGGGGAAGAAATTCTGAGGCATCCAAGCTTGTCTTGGTTTCAGTGATTTCTGGACCTTGCCTTAGGTGAAATCATTGTGGCTTGAGGGTGAAGGTGGTTTTCCTCTAGATTCCCTGTATAGTCATGTTTTGGTTTATCCCGTGTAATCCAAAATTCATGGCTTGGAATATGGCACGGGGGTGGTTGGGTTTGAAGAAAAAATTGGTTCACCCTAATCTATGGTCAGGTGGAATGTTAATATGTTAATGTTAATATGTGTTATTCTTTAATGGATATCAATGAACACAAGTCTTGATTTTATCATTAAAAAAAGTTGTGTTGATTATGTGATTGGTTTGTCATGGCTCCATTATTGTTTAAGTGCATGTTACATGCATGGTGTATTTCTTGTTATATGAAGTGCTCTTTTTATTGATCTTGCTCATGGTTTTGAAAGGTTCATGGATATTTTATATGGATGCACTAGTTAATTTTTGTTTTATTACAGTTAGTATGAGAGGGCAACAAGATTTTTTGATGAAATTCTTAATAAAACTAATGAAAACAATGAACAAAATATGCATCCATGACTTACAAGTACCATGGTCACAACATGCTTGTAAAAATGAATAACGTGTTGGGAAAGTTAGACCCCATCTCCGTAACTGCATCCTGGAAGTTGGGTTGTGCATAATAACTCTCAGCTCATGTTTACCCTGGTAAGTAAGTTAAAGTGGGCAAATGTGGGGTCTGGTATTACACATATAAAATGAATAAATACTATTGAGTCTGAAAAACAATGACCAAACATGAAGAGTCATTCTCATCCAAATCATCTCAATTTGGCTTTGATACTTCATTTATTCCATCCAAATTTTTTTTTAAAACAAAGTTACTCCCCATCCATTATTTAAATGAGGCCTATTATGAATAATAAGGGTTAAATTTCAACAATAGTTTTACATAATTTTCATAGGCACCTTGGGTGCAACACGCAAAATTAGTGTTATTATTGGGATTTGGGCAACACATAAATGATTGGATGTTGGGTGCAACAAACAAAATTGGTGTTATTAATGGGATTTGGGCAACATAGAAATGATTGGATGTCATTGCACGTGGGGTGTAGTCATAATTGTGAAAAGTTCCAGCCTCTTTTAAAATAATAAGAAAATAATGATTAATTGAAATCTAAAAACTGAATATATATATATATATATATATATATATATATATATATATAACTTCACAAGTTGTCATTTTACAAATCTCTAATATTTGACTGCACACAATAATGACAAGAGTTCTTTAAGAGAGTAGAATGAAGAATGGCATGTGTATATCTAAGACATCAAGAGAAAATTACACTCAAATTTTGTTTTAATTTTATTAATTTCTTATTTTTAGAATTATTTTTTACTAATTTAATTATACCCATTATAGAAAGGTGAAGGGGAAAAAATAAAGTCAAATTAAAAATTAGCAAGGAAAGAAAAACAAAGCCATAAAAAAAAACATAAGTCAAATTAAAAATAATAAAACTAAAAAAAAAAAAAAATTAAATTGAAAATAAACTATAATTCATGATAATGGAAACAATAGAAAGAAAGACAGAAATCAAAATCAAAACACTAAATAAAATGGACATTAAAAAAAAACAAAAAAATAATAACTAATAGAAAATTAGAAATTACTAAATAATACACCTCAACCAATCACCTTACAACTAAATAAATGTAAATAATAATTAAAACAAAAAAAACAAAATTTCAACGTCATAAATAATTTTTTTACAACATCTTTTAATATTACTATTGTTTTTTTAAAACAAAAGAAGAGAACTCTTAAAATTGCATTTTTCACCCTAAACACATTTATATACATCTTGAGTGGGCCTAATGGTTAAGAGCATGTGTTTCCTCCTAAAAGGTCACAGGTAAACTTGTATTTTTCACCCTAAACACATTTTATATATTGCTTGAGTGGGCTTAATGGTTAAGAGCATGTGTTTCCTCATAAAAAGTCATAGGTAAACATGTATTCTTCACCCTAAACACATTTTATTAATAACTTAAGTGGATCTAATAGTTAAGAGCATATATTTCCTCCTGAAAATTCACTGATTCAAAACTAAAAGAAATAAAATATATATACGTAAATTAAATAATAATAAATTTATAATAGTAAACTTTTACAATATCCTTAGAGTATATTCCATGTGTGATTCCTTTAAATTTCACGCATCGATTCATCAAAACATCCGCATCAACATAACACATTCATTCATTTCCACAATATTTTGAAATCAGAGAAAGACCGAGAAAATTCAAGCAACTTACATAAATATTTGTGGAAATCAAATAAAAAATTTTCGCTGTAGATCATGACTTTAATTAAAAAAATAAATAAAAAATTAAAACACTATCGGTCGCCTCTATGTTATTTTCAAGGCAGTGGGCACACGCTATCTTACGTGGTACTTGACAGCTGGAAGACGAGACATTTGTCAGCTTAGAGAGAATCGTTTACCACGTGGACCAATCATGCAGCGAGATAGGGATTCTAAAGGAAATTAATTAAGACATGTGTCACTGATCCACGAGATTAAATCGGTCGAAGTCACGAGAACCATCAATTTTATTTTGCAAAGATCGCCATTGATTTCTCATGTAGGACGAGCAATCGATCTGGGCCGTGAAGGAAGGTTCTAGGTCATCGACCAAAAAGTTACAGGAAATGAGCAACCAAGAAAGGTGGGTAGTACCACCATTTCTGGATGGTTCTTCACCTTTCATTCCAGAGAATTCCATGGTATGTCGCGTAATTTCATTTCATTAGCTGCTTCCGGAGAGGGCAGAGCTCTATCTAAAAACACGTCACCGCTAGAAATGTTTTCAAGAGTTGTTTCAGTTCCCAAGTGTCTTCTGTGTGATTGCAAACAAGATTTTCTTGGCCTATTTCAGTCTTTATACAGAGAATTGTGATTTAAGAAACAAAAATGGCTCCAAAAGTGGTTGCAAATGTATTGATCAATGCCGCAGGAGGTAAAGCGATAGGGGTAAGTGGCCTGCGCGGAGGATACGTATAACTTTACGGAAACAAATACTTTTCAGTCTATTGGCCCATAAATGCACCTAGGGAATAGATGCTCACCGTTGGATGGTGTACTTGCTTTAATCCAACGGTGGGCAGTTACTTTGCAGGTGCATTTATGGGCCAATAGACTGAAAAGTATTTGTTTTCTAACTTTACCGATTCCCTGTTCTTGAATCTTTAAAGTATAACTTATACTGGTTCACTTTTCTTGAATATTTAAAGTATAATAGTCGGCGGTTCCCTTTCTTTAATCTTTAATGTATAATAGTTATTAATTCCCTTTAAAGTGTAGCTGTAATTGCTGGCATGTCAACAATGAGAAGATTATTTTTACCTCTCTAAATAAATAGCTTAGAATTTTGTCTTACGGGGTTTGTGATGAGGCGCAAGGAAGCTCACGAGCGAGATCCCCTCTCTGGGGGTGCATCATCGACCGACTTTGAGCTTATGTGAAGGGTTCCAGTGTGAGCACACCTATTGGGAACCGAAATATGGTGAACTATGCCTGAGTAGGGCAAAGCCAGAGGAAACTCTAGTGGAGGTTCATAGCGATATTGACGTGCAAATCGTTTTCGTCTCACTTGGGTATAGGGGTGAAAGACTAATCAAACCATTTGGTAGTTGGTTTCCTCCAAAGTTTCCCTCAAGATAGCTAGAGCTCACACATGAGTTTTATTGGGTAAATAAAATGATTAGAGGCATCGGGGGAGTAACGTCCTCGACCTGTTCTCAAACTTTAAATAGGTAAGAGGGTGTGGCTGCTCCATTGAGCCGTGCCATGGGATCGAGAGCTCCAAGTGGGCCATTTTTGGTAAGCAGAACTGGCGATGCAATATGAACCAAAAGTTGAGTTACAGCGCTGAACTGTGCACTAACCTAGATCCCACAAAGGGTGTTCATTGATTAAGACAATAGGATGATGGTCATGGAAGTCAAAATCCACTAAGGAGTGTGTAATAACTCATGTGTCAAATCAACTAGCCCTGAAAATGGATGGCATTGAACCGCGCAACCTATACTCGACCATCAGAGCAATTGCATGGCTTCGATGAGTAGGAGGATGCAAGGGTCGTTGAGAAACCTCGAGTGTGAGCTTGGGTAGATTGGCCCCCAGTGAAAATATTATTGGTAGTAGCAAATATTCAAATGAGAACTTTGAAGACTGAAGTGGGGAAAGGTTCCATGTGAACAACACTTGGACATGGGTTAGTCGATCCTAAGAGATGGGGAAGCATTGTATCAACGATGCACTCCGAACGAGCATCGAAAGGGCATCGGGTTTATATTCCTGAACCGGGACATGGCGGCGGGCGGAAACATTAGGAAATCCAGAGATGTCGTCATGGGCCTCGGGAAGAGTTATCTTTTCTTTTTAACACCTTGCCCCACCCTGGAATCAGTTCACCCGGAGATAAGGTCATGCAGCTAGAAGAACACCACATGTCTTGCGATCTCCGGTGCGCCCTTGGAAGCCCTTGAAAATCTGGAGGACCAAGTACTGTTCATGCTCGGTCTTACTCATAATTGCATCAGGTCTCCAAGGTGAACAACCTCTGGTTAATAGAACAATGTAGGTAAGGGAAGTCAACAAAACAGATCCATAACTTCGGGAAAAGGATTGACTCTGAGGGCTAGACCTAGGGGTCTGCACCCTCAACTCGTGGGTTGTTGACAGTCTGCTCGAGCTTCTCTCGTAGTGAGGGTGGGCAGTCGTGTGTCAATTGGGCTACGGGCATAGAATGCCCCCTCGTGGGGTATTTTCCCTAGGCGGCGAATTGTTGACTCAAAACTGGTACAGATAAGGGGAATCCGACTGTTTAATTAAAACAAAGCATTGCGATGGTCCCTGCGGATGCTGACACAATGTGATTTTTTCCCCGTGCTCTGAATGTCAAAGTGAAGAAATTCAACCAAGCACGGGTAAACAATGGGAGTAACTATGACTCTCTTAAGGTAGCCAAATGCCTCGTCATCTAATTAGTGACTCACATGAATGGATTAACGATATTCCCACTATCCCTATCTACTATCTAGTGAAACCACAACCAAGGGAACGGGCTTGGCAGAATTAGCGGGGAAAGGAGATCCTGTTGAGCTTGACTCTAGTCCAACTTTGTGAAATGACTTGAGAGGTGCAGAATAAGTGGGGGGCTGTTTTCAGCGCAAGTGAAATACCACTACTTTTAACATTATTTTACTTATTCCGTGGGGCAGAGTTGGGGCAATGCCCCTAGTTTTGGCCTTAAGGCACGTTTCGGAGGGTCAATTCGTGTGAAACACATTTTTAGGTGGAGAGTTTGGCTGGGGTGACACATATGTTAAAGGATAACACAGGTGTCCTAAGATGAGCTCAACAAGAACATAAATCTCGTGTGGAACAAAAACATAAAAGATCATTTGATTTTTATTTTCAATATGAATACAAACAGTGAAAGGGTGGCCTATAAATCCTTTAGACTTTTAGAATTTGAAGCTAGAGGTGTCAGAAAAGTTACCACAAGGATAACGGGCTCATGGTAGCCAAGCGTTCATAACGACGTTGCTTTTTTATCTCTGTCGATGTCGACTCTTCCTATCATTGTGTCAAAGCACAATTCACCAAGTGCTGGATTGTTCACCCACCAATAGGGAACATGAGCTGGATTTAGACTGTCATGTGACATGTTAGTTTTACCCTACTCATGAACTACATCACAATAGCAATTCAACTTAGTACGGGAGGAACTGTTCATTCACACAATTGGTCATCGCGCTTGGTTGAAAAGCCAGTGGCGCGAAGCTACCGTGTGTTGTATTATGACTGAATGCCTCTAAGTCAAAATCCATGCTAGAAGAAGTGCATGTCATTCTTCGATTGTATCTCGACCCATAGTAGGGGAGTTTCTTTGTCGTCCCCATGGGTCTGTGTCATTTTCAAACCGTGATTGTGAAGCAACTCGGTCGAGGTAGCTTTGAAGCTTAATTTCAAACGGTCATTGAGAAGAATCCTTTGAATAGGACTTAAATACATGACATGGAATTGTAAGTGGCATAGTGGCCTTGCTGCCAAGATCCACTAAGATTCAGCCCTTGGTCACCTCGATTCGGAGCTTCGCTCTTGTCACTTTATTCAAAATTCAGACAACTATCGTCGTTTCACCTTTCCCCCCATCCTTCATTCAAACATCATTTGTTTTGTTCACATCTCAAAAATGTTTTCTTTATTTGGGGGCGATGTTATCTCAAAATCAGACCCTTATCTCAAAATCAGACCCTGATAGGCTACTGATCAAGAAGACTCTGATTAACTATTTCAAACCAGAATCTTAGTTGAGGCTTAGCTTCCTCAACCTGAGAGGGCTCTCTCGATAGGTTTATGATTTTCAAATAAGGATTAGATGGCTAAATATATGAGTAAAGTAGATAAAAGGGATAATTGGTTGTACTAATAATCAACAAACATCTATTGGGCTTATGGAGTCAAGTATATTTTCACAAAAACATAAGTATCAACTTCAATTGGAAGTTAAGGAATTTCAGGGTTTAGATGCATCAAAAGAACAGTAGGACAAAAATAACACAGTTCATGAACATATGAAGGAAGTTAGAGCACCTTCAGTGAATTCTAAGTAACATACATTCATGCCACTGCAAGTAATTGAAAGATGAAAAGCATAAGAACATCAAACATCCATAACCCTTTCTGAATCCTGAGTGATGAAACCAATATCTCTGTATTAATATGAAAACACAGTCTCTTACTACAACAAAACAATATGCTTGTTCTTGAAAATTTTCCAACCCTATGCAATTCAATTTCTTCCCTCTTATAGAATGGTCATTAAATCCTTGGATTCCTTCCAAACATTAGAGAATAAATTTGAATTTGACACGTATCAACTTCTAAACAAACTTCATTTACAAACTGACAGTTAAATTGTCTGTCTTACAGTCCTAATACAACTAGGACTAAAACACTATTTATTATATCTTAACAACCTTTAACAACCTTATCTAATCATTAGAAATTATGCTTGACAACTATTTCTTCTAGACTTCGACCATGATGTTGTTTATCTTCTTGATGTTAAACCCCATCAACCTGCTTCTTATCCATTCCTACAAAATAGGAGCATGTTCCATGTATAATAGATGAATGCCTCATTTCTATCCATTTGAACCAACTGTTGAAGAACTGGTGCTCAAAACATGTGGCAAATGTCTTATAGCCTTCATTTGAATTTGACCTTCCAGCTGTGCAAATCTCGAACCTCCAAAATGGTGCAAAAACTGTCAATACTGTTGCGCTCCGAAACTGTTGAGTCTGCTGTTTTTGTAGCGCAGAATTTTCCTTTTAAAATCATGCTTCAAACCTCCATTTTTATGTGCCAAACCTCCTGGATCTTCATTGATATTCTAAATATACCTCCCTCCAGCATCAAAGCTCAAAACCAAACCCTTTTCACCTTTGAAAATTGCAAAAATTCTTCAAACTGCATCCTATAGCAGTTTCGTAGCATGCTACAAAACTAATGTGTGTCACCTTTAGTAGTTTCGTAGCGCGCTATGAAACTGCCGAGTCTTCACTTTTCACAGCTTCCTTCCAAAATTTTAGTTTTCAACCCTTTAATTCTATATTTCCAGGTGTATATCAGCTTTCATAACCCATAAACATCAACTTTAAACAACTCCAAAAATGAGATATTACCACATAACCTCAAAAATAAAGGATGGCACTTACTGTTTGCACTTATTTTAGCTGTGGTTGATATTCAAATTGTGCTAGCTGTATTTCCAGGTCTTCTACTCTCCTCTTAAGCCTTCTATTGATTTCCCTTAGCTTGGTATTGACCATCCTAATGCATTTTTCTTCTTTGATTGCAGGTAGGGTCCATATGAAGAATTGAGCTTGACTATCAATTAATTCAGGGTTTGGATTTTTCTCCATCTCCCATAGTCCTTTCATCCTTTCAAATTTTTCCCTTTCTTCTGCATGCACTCTCACCTTTTTCTTCAACTTATTAATCTCATTATTTGCAAATCTGAGTTTGTCTTTCACATTTTCATAGCTGCTCTTTTCCTTCTGAATATTGAAAACCTTGTTTCTGTCTTCTTCAGGCATTGAAAATGATGTATTTGTGGTTTCTTCAAAAACATTAGCACTTTCACCTCCTGTTTGACCTATCTCCATGTATGACTGTTTCAACTTCTTGGAGTGCCTAGTTGAAGGTTTTTTGGGCTTAAAGATAAACTTTGCCACTTCATCTGGAAAATATAACCTTTTGGAGGTCTTCAATTTCTTTGATTTGCTGCCACCTGTATCCAGTTTGATGAAGTCTGCTTGTACTAGGGGAGACTCTTCAATGTCAATAGCTTGAAGTATATCATTCAAATTACCTCTTGACCCCTCTGTAACTACATCCTTACCCTTTTCCTTTAACCTTTGACTCCTAGTCAACTTCTTTTGATCTTTTTTACTAGTTGACTGTTCTAGAATTGTCTCCTTAACTAGAGTTTTCTTCTTTTGTGCGGATTTAGGATTATCTTGGATATTC
Organism: Pinus albicaulis; assembly: GCA_034641835.2. Classification (NCBI taxonomy): domain Eukaryota; kingdom Viridiplantae; phylum Streptophyta; class Pinopsida; order Pinales; family Pinaceae; genus Pinus; species Pinus albicaulis. The sequence goes on along the minus strand of CM076578.1, from coordinate 1,729,651,298 downwards.
AATGTTGTTCTTATCATTGATTCTTTAACTTGTTTCCGAGGCTTGAGCTTAACAAATCTTCTTGATTTTGTTTCTACAGGGGCAATAATCTTTGATGGAGTTTTTTGTTTAGCTTGAGGACTAACACCTATTCCTTCAATCCCATTTCTACTCAAAAAGAGGAATTCAACCCAATCTCTGTTTGCTTTCTGCAACTTATGTAAAAATATTAACTTGACTAAGCCATGGTGAAATAATGAGGTTTCACATGACTCAACTTTCATTTTTACCTTATCAGACATCTTAGCCAAACTTCTGAAAAGATAAAAAGGTAAATCTAGAGATATCATCCCTGTGAAATGAAGCAAGAGTTTAAAGTGATAGGTATACACCTTGTGGTATCTCCCTTCACAGGTGAAGTACCTCTGAATATTGTAGAGCAGATTGGAAAATGTATCTTTGACATAAGTTCTTGGCACAACTTTGTTCAAGTCAACCTATGTAAACTCTAATTTTAGAAAGATTTTGCAGGGTACCATGTCAAACTTGAAGTTTTCAAACCACCTATCTTCTCCTCTCGGAATTTTTGTAACTGCTGATATCACTTCAGGGGAAATTGGTAAATTGAGGAATCCAATCTTTGAGTTTGAGTTTATGGCAAATTCTTTGGTGAATTGAGTGTGCCCTCCTTGAAGTTTTTCACAAAACCTCCAGAAACCTACTTTCTTAAAGGCTTCTTCAACAGACTTGTCTTTTGTAATGGCTTCTACACCTTCAGGTTCTGTTCTTAGGCAATGACCAGACCTATGACTCCTTTCTTCAGCCATTTTCTTCTTGAAAACCTTGTATCTTCAGAAATCTGTGATAATCCATTTGAAAACCCTGTGTCTTCAGCAAATTAGAAAATTAGCAATCAGAGCTTCCTATTGAATGAACTGGCTCACTTGGTAAATGAGTTCAGCCTCGCTTGATAACAATTCTACTTCCACCAGCAATGAATTTCAAACTCACTTGATAGAAAGTTTTGAAAATACTGATATAAACTGAATTTGAATGAGCAGCCTCGCTTGAATTTGTTTCAGTTCTGCCTCGCTTGAAATATAGTTTCACAGCCTCGCTTGAATACTTTACAGCCTCACTTGAATTTGTTTCAGTAAACTCAGGTCTTTCACCATTAATTTCTTCTTCAAAACATAAGCATGCATGCACTATTGTCTTGCATGAGACAAATGAAGTTGAAAACAGCCAACTTTTTACAAATTTGAAAGGACCAATGACAACTGACCCCTAATAATTACAATGAATGGTTGCATGCGTGAAGGAGAACTCGTGGATGACACCAAATGATGAGGAATTTAACTGTATTTGACAGATGTGATAGCTCAAATGTAAAACTGAGAATCCCGATTTTGTAGTGCATGATTTGTAAATTCGGGTTCTTGAAATCAACTTTTTACACTGAGCGCGCTATGAAAACGTGGTTTCGTGGCTTATTCATCAAATTTTCGAAAAAAAAAGAAGAAGAAACTTTAAAAATGGGTTTCAAAACGTGGCATAAGATCTTTGAAGAATGAAACAAGGTTAATGAACATTGTTTAGTGATGGAATGAGACTTTTAACCCATGATCTAGACCTTTAAAAATATAAAAATGACTCTAACCCTAACTAGCATTATGACTTAGGAACAAGTGTAACTGACAAAGTTTCAGAAAAATTTTATAGTGATAACAGGCGGGAAATTTGGGGTTTCCACGCCACGGATGCGAGAGAAATCGCCAGTCTGTGGAACTTGTGGTTGGTTACATGTCGCTGCATGGCCAAAAATTCAACCACCCAAGTGCAGGGTACATGACGGGTGTGCTTCCATTTTGCGGCATGACGTAAAATGAGCCCAAGCCTATGAAACTTGGGGTTTCCATGACCTCATGCACCCCCGAGGGAAACAGGTTGGAGAACTTGGGGTTTCCATGTCGTGTCACGACCAAAACCGTCACCCAAGTCCAGGGAACATGGGAATTGGGGATTCCATTTCATAGCACTCGACAGAAAAATGACACCAAGCCTAGGAAACTTAGGGTTTCCATGTCTCGCCCCTGATGCAAACCGCAGGTTTCCATATTTTACAGTACACCGAAAACTCGAGGTTTTCACCGAATCCCCAGCATGGGGAACTTGGGGTTTCCATGACGATGGAAACTATCGCACAAGTCTAGGGAACTAGCAGTGTTTCAAAACTGCGGCCCAAGCCTCTGGGAGTTGGGGGTTTTTCCATGCCGTGGCACGCACAAACTGGCTGCTCAAGTCAATTAAACTTGGGTGTTTCCATTTCACCACACAACGGAAAACTGACCCAATTTGGAGAAACTTGGGGTTTCCATTTCGTGGCACGAAGGAAATTTCCCAAGTTTGGGAAACCTCAAGTTCCCATGTCCCACCATGATCGAAACTGCGATCCCAGCTTGGGAAACTTGGGGGTTCCATGTTGCGGAGTGATGAAAAATTCCGCCCAATTACGTAGAGCTTGGGGTTTCCATGTCGCGCCAAGGCTAAAATTTCTGCCCAAGTTTAGGGAACTTCGAGTTTCCATGTCATGGCCGCCGCCCAAGTTTGCGGAGTTTGGGGGTTCCCATTTTTTGTGGCATGATGGAAACCACCCAATTCTGGGAAAATTAGGGATTTCCATGCCTCACCACAATGGAAACTATGGCCTCGGTGTGGAGAACTCGGGTTTCCATGTCGCGACACGACGAAGAACCGCCCAAGTCTACAGAACTTTGGGGCTTCTATTTCGTGGCATGAGGGAAACTGCCTAATTTTTGGAACCTTGTGGTTTCCATCTCCCACCCCAAAGAAAACCTCGACCCTGGTGTGGGGAACTTGGGTTTCCATGTCGCAGCACGACTAAAATCTTCCAAGTTTATAAAACTCATGGTTTCAATTACGCGGCATGATGAAGAACTGCTTAAGTCTGGTGAACTTGGGGCTTCCATTTTGCAGTGCGATGGAAACCACTTCCCTAGTCTAAATGTGAAATGGGGTTTTCATGCCTCGTCGCGACATAAGCCATCAAATTGCGGGGAAGGTTGGGTTTCCTCACCCCGTCGTGACGAAAATCACCCAAATGTGTGAAATCTAAGGTTTTCATGTCCCTGCTTAATGGACACCGCCAAAGTATACACCCGTCGCGATGGAAACCGCCCCCGTTCTAGGAAACTTGGGGTATCCATGTCCCATCACGGTAGAAACCTACCAAGTAGGGGGGTCTTGGGGTCTTCCTGTCCCTCCTCGACAAAATTCACCAAATTGCGGGGAACCCGCAGTTTCCATGTCACGTCTAGTCGAAAGCCATAGAAAAATTGGGGCTTCCATGTCCCGCCGGGATGTAAATCACCCAGGTGCATTCAAATTGGTTTTTCCATGTCCCGATCACGACGATAATGTAGGGACCTTTGGTTTTCCACGCCCCCTACCATGGAAGTCACCCACGTCTATGAGAGATTAGGGTTTGCATGTTTTGGAGTGACGGAAACCCCACCCAAGTCAAGGAACCACGGATTCCATTACCCTATGCCTGTGGTGGTCTTCCAACCACATATAGTGGGTGGGGCACCACTACACTTTTTCTTTTTAGCAATACTAGAGTGTATGGACTACGCCTAACTCCAACACTTAGACAATTTTTCAAACAAGTTTTCTTAACAATGCAATGAAATAAAATTAATATTCAATATTTAATCTTTCACAATTAAACATTCAACAAATCACACAAGTACAACCATACATACTTGGGAGGGGAAAATTCTGTAAAGTCTGCCCAAATATATAAAATTGTTTAATAATGTACAATTTACAATAGTGATACAATTTCACCAAGTCCGTGTAGCCACCTGCACACCTTGCCAATTCTATCCAACAATCGTGCCTTGAGTCTTGCAATGCTGCCACTCAACTGCACTTCAATATGCTAGAAACCCCGAACTATCAGTCAAAACATAATTCTTAACTTTTTTCCAACTGTTGTGTAGCTCGGGTCACACGGGTCACTGCCTGCTCGAGATGTTTGCCCAAACCGACTCACTGTTGTGCATTCAGGTCATTGTCTGCACGAGGTGCCATGCCCGGCCTGACTCTTTGCATCTTTCTTGCACGTCACTATCGGGTTTAACCTGACTCTTCCCATCGTGCATGTTCACTTCCACAGCTCCCTGACTTCTGTCGTCTATCCACACCCTCTAAAGTTCTGTTCTCAATTGCCTGCCCACAGTGCGGTCTCATGGTCTGCACGCCCGTGCATGACCTGTGACCTGACATGCCCACGAAATCATGTTTGCACAAAACTCCTTCTCGTCCACTGGTTTCGCCTTCACTTCTCATCTTCGCTCGGCCTATAGCTTGCCGCCTCTACAATACAATCCAAAATCTGAATAATTCAATGCCTTTTGTTACACAACATTTTTTCACCATCCCTCTAATCCCCATCCCGAATGTTGGAGGAAAATTTTGGTGACTTTTGCATATTTTCATACCTTTCCAAAAGTGTCATTGCATCCCTTACCATGAGAAGAACATTTCCTTTGTTGACCATTCTTGGAACAGGCTCTCAGAAAAATATGATTTTGGGTCAGGGTTGGTAGGCAGTTATGGCCTCACACCCATAGAGAAATTAGAACTGGGCCTCTCGCCCATTGGTGCTCTGTCTCAGTGGACTGCCTGCACTGAGCTATTTATGGAAAGTTTTTAAAAATAGAAGCGAAGTTTCCATTCCCAACCACTTCGTGAGCAGAGTCAGCATGGTTTGTTCGACTGAATAACGTCAAGGACCTTCCTTTGGCTTCTTGTTTCCTACATTTGAGCAACTCCCCAAAGGATAAGGTCTCCCTTCCACCTTATGAGGGATCCCAAACCACCTCCTCCTCTCCTATAAAGACATCCCTCTCACATAGTTGCAGCTAGCTGAAATGGTTGAATAGCTGAACATCCTTTTCATAGCTGGTGTGAGATAGAGAAGAGAGAATTCCATTGTCGAGAGAGAGTCTATAACTATTGCTTCGCCAAGTCTAATTCTCGACGAATTCTTGAGACGCGTTTGATTGGAACCGTCGAAGGAGGCTGCAACTTCAAGGCTATTTTAGTTGTAAACTTCTTCTCTCTTCTTATTAATACATGACTGATGTTTTAGTTCCCATTTTTCATTTGATGTGTTTAATATTTTGCAATATGTTTAGTTCTCCTTGACCAACTAAATAGTTATGAATGTGAGCACATTTTCGTATGTTGTTATCGTTCTCTGATCCTTGTGCAGACACCCGAGTGTGTAATGTTCCAAATTTTTGCAAATAAATTGGAACATTAATTTTTACTCATATTATCTAGGATATAAATAAAATGGGTGAGGATACCCATTTGCATAAATAAATTCCACATGAATTGGGAAGGGATCCATGGAGTAGCCATTTTTGCACCTCATAGTATGAAAAGGGGGCGAACACATGAGGATGAGGCCATGTTGACCAAGTCAACAGTGCAGCTTGAGAGGGTGTAGCTTGCTTAGGAAGTTAGCGCAGTTAGAAAGGGAGGAAACTTCTAGAGGAAGGAAACCCTAATTGGGTGGGGTCCATGGCATAGAGACATCATTTTGCATATAAGGAGGATGAGGCAGCCATAGAGATCATCATTGAAGATTTGGACTTTGAGTCTATTTGCAATCTCCCACTGTTCAGCTGAATTGCAGTGCCTTTGGCATGAGGGATTCCTGTTTAGGAGTTCCTCTCCTCTCTTGAGTAGCTCAAGGAGGATTGCTCTTCATTTATCCATATACGGGCAGTTGGCCATAGCCACTTCTTCATCTACAGCGCAGTCACTGGGTTGTGTTGCAGGTGTTGCTGTGGAGGAGATTCCACAACACCATCCCTTGGATCATTTCTCATAGGAAGGAGTTCCTATTCTTTGGGAGGATCAGCAAGGAGGGTTTCTAGAGCTTATTTGCATATTTTGGTAGAAGGCCAAACTTCTCCCACCTTCATCAGCGTAGTACCTTCCATAGACTACATTATCTTAGAGTTTGTTTGCAGCGGGGGTTTGCTCCACCATTTTGGAGGAAGAGATTTCTTGTGCCGGGATCAACCTTGCACCCAAGGAATCCATTGGAGGAGGTTGTTTCAGTTTGCGGGCCATATTCATTATCCTCCTTCTATTGTATATTTTGAGTTGCTGGAGCTACCCAGCAACTCCAACATTATTTTATTTTCATATTTTGTACATGTATTACAGCCAATCCTTCTAAGGATTGTGTATTAGTGTTGTAGTAATGTTTTCAGGGGTTGAGAGCATGCTCCCCCTCATTTCTTGAATTATTATTGTAATATCATTTTATTATCAGTTTACATGTTGTAGTGTCTCCATATGACTGCGCAGTCATAGCTAGGGTTCACATGTGTAGCAGTGTTCTCTTGTACTTTTGCCTTGAGGATTGGTATTTTTCATCTTGAGCATCATTTCCCTCAAGATTTGGTATACATTTGTAGCTGCTATTATTATAACGAGATGGCTATGAGTTCTCTGGAATTTTCAGAAGTTTGAGCAAGTTTCTCTTCATGCTTATGTTTTGCATATTTCTGTAGTTCATTTCCTTGAGCAAGATCTTCTCGAGGAAGAAATATCTGCATCGCTATAGGCAGAGTCTGAGGAAGGGCCAGATAGCCTCCGGTTCTCATCCTCTCTTTAGAGGTGAAATAACTGGTAAAAGCCCTCTCAGTCAATCTCTGACATAGCCTTGTTCATATTTCCGACAAAGGAACATTTTAGCGGTGAAAAAACTGTTGATTTCCATTTCGGAACATTACAGTGGTATCAGAGCATGATCTTTGGCTCAGCCTGTGGCTTCAAGCCAAAGTGCTGAATCCCTGAAGGAGGAAGATTTGAAACTCTATAGACAGAGTCTGCAGATGGCTAGGTAGCCTCTGGATCTCATCCTTTGTTCAAAGGTGACATATCCAGTAAATGCCCCTACAGTCAATCTCTGGAATAGATTTTTGATATTGCTAAGAAGGGAACTTTACAGCTGTGCAACCCAAGATAAAATGCCATTAGAAGGATAAGCTCCTCATTGGGAAGAGGATATGTACAGAGAAAACAAATAAAGAGGAATGATGGAAGAGGAGTTTTCCCTTCTTCTTTTCCAGACCCTGGAGGGTATCATTGAAGACCTTGAAGAGAAAGAAAGGGAAAATTGGAAATATTTTCTAAGAGGGTTTGTGGGTGAAACAATCCATAGCTATTATCATGACAGGTGTGAGCATTCAGCCACACATGCAGATCCACAACGTAGTTCATTGTCCACTTGCATTGCCGGAAGGATGGAGAAAAGAGATGAGGCCATTGGAGGAGAAGCGCTGCAACTCAAAGGTATGGCTCATGGTTTAAGGTTTGGAAATTCTATTTCATGCTATTATGCAAATGCAAAATCACATGATGGATTCAAAAAAGGGATGGTGAGAGAATTTGATGAAAATCATTGTGAATATCTTTGTAACAAAACATCAAACACTTTGCATGCATGGGAGGGAACCATGAAACAAACTCCATTCCATATTTCTGAAAGGGATGAAAATGTGTATGATGACTTGCTAGAGGCAAGATCCCTATTATATGAAGGGCACTCTTCTATTTGTGATAACATGGAGATCCCTCTTTTAGAAGAAGACCAAAATCCATGGTCTCTCATTGAAGGGGAGACATACTCACATATTGATAGAGAGAATGTGCATGACAGAATCCACAGCGCTGTCATATTGGGGGAAGATCCAACACCACATGGAGATGATAGGGGAGCCATTGCTTCTATGAGAGGAGTCCTTGTTTCTATGCAAGGGATTCCAAGTATTTTAACATGTGGGAACCATGGCACAATTCCAGAGTTATTTGCAGCAACTTATGGGGATTGTGAGACGGAGGAGGAAGAGAAGGATCAACAGCGAGGGTTGATACACCCTTATTTATTCCAAAAATTATTTGCACATGGGACAGAGACTGTACAGTACAGTGAGAAGAAGGAAAAATCAGTCCTCTTATACATACAGTCCACTTCCGAGCTTGATGTCTCACTTTATGCAGGCATTCCACCTGGAAGGCCACCTGATCTAGAGTTGATGAGAGGCATCTTGTCATTCAGTTCACCACTCTTGGATTCCGAAGAGGTGGAGACATTTGAGGAGTCTAGCACAGTGCAGAGAGTTTGGGATAAACCCAAGGAGGAGAGAGATACTCTCTCATTTTCAGCATCACCCACTCTCATCTGTCATATTGCGCTGACATATTTTGTTGTAGGGATGGAGGATTGCATCTTCATGATGCAGGATGACTGCTCCACATATTTGATGAGGAGGAGGGCACTTCTTTTGGGGAAGGACTCTTTCACACATGGGAGTAGATGGAGGTTACTCATGCTTACATTGCCCGGGATCGGGAGATTCCTTTTGGATGATAGTTTCTTATGGGAGACTAGCTTCCCAGGATCACCATTATTATTTGAGCATGAGTAGCTGCATGACTGGCATGGTAGCATTTTGGAGGTTGACTTTGGCATAGGGGATGTCAAAGTAGTAGGCAACAGCATGAGGGGAGCACTACATTGCAGATTACCAGCGTTGTCTATGAGGAGGATGGATCCAGGTTGGAGGACTCAGCTTCGGGTTGAGTATTCCCAAGATCTTGGTGCATGCATGTTTCTTGATGACCAGGAAGGAGATGAAAGATACATGGTGGATGATGAGGTCATCTATTGTTATGGCAGGGTCTTCTTGGCTAGAGCTTCTAGTCCCAAGGAGAAATTATTACATGCAGCACATTTGGACTTTCTAGCTATGCACTATGTTGCATCCCTTGCTTTGCTAGAAGAGTTCATTCGGGAGGGCATTTAGCATGATTTATATCAGCATATGGACAGATGCATAGCTCGGATAATTTTTGAGAGGTTGGCATAACCGTTTCCCTACTCATTTGAGGTGAGGGTGAGCATTCAGATGAGCCCTTTCAGCTCAAGGATCGAAGTACATGGTAAAGATGGTATATGTTCTCACTTTGGTTTACCTTTCTTTACATTATATGAGTAGCTTGATGAGCTAAGAATGATTACATCTCCTTATGCTCCTTATTATGATGTACTTGTGGCCCATTGCAGCAATGGGAGTGGCTATTTTTATGATGGTTTGTGGGGGAAGCCATATACTTCTTGGTGTGCACCATTGGCACCAAACTGTACTTACATGTTTCCACCTTATGAGATGTTTGTGGCAGCAAACAAGTGGCTGGAAAGGCACTTGTTGATTTGTGATTTGATGCAGGCCAAATGTGCACTGCGTTGGTTCCTCATGAGGAACTATGATTCACTCTCCGGTTGCCAAGTGGCAACTTGTCTTCATTGTATATTGCTTCCATATGTTGCTGATGTTGGCGTACTCATGGGAGGCTTTGATTGGAGAGTGGGCTTGGAGTTGGAGGTGCTCATTGGGATTATGATTCTCCCTTTTTCACATGGTGTATGTTTCAGGAGAAACCATGGGCATACCATGATTGCCATGTCACTACTTTTCTCTTCACATAGGAGGAGCTATTGGGAGAGAATGCGTTATTGGAGGAGGCACTTCATGGATGATTCATTTTGTGGGGAGGTTTGGGCCAATTGTGGGGGCAATGAAATTTCAGCCCAATATCAGCAACCCCCTCACACTTATCATAAATGGAGGGAGAAACTACTTGGATGGAAAAATATAAACTCTCCATTCAGCCCCAACATATTGCATAGATCCGGGGTTGAGGACTACTTTGTTGAGCTACTTAGGATGGCTCATTTCATATGGATGATTGCATGGGTGAAGGAGTCACTCATTGGGAATAATACTTCCCATGTTTTTCATCACTGCTACCTTAAGGAGGCCATTGAAACACAAGGAGATTTCCACTTGCACCTTCTATTATCTCATGATGTATTCTTTTGTTCTACATGCTTGGAGGGATACATGGAGGACAGATTTATTGCATACCTTGATGAGCTATGGTGGGGTCTATTAATGAGGAGGCCACAAGAATAGGGGGAGAGATTTTGTTCTCTCTATGCCATTTCTTGAGGACAAGCAACATGTGGGAGGGGAGGACTGTAATGTTCCCAATTTTAGCCTCAAGCTAAAATGGAACATTATAGTTAGCATATTTTTATTTTGTTAAATAAAATGGGTAAGGAGACACCTTAACTCCTTTTGATGGAGAAATAACACTCCTTGTGTGAAAGGAGGGATAATAAAGAAGCTGGATTGAGCACCACATGGTGTGAACATGATTGGATCAAGAATGATCTAGTCATTTTGACTAAGTCAAATAAAACTGTCTAGATACATTGCACCTACTTGGACAACACATTTTTAGTGGAGGCTTCACTTGCTTGAGCTAGAAGCAAGTGTGAATGGGACCCATGGTGAGAGAGGTTCCTTTTCTTTATAAGGAGGATATGGCAGCCCATTTTCATTATGGATTAGCTTATCATTTTTGTTGGGTCTACAAAACTTGCATCCCCAGGCTGTTTAGCAGGGTTTTTGGTGTTCTTCACCCAAGGGTGTTCCCGGTCGAGAATCCCTACCTCTTCCTTAAGAAAGGAGAGGGTTTGAGCTTCATTTCCTCATTCCAGCATTTGGCCAAGCTTTTCTCTGCAGCTACAACGTTATTTCTGAAGCAGATTAACGTTGTGTTGCTGGGTGCAGCAATAGAGGAACTTATAGAGCCGTCCTTTGGCTTATTCTTCAGGGGAGTTCTTGCATATTCTTTGGAGGAGTAGCTAAGGTGACTCTGGGGCTTCATTTCAGATATTTGGCATCAGGCCAATCACTCACCATCTCTCACAGCACAGTCTTGGGCAGAAACTGCGTTATTCTCAGAGGCAGTTGTTGGGAGAGCCATTTGGGCTCATCAGGAGGATTGTTCTTGAGTAGAGGGATCAACTTTCTGTTGAAGAGCATTATCAGAGGAGGGCATCACTATTTCAGATCTGCCATATCCTTATTATATATTTTGATTCAGTTGCAGTGACAAGTCAGATTGTCACATTTGTACATTTTCCGGCATTTCTAGCAATCTTTCCTAGATTGGCTAGAAATATTGTATTAGAGCCCATTCTTCTTTTCTTGGGAATTTCTTTCTATATTTCAGTCATATTCCATATATTCATTTCCATAGCAGCAGCTACACTCCTAGAGATAGCGATGTCACTGCCCTCCGGCATTTTATGCAGTTGCTACATCTCTTGTATTTCATTGCTTACTCATTGGAGGAGGATTCTCATTGAATGAGGGGTTGTTTCCTCATTATATTTCTACATATTGTTGCTGATATATTAATGTACATGATGGCTGTAATCTATTTCATCTTGTGTTGTATTCATTTTGGTAGATTTTGATGATTATGTTCATGTATTGTTGTAAGCTCATTCCCTTGAGCAAGATCTTCCTGAGGAAGAAATATCTACATAGCTATAGGAAGAGTCCGAGGAAGGGCCATATAGCCTCTGGTTCTCATCCTCTCTTTAGAGGTGAAATAACTGGTAAAAGCCCTCTCAATCAATCTCTGACATAGCCTTGTTCATATTTCCGACAAAGGAACATTTCAGTGGTGAAAAAGCTACTGTAATGTTCCGAAATGGAAATCAACAGCTTTTTCACCACTGAAATGTCCCTTTGTCAGAAATATGAACAAGGCTATGTTAGAGATTGAATGAGAGGGCTTTTACTAGTTATTTCACCTCTAAAGAGAGGATGAGAACCGGAGGCTATCTGGCCCTTCCTCAGACTCTGCCTATAGCTATGCAGATATTTCTTCGTCAGGAAGATCTTGCTCAAGGGAATGAGCTACAACAATATGCAAAACATAAGCATGAAGAGTAACTTGCTCAAACTTCTAAAAATGCCGGAGAACTCATATCCATCTCGTTATAATAATAGAAACTACAAATGTATACCAAATCTTGAGGGAAATGATGCTCAAGATGAACAATACCAATCCTCAAGGCAGAAGTACAAGAGAACACTGCTACACATGTGAACCCTAACTATGACTGCACAGTCATATGGAGACACTGCAACATGTAAACTAATAATAAAATGATATTACAATAATAGTTCAAGAAATGAGGGGGAGCATGCTCTCAACCCCGGAAAACACTACTACAACACTAATACACAATCCTTAGAAGGATTGGCTGTAATACATGTGAAAAATATGAAAATACAATAATGCCGGAGTTGCTAGGTAGCTGCAGCAACTCAAAATATATAATAGAAAGAGGAGAATTAATATGGCCTGCAAATTGAAACAACCTCCTCCAATGGATTCCTTGAGTGCAAGGCTGATCCCCGCACAAGAAATCTCTTCCTCCAAAATGGTGGAGCAAACCCCCACTACAAACAAACTCTAAGATAACGCAGTCTATGGAAGGGATTGTGTTGATGAAGGTGGGAGAAGCTTGGCCTTCTGCCAAAATATGCAAATCAGCTCTAGAAACCCTCCTTGCTGATCCTCCCAAAGAATAGGAACTCCTTCCTATGAGAAATGATCCAAGGGATGGTGTTGTGGAATCTCCTCCATAGCAACACCTACAACACAACCCAGTGACTGTGCTGTAGATGAAGAAGTGGCTATGGCCAAATGCCTGAATATGAAGAAATGGAGAGAAATCCTCCTTGAGCTACTCAAGAGAGGAGATGAACTCCTAAACAAGAATCCCTCATGCCAAAGGCACTATAATTCAGCTAAACAATTGGAGATTGCAAGTAGACTCAAAATCCAAATCTTCAATGATGATCTCTATGGCTGCCTCATCCTCCTTATATGCAAAATGATGTCTCTATGCCATGGACCCCACCCAATTAGGGTTTCCTTCCTCTAAAATTTTCCTCCCTTTCTAACTTCGCTGACTTCCCAAGCAAGCTACAACCTCTCAAGTTGCGCTGTTGACTTGGTCAACATGGCCTCATCCTCATGTGTTTGCCCCATTTTCATACTAGGAGGTGAAAAAATGGCTACTCCATGGATCCCTTCCCACTTCATGTGGAATTTATTTATGCAAATGGGTCTCCTCACCCATTTTGTTTATATCCTAGATAATATGAGTAAAAATTAATGTTTCAATTTATTTTCAAAAATTTGGAACATTACAGTCCTCCCCTCCCAAAGATTGCTTACCCTCAAGCAAGTGAAAGGATAGACTGTGTCTTCTTTTCCTCTGCCTGTAGCATCCATGTATGATGATCTCCTCCAAGTGCAGTGATGCTATCTCATCAATCCAATCCTCCACAATGCTCCTCCTTAGCATGCAAGTAGCTGTCAAGCCCTCATCATGTAAGGTATAATGCTCAAGAGGATAGCAAGTGGTGTCTATAGGTCCCTCCTTGAGGAATGGAGTTTGAAATCTAATGGGAATTATCTCCCCCATATGGTCCATCCATCCCCAAGCTATGTGCCATGCAAATTGAGGCACCTCCCAACTAGGCAAATCGGGAAAATTGTCATCCACCTTTGACTCTGGAAAAGAAGGTGGGCTGAAAATTTTCACATGGTAGACCATATAGTCTACCCCACGCTATCCCTCTCTCCACTTAAGATAAGTGTAGAGTGTCTGCTGATCCTGGGCTACAATAATGTTGCCATCAAGTGGCAAGAAGAAGGCTGGACCTCTCAAGGTCTCTCCCCCAACGCTGCAAGACCTGCTGGCCCAAAAATTTCCATATGTGATGAGTCGGGAATCATCCTCATATGGTATCATACCCATCATATGGCTCACCTCATAATAAAACATTGTTGCTGCTGTAGTGGCCGTACCATTCCTCATGTTCCCATTAGAACATGCAATGCAAAAGGTGTGAGGGACTCCTCCCTCAATGGACACATCCATCCTATGTGTCTCCTCCTCAATCCTGCTCCTCATAGAGGCATGAACTGTAGAATTATAGGGAGCAAATAGGAGCATCATGCTTGCTGCCATGTGTAACAAATGAGAAGGACAATGGTCCCTCAAGTGCAACCAGCGCAGCTTTGTGCTCCACTGCCTTAGAGAATGATAAAAGTTGTGGCTTCTCAACCACTGGTGTGTTGCATCAATATCTTCACAAGCTTGGGGTAGGTAAAGGATAACAGCTGAAAATTGAGCATTTTCTGAGAGATCCACTTTGGGGAGATCTATATAAGCCTTCTAGGCTTATTTCTTTGAGCTCATCTTTTGGAAGAGAAGTGTTTTATGAATTAAAAAGGGGATCTCAGCCCTCTTTCGGCTTATTTTCACATTGTCTTCCTTATACAGCGTCGATGAGGACAAGATTGCAGAAATTCTTCAAAATGGAACATTACAGAGTGTCACCGCTAAAGGACCGTGACGTGTAAAGATGAAGACCAGGAGACTACTGCCACAACAACGACAACTACGTTGTAACAAAGGTAGGTCAGCTATCTCGGCTCAGTTTCATTCATAAACTAGGAATCGAAGTATTAGCATGTTCCCTTGCTGCTAGACCCACCCTAGGGCTAGAGGGATTGCCTTTGTCTGCAGAGAGGATTTACCTGCACAACAATTTGGCGACTCTACTAGGGATCAATGTGTTTATCGTCTCTTATTGTTCATCTAGTGTTTTTCTTGTCGAGTCGACTTTGGTCATTTCATTGTTTTTCTTCTTTTTTTGACCTATTTGACTATTTTCATCCATCTTGTTCAGTCCCAGAGTGTCAGATATGACCTCTGCTAAGTGGTTTTATATTCTTCCCATAGTTTTCTAGCTCGGTGCAGTTTTTTCTTGAATAGTCGCGCCGATTGGCGCTTGTTGCTTTTGTCACACGTGTGCCAACCCCTGTTTAGCACAGATTACAGATAAACATATGTGCCAAATCTTGTAGGATTGAATTTTAGCCTCATTTCTGCGTTTTGTCAGTATTTCTTCCCTCTGGGTTGGATTTTTATCTTGCAATTGGTCCACTAAGATTGTTTTGACTTTATCGTCTCGTTCTTCTCAGATGTTTGTCCCTCATCTTATCAGTGGAGTGTGTCATCCTAGGGTTTCTAGGTGTCTCGTGCTGCTTGTTCGGTTCTCTCCTCACTGAGCCTTCTGAGTTGAGTTTGAGTTGCATTAACGTTTTTCATTCCATTTATTGACCAATTTTTTTCGCTTTTTTTTTGGTTCTTCATGTCTTTGGTTTGTTGAATGATCATATTGAGTTTCATTTAGCTCTCCATCTGCCACTTTGAGCATAGATTACATTGCTCGTCGAACCAGTTCAAAAGCCCTCTTCGCTTGAAGGAGTGCATCTATGTTTTGAGTGTGTTTGATGTTCGAATTGGATTAATCTCTTCGTTTTAGATCATTTAATTCAAATTTCTCAAAGCGAGTGTCCATTTTTCTTTCTAGTGTAACGATGCATTTTTCTTCCCATTCATCTAAAAAGACAAATTTGCATTCTTTATTTTAGTTTTAAAATGAAAAACATTCTCTACATTAGTAGCTTTCAGTGAACAAGAAAGAGCTTTTCGTTGTCTTCTTTAGTTGTCTTAGATGCATTAGTGAAATTCTTCTTATGATTCAATTGGTTGCTACTTTGTTATAGACTACTATCATTCCCTTAGCTAGCATTCATTGAATGGAAATTCTTTTCTTTTGCATGTAGTTGTGTATTAATAATTTGAGATCACATTCGGTAAGGCCTTGAAATCACAACATGAATTGAAGATAAACTTTAAAACAAATTCAGTCAACCTAAGGAAGCATTGAAACCTAACACACATATTTTAGAGGTCTAGGCTAGTGATGTGTTCTGGTGTCGTTAAACCTAGTAGCTGTCGTTCGCCATTTGGCATTAGACAGCACAAGTGCGGACTTGTGCTCCTCGTACTGTCACATATATGAAGGGAGACCCTCATAGGTTGGAAACTTGCAATCCTTTATTCATAGGAAGCCGAGTTTTCCACCTTGTAACCGTGATACAATGAACACAACATTCAGGGAGACTGCTTGCATGTACGTTAAGTCCTTGGTCATTTCTCTTTCATTTGATCACCAAGGTGTATATTGAAGTTCACAGAAAATTGGTACACCCTCTTACTTAGATTCCTAGAGTAGTCATTTCGGTCTTTTCGTGACTCTCTAAAATTGAAAAGATCATCGAGCGCTTGTCCTTTCATGCTCATTCAACCTGAAAGTGAATAGAGTCACCTTTTTCCTGTTTCTCGACTCTTAAAACATGAAACAACAGAATTTAATTTCAATGTCATAAAATCAATTGACTACGATCACATGCTCCTTAAAGATATTTTCTTGGCTTGTTCTTGTAATCCCTTAGTGTTTGATATTGAAGCCTCGAATAGGATATTTCGTTTCCTTCCCGTTTTGAGACAAAGTCACGGTGGCAGAATCGCCAATTTCATCGTCTCATTTATCAACTCCTAGTGGAGATCCTTCCCCTGAAGTTTCTTCGGATGCACCCCAACTTATTAGATATTTTAATTTTTGGTGTGCTCTTATTCCGAGTATCTTACCCCTTGCTACTCGATCTCCTCCTGAGGAGCCATTTGATATCAATTGGTAACCTTTGGGTGCTTGGGCTGGTTTTGGAAATGAAGAAGAGTTTCCTCCGCTTACTTTGAAACCTTATTTTCTTGCCACCACTTCACTAGCCACTGCTCGTCGTCTTTTTGACGATACCATGGCTTCATCTGACATGGATTCCTCAAGTCCCATCAGTAGTGAAGAGATTCATGTTTCTACAGGGAATTATCAACTCTTCCTGGAAGATTTTCGTTATGCCTCAAGTCAACCTTCCTCGTAGTCGGTATCTCTCCCACGTGGTTATCACACTTTGGGTCAGATCATGTCTAGAATTGCATTGATATATAAAAACCTGACACAGTCAATTGCTCCAATTCCCTCAGAAAGCTCATCTATCACCGTATTGGGGGCATCACCCTCGACTCCCATGACGTCGACAATTGTCACGTCTGTACCTAGTCTGACCCACTGTCTGTGTGGCTTCTTCGACACCTGTTGTTAGTATGACTCAGTCACAATATTTTGTTGTTCGTATGTCAATTTCTATCACCCCCACCTTACCTCCTAGGGCTACCATGAGTGGATCATAGCCTCATGTTTCTGGAATTCAACCTGCTAGTAGTGCACCCATTGTTTCTACTTCTATTCTTCGAGGATTGACATTCGATCAATACTTGTTGGCCATTCATTAGTAGAATGACGCCCTTCAGGGTTCTCAACAGCCGAAAGATCCTGTTAATCCTTCACATCATTATGACACATATGGTAATCTCGTTTATTTGACTCTGATTGATCCTAACCAGACCATATACAGGGACAACCCTCTGGTCCACAGGTACAATCTTATGATCAACAAGGACAACCCTTATAGGGACAATATTCGGTCAAACAAGGAAAAACCTATGGTCATACTAGTCAAACTCATGTTCAATAGGGTGTGACTTATGTTCCCGGGGGGAAAATCTATCCGCAACAGGGACAACCTTTTGTGAAACAACACGAGCCTTACGTTCAACAAGGCCCAAATTTTTTACAACAAGGACAACCCTATGGTCCTATGCCGGATAAACCTGGTCTTCAGGGGAAACCTGGCCCATCCCAACCATCGGGCCAGTATTTTCCGCAAGGGCAGCTCGGTGGCTTTCAAAATCCAGGCCAACCTGCTTCGCAGGGATGGCTTGTCCAACGTCAATATCCAGGTCAAATTCCACTGCAAGGGCAACCTTTTCAACCTCAAGGCACCACTTACATGCCTCAAGGTTAATCTCAGTTGGTATATAGTGTGCCCCAAGGTGTTACTTATGTTCCTCAAGGTCAATCCCAGATAGTATACATTGCCCCTTAAAGCACTGTGTATCTTCCGCCAGGTCAAACTCAAGTGTTGTATAATTCACCTCAAGGAACTCCTTACATTTCGCAAAAAAATCCATATGTTTCTCAGACAGGACCTCAATGGTATGCTCAGAATCAATATCCTAGTCCTCAACTCTTGTATGGGAAGAACTATCAGGCTTATAACCCCTATGGACAGAATCGTCCAGGACAAAACATATGGGGGAAAAATTTCACTCAACCTGGATGGAATCCTAATACTAGTCTCTATCAATGACCTACAATGACTTTTAATCCTCAATTACCTTTCCTTGCTACGTTGGAACTTCTTGATGTGTCGAAGTTGATGAATGATCCTATCCTTCATAGCCCATATTAGCCTCCAGTTCCGACTAAAATTCCTTGCGATTGTACCAAATTTGAGGGCAAGTCTGGAGAAGACCCCCAAGCACACGTTATGACGTACCATTATTGGTTTTCTTCTAATTCTTGGGTTGACGATTCCATTCGACTTCGTCTTTTCGAACGGACTCTCACCGGTGTCGCTGCAAAGTGGTACATCGAGCCGCCTCACGACATTTTCTAATATTTCAACTCTTTAGCTATGGCATTTCTCACCCATTTTAAGTTACCAGTTTTTTATGAAATTGGGACTCACCTCCTTACATCCTTGAAACAAGATCGGGCTACTCATATTTCTGATCATATTCATGAGTGGAGGTAATGTCGTCGTTTGATCAATTTTGAGATTCTTGATCAAATTCTGACTGATTGGTTCACTACCTCTTTCATCAATCCTATTGCTAAGGACATCATGATTTGGGCATGTGTAACCAAAGAACAAGCCATCGCCCGTCCCTGGTACCTTGATCTTATGTACTCAAATCTGGCACGTTGTATGATCTTTTGCCTGATGCTCTGCGACTTGGAACTTCCAAAGTACCAGCAACGCCATCTATCGATGGCATCATAGGTTTTGTGTCACAGACTTCTTGAAGACCTTCTCAAAATACTGTAAAGAAAAAATCTACTTCTTCTAATGATATTGCTTCTCAGCCAGCTCTGAATTCTGGAAAAATCGTGGAAGTGAATGTCGTCTAGTCGAATCCGGCGAATAAGACTTCCAAAGGTAAAACGAAGGGTAAAGGTAAGGCCAAAGATGATACCCTGAAATAGGATTCTCAGAAATCTCGTGCTGATGATGCTTCACAACACAAACCGAAGTACCCTTGTTTGATTTGTGATGAAGACCATTACACCAAAGGATGTCCCCGACGGGCCAAGGTGAGTTGATTGCTCAAAGGAACCCAAGGCACTCCGGCTGTTCTTAAAGAACCATTTCCATCACAACAGAATTAGTTGGTAGAGAAATCCCAATCCTCTACCCCACTTGGCTCACAGGTTTTCATGATGAATGGTCCTACATCCTTCTCTATTGCTACCCGATAAAAAGACTATACCGAATCGTGTCAGGTAGCGGGGAAGGAAATCGTTGATGGTCCTCCTCCCCCCCATTTCTAGCCCTCTTCAGATTGAAAGGCCCAGTATTGAGCCCATTGTACGACCACCTTCAAAATGCATACTCTTTAAGTCTTCTTACAACCCTAATGCCCGTGCTGCTCAACATTATAGTATTGTTGAGGATTTCTCTCACGTGCCATCTGCTATGTCTACATTAGAAGTACTTCAGAGTTATCCATCCAAATGGAAGGCTTTGTTGTCTGCTATTGTAGGGGTTGATCCCATCGATTTAAGCATGATCTCTTTCGATTTGGAAAATTTCGTCCCATGTCTCCCTCACCATCTTGCACTGATCATTCAAGTTGGGATTAATGGAAAAAATATCCATTGAATGGTCGTGGACGAGGGTGCATCCATGTGTGTCATGTCATCTGCCTGCTGGAAATCCATCGGTTCTCCAACCCTCAATTCATCTCCAAACTCTCTAGAAGCTTTTGATGGAAGAGAATCGCACCCTCTCGGTGTTCTCACTAGTTTACCCATTACGTTAGAAAGGAAAACAATTAACATCGAGGTTGAATTCGTTGATGCCAAGCTCAATTATAATATTCTCCTTGGTCGCAGTTGGACTCACGCCATGTTGTGCGTTCCATCCACTCTCTTTCATGTTCTTCAATTTCCACATGAAGGAAATATTATCACTATCAATCAGTTGACCTTTTTCACTTCTTTGTCTTCCGAGAGCAACGTCCCATATGTAGATCGTATCTCTATGCCTTATGAGAGTGTAGGGTTGGGTATTTTCAAAGATCCTGCCCTCATGGGTCATTTCCCTCTTCCTCCACCCAACGCTGCTCGGGTTAACATTTTCTCTCGGTCTTCTCATCCCTGGATCATCCCTTTGCCCAACTAGATTGATTCGTTTGGTGACTCGATGCCATTAAGCCCAATAGAGATTGATTATTGTGAACTTATTTCGGCTTCGGATCCTCCGCCCTCTGATCATGCTCCTTTGAGTATGTCTCTTGACACTTATTCTCAATCCCCTTGGCTTGGCGATTCAGATTCGCTCAATCCCTTAAAAGATATATTTTCCTTCGATGAGGCTATCGTGGAGACTATGTCTCTTGAGGATCCTCCTTGGGATGATAGTCATCATCATTCCTCGTTTCTGCTTGGACTTGGGGCCGTGTCTACTTGTCTCGAGAGGTTCGCTTCTCAAATTCCTTCTCTTCCACTTCAAACGCCCATCTTGAAACACAAAGTATTTGCAGAAGGTAACTTGGGAAACATCACAAAAATTATGCCTATCTACATCTCCGTTAAACTGGTGGTTATCGAGAACATCCATGTTGGGGTGACCTGTTCTCCTAATGATATCGAGGTCTATACTAGCCTCTTCCATGAGTTTCACGATGCTTTCGCTTGGTCTTGTGAAGAAATGCCCGACATCGATCCGAGTATAGTGGTGCACAAGATTCCTACTTATCCTCGTGTGAAGCCTGTTCACCAGCATCTTTGTCCTGTGCACCCTAGAAAGACGACTGCTATTAAAGAAGAAGTTGAAAAACTTCTTAGAGCTAGTTTTATTAATCCGATTCCCTTGAAATAATGGGTTTCTAATATTTTTCCTATGGATAAGAAACAAAGTACTATTCGGGTCTATGTCGATTACCGTGATATCAACCTTGCTTTCCCTAAGGATAATTATCACGCTCCTTTTATTGGTCATATCATTGATGACTGTGTTGGGAGTGAGATTGTTTCTCTTATGGATGGGTTTTCTGGGTACAACTAGATTAATATTCTTCCAACCAATCAACACAAGATCACCTTTCTATCCTTGGGGTACTTTCGTCTATAAGAAGCTCCCTTTTGGTCTTAAAAATGCTGGTGTAATGTCCCTTTTTAGGGATTTTCAAGATTCTATGTTAGAGATGGAATACAGAGGAATTTACTGGTTATGTCACCTCTAAAAAGAGGGTGAGAACCAGAGGCTACCTAGCCAACTATAGACTCTTCCTATAGAACTTGGAATAATCCCAATTCAGGAAACTCAATAAGGCCTTCAATGAAAACGCTGTATAAGAAAATATGAGCAAGGAAAACGCAGATCAGGGCTGGGATCCCCTCATTCAAGCTATATGTGACATATATATGCAATTTCAATAGAAAAAAATAAGTTTAAGCACATTAAATAGATCTCTCGGAAACAATACTAGCTAGAAATCAGCCAAAGAGAGAAGCTGTTGCAACATGAAAACCCCAGCTACTAGAATTGCGCAGATTTGACTGAAACTCAGAGGAAGACAGCCAAAGATCTGATACTTCAGTCATATAATAGTAAATCATATTTACATATGAGTTTATTTCCTTTACATCTAATTAAAAAAATAACTAGGGCAAGATCCCTTCAGAAATTAGAGCTGCAACTAGAAATAAACTGCAGAAATACATAGACAGCGTTATTTTCCAGATCATTCAGCTGAAGTACATTAAATTTCAGATCTATGACAGATATATGGATGAAAAATCAGATCTAATACAGATCTGGAAGCTACAAGACTTTAAGAACAAGATCCAATTGGAATTACATCAAAATATTGCATATTAAGCTGTAGATCTGAATTACAATATACTGTGCTACAGAAAACCCAGAAATTTCTGAAGATAAATTTTATTGCTGAAATAGATTAGATCTAAAGAGACATGAATCAACAAACCAATACACAAATTACCAAGGGAAGGCAAGCCTAACACCAAGAGATCTTCCTCCAAACTGATAGCAAACTGAAATAACAAAGCCCTGTCACAAAATAACGCAGTATGGAGCAGAAACTGCGCAGAGGGTGAAGGAGACTGAATACATGGAATGAAAAGTATAGAAATGATATAAAATATAGATCAGATAACTCCTTGGAGGCTGAAGAACACTCTCCAATAGAGAAAGCCTCTAAAAAACAACTAGATCTAAGCAGATCTAAAATGCCACTTGCTACAAAAGATAGTAGCTGCAAAACCCTCAATGGGCCAGCGATACTCATGAAAGATAGAGCTTGGTCTCAAACTAGATATTGGCCAAATTCAACAAAGAACTCCTCCAATGAACCTCAAGGGAAGAGATGAAACTCCTAAACATGAATTCTAATCACAATCCTCCACTAAACATTAGAGAATGGTATTTGTCTAAGCAGACAAATACTTCAGAAATACAATTCATCAACAACCTCCCCATGTTGCTCTTCTCCTTCTTTTATAACATGAGAAAGCCTTTGCAAACCCTAAACCACTTGGATGAGTTGGTCCTTTTCACATCAGAATCTCCCTTCTAGAACTGTGCAGTCCCTCTTGGAGATGCATTGAACCTAGATAGCGCAGTTGATTTGGTCAAGGTGGACCCAATCTTTGGCTCAACCCTCTTTCACACTTGCAAGTGATTATTTACATAGCCCAGATTTGTCTTTGTTCACATGGGCATTGATTTATTAGGAGTTTTACATGTCCTCCTTTATTCATTTATTCATAAAACATAAATTAAATCAAAATTTAGTGTCTCCTCTTATCTAAGGCTAAGTAGGGACATTACAGTCCTCTCCCTCAAAATGTTGCTTGTCCTCAAGAAACTGGTAGGGTAAGAGTTGTGTTTCTTCTCCTTCTCCATTGATGACACCATCAATAATCAAGCTCTCATCATGAAGTAAGTGTTCACCAAGGTAATACATCAAAAACAGCTCCTTCAATGCTAGCATGATAGGTTCATAGTCTGCCCCTTCAGGAGTGTAAAAATCAATAGAAATAAACATGGGTGAACCAATGTCACATCTAAAACAAGTATCATGAAGCACAGGATAAAGTTCCATCCCATGTGGCACATGTACACTACTTAATTTTTGCCCATACATACCCATAAACAAAACCAATATGTCATCTATGTATGGTAGCAAAATCACATAGACGAAAAATGAAATTTGCACATGAGGAGGTGGGTCACAATCCCACATAAGGTACCAGCGCAGTACACTCCTTTTTTTGAGTAGATCTGAACGTGATAGGTAGTACTCCCACCACATATTTTCTGCATAAGCCACCTTGACATGGCTGAAAATGAAATTCTCATTAGGTGCCTTGGGAAAGCACCCATCATGGTAAACAATCTCCCTTTGCACCTCAAGGGAGTGGCCAAATTTGGAACCTCTCTTGGCCTCATCATTGCCATGAGATCTGTATGAAAAATTATTCCTTGTAGGAGCCATGGCCTGCATACATATGGTAAGAGAATGTGCCAAATTAGAAAAATAAACTTGCTCTATAAGATCAGATTTATTACCATACAAACCTCCCATACTCATAGAGTTAGGCATGGGCTTTTCCCCTCTTTTGAGAGAATAAAGAGATGGCTGAAATATATCCTACATAGGATCCCTTGGCTTCCCCATCTCCACATAACTATTGCACTCTTGTAAGTGCTGATTTAGTTCCTCCCAATCATAATGCTGATGTAGCTCCTCCTCCATACCCTCCCAATCAAAATTCTCCAAGATTAGGGAGTAGATTTTTCCTGATTGCATGTAGCTGGAAAGGAACTCCTTGTGTGCCCTTTGTATTATTTCTTGCTTAAGCTTGGAGGCTTGAGACAAGAATACTTTACCAATATGATAGATGACCCCTTTGTCGAGCCCCAAAGATGTCCTTTCCCTTCACCAAATTTCACTTCATTTCCTTTGTCCCTTATCAATTACAGGCTTAAATGGTCAATAGGATTGATTAAAGTCACTTTAGGAATATATACAATGACTGACTTGCTATATTTTCATGGTTTTTTTGTTTTAGTAATTTTTGACTAGACTCAGCTATAGAATGCAGCCATTCTGTAGCCAGTCGCCTATTCCGCAGCTATCTTCATGTTCCCACAGGTTACAGGTGTCACTACAAGGGAAAATGCATATGGTTTAATTCCACAACACTCCCACATCATTTATTGCTCTCTACGAAGTCTGAGAAAGAAGCTACAGGTGGTTATGCACGGGGAAGAGATCAAAGCCAAGAAGCAGATTCCTACCAGGACAGGGAATCTACAGATGTCTCCAACAAAGTACGAGGCTTCCATAAGAGTTCTAATTTGATTTTGATTGAAAAAGACACTTGTTACTGTTTCCTCTCAATGGTAGTTATGTATTTATTTGATAAGAATGACTCGGAAGACCGAGAGACAACTAGCTAGATTGATGTTTTGTTGCTAGATCTCAAAAGACCGTAATACTCTGTTTTTGAAATACTTTTCCTTTAATGAAAGAAGTATCGCTTTATTGCAAGATCTGAGGCAATATTGAATAGATTTGTATGCTAATCCGGTGGTAGAGGGCCCCTACTGCCCGAGAAGCTCTATTCACATTGTTTAGATAAGTAACTTTAGCCTTGTTGCATTCCTAGCTTAAGTAATTTTCTGAACTTTGTGTTTTATACTCACTTGCATTGGATGCTACAGTCAGTCTTATTCTTACGAATTGTTCCAAAATATCACTAAAACTGAATGAGATATAACTGTAGTATTTTAGGAATTAGTTTCATTTTTCTGAACTTTACGTTTTTGTGCTCAATTACATCAATTGTTACAACTATTCTTGTTCTTACGAATTATTCCAAAATATCACTAACACTGAAGGAGACTTAGCTGTGGTGTTTTAGAGCTTAGTTGCGTTTTTTTTGAACTTTATGTTTTTATGCTCATTTACATCACATGTTACAGCCAGTCTTGTTCTATAAATTGTTCCAAAATACCACTAACACCGAATGAGACAGAGCTGTAGTATTTCAGTGATTAGTTTCATTTTAGTTTAGTTGTAAAACTTCGGAGGTTAATGGCACTTTAGTTCATTTCTGTTCACTGTATTTCAAAGTTTGAATGATTGCATTCTAGTTCATTTTTATCCATTGTATTTTTAGTTTTATTAGTCAAGTTAGACTTGATGGCCTTAATTATTTACAAACCACTCCTGTTCTTAATTTCTACTAATACATCATCATCATAGGAACAAGAATTGGTAATGTCATTTTGAAGTCTTGAATGTTCTGCAACTTCTCATAATTTCACAAACTGCCTCTTTTCCAAAGCTATTCCAAAATATTTCTAATTCTTGAATGAGTTTTAACAGTGATATTTTGAGTTGTGGAATGGATTAATTTCAGTGTCATAGGTTAATTTAGAGTAGAATTCTTCACTAGGTTGCAGACTATCTTTTTCCAAATGTGTTCCAACAAATTTCTAGCCATGGTTGAGATTTTCTCTGTGATATTGTAGATTGTTGTTTACTTAGAAGAACCTCATTACATTAAACTTATCCATTTCTCAAATTATTCCAACATATTTCTAATGAATGAATTGGACTGAGTTCATGTTATGAGTTATTGAGTTCATGCTATGAGTTATTTTTCTTGTTAAAGTATTTCATTTTCTGTTCTCAAGTGCCATACATAGTTTAGAATAGGTTTTAATCTGTTTTAGTGTGACCAACAACTTCTCTTTACCAACACTTAATTATTTTCCTCTTAGAACAAAAACACAAAATCAAAAACATTGGAAAAACACTAAACACAACGTAGTGATAAACAGATACCTAGGCACATATAGTGCACTTCACTTCAACAGTTTACTAGCCATGGTTGAAAATTTATGACATCAATTTAGGAACACTAAGTTGAGCAGACACCCTTCATGGACCATATAGCCTCCTCCTTGCTTTATGCCATCTAAGATCATCCTGGTGTGTAGATCTTTGGAGTACTCTA
Source organism: Pinus albicaulis (assembly GCA_034641835.2). NCBI lineage: Eukaryota > Viridiplantae > Streptophyta > Pinopsida > Pinales > Pinaceae > Pinus > Pinus albicaulis. The sequence goes on along the minus strand of CM076578.1, from coordinate 1,729,625,172 downwards.
CAAGGAGTTGAGACCTCCAATATGGATCTACACTCCTCAACAAGGACAACACTGTAGATGTATCTATGGTGGTGCTTGCCTTGTTGCTACTTGTTTCTTTGGCATCATGCATGCCAAAATTATGTGTGGGAAGGTTGATCCTCCCCTTTGCTTCCTCCCACAATGCAGTGACTCTTTCTTCCATTGTTTCAGCACTTGGTGAGGCCTTCTACACAGAATCTAATGGCATCCCAAGAGGTTTGCCATGATGTAGGAATGTCCCTTGCAGAAATCTCATGAACATGAGAGAAGGAACTATGAGATCCTTTCCCTCACTACACAAATCCATATTTGTTGTGTGGGTAGAGACATCAAGTGAAGGGTAGGTGTGCATGCCTTGAATGACTTGTTGTTTCCCACTCTTCAAATCCACCCATTCCATCTGCAAGGCCTTCCAATCAATGGTGAATTTTCCCAAAGTAATCAACCACTGGACACCCAAGATGATGTTGGTGTTTGGTATGTCCACAACAAAGAAGTGATCCTCCAAAGTGTAGGTCCCCATAGTCACAGAAAGTGATGGAACATACTGCATGCACTACATAGTTCTATCTCCTGGAACCAAAACTGAGAACCCATCAAAAGTATCAATAGGGATCCCCTTCCTTTGCACAAAGTGAGCATCAATAAAATTTTGGGTTGCCCCACTGTCAATAAGAATAGATACTCTTTGGTTCATAATTGAACCCTGCACTCTAAGAGTCAAATATTTGGGCACTCCTCTCAAAGAAGCAAGAGTCCCACTGGTTGGAGCAAATGCTCCCTCTTCTTCTCTGGATGATGATGGATACTCCTCCTCATCATCACTAGCGTTGTGACCTCTCCTAGGCCCATAATTTCCTTCCTCCTCCTCACAATCAGAGAAGACTTCAATATAATGTGCTCTTCCAGCAGCACATCTATGTCCCGGCACCCATGATTCTTGACAAGTGGAACATAATTTCTTCTTTCTCAACTCTCTCCAGAGATCATTGTCAAGAATATTTTTCTGTGAGCTCTACTTGGGTGGAGCAGCTTTCCCTTCCTTCCCTTTAGAAGAGTGAGTGGCTTTGCTTGGAAGGGTTTCCTTTGCCCTTGGCAAGGAATCTTGGAGATCTCTTGTTCTTTCAATGGAATCATGTAGAGTGGTGGGTTTGGTAGACTTGACCAACCCATGCAAAGGTTCTTCCAAGCCATCTATGAACATATAGACTCTCCTTGAAACTGAAATATCAAGAACCATTACAGACAGCCTCAAAAATTCAGAGATATAGGCTTCAACATCTCATGTCTGCTTAAGCTTTGCTAAGCTTATGAAAGGGGCCTCCGGATCCTTCCGATCAAATATTTCCACTAGTCTCCTAGTGAACTCAACATAAGTGGACACATTGTTGTGCCCCAATGTAGAAAGTACATGAAACCACCAGTTGTGGGCTTCTCCATCAAAATGCAGCGTAACAATCTTAAAGGCTTCTACTTTAGGCACTTTATTCAGCTGGAAGTAGATGTCCAACTTTTCCACCCATGCTTTAGCTGAACAAGAGGGTGATCCATCAAACTTAGGCAAGAAGAACCTGCCCATGGTGTGGTGCCTCCCATGAAGGAAACCTCCATCTCTATACTGCTGCAATGGCCTCCTCTGGTCCTTGAGATGGCAGAAATCTTGAAAGCTCAAGTTATCCTTGAACCTTTGACTTTGTGAATCATATTATGCAAAGTAGCCTTCCAAAGAGGTTGAATCTTGAAGCCCTTCATTATCTACAGCCAAGAAGGTAGGCATTGTAGAGCATTGTGAGATCTATGGAGATTGTGGTAAGCTCATCGGTGGACCAGTCCGAAATTGAGACATTTTTGAACTCTCTCCTTGATGGAGTATTCCAAGGGACTCCCTCATCCTTTATATCCTCATCTCCTTTATCTCCTTGGATAGATCTTGCATGGTTTCCAAGAGAGTTTTTGCAAACTCTTCTGCCTCCTTATCTTTATCATTCAACTAAGGGGATTTCCCCTTGTCTTGACCCTTGTCAAGGTCAACAGTAGTATATTCATACTTTCTATGATTTCTATTCTATTATCTCCTCTCCCTCTCAAAAAGAGGATCTTCATCTTTAGAATGCATCATGACTGTGGCTCCAATGCTAGCACAGGTTGTGCCAAGAGTGGAGCTCTAATACCACTGTAATGTCCCTTTTTGGGGATTCTCAAGATTCTATGTCAGAGATGAACTACAGAGTCATTTACTGGTTATGTCACCTCTGAAAAGAGGGTGAGAACCAGAGGCCACCTGGCCAACTGTAGACTCTGCCTATAGAACTTAGAATAATCCCAATTCAGGAAACTCAACAAGGCCTTCAATGAAAACGCTGTATAAGAAAATATGAGCAAGGAAAATGAAGATCAGGGCTAGGATCCCCTCATTAAAGCTGTATGTTACATATATATGCAATTTCAGCAGAAAAAAATAATTTTAAGCACATTAAACAGATCTCCCGGAAACAAGACTAGCTAGAAATCAGCCAAAGAGAGAAGCTGCTGCAACATGAAAACCCCGGCTACTAGAATTGCGCAGATTTGACTGAAACTAAGAGGAGGACAACAAAATATCTGATACTTCAGTCATATAACAATAAATCAGATTTAAATATGAGTTCATTGCCTTTACATCTGATTACAAAAAGAATTAGGGCAAGATCCCTTCAGAAATTAGAGCTAAAACTAGAAATAAACTGCAGAAATACATAGACAACGTTATTTTCTATATGGTTTAGCTGATCTGAATTAAATTTCAGATATATGACAGATATATGGATGAAACTCCAGATCTAATACAGATCTAGAAGCTACAAGACTTTAAGAACAAGATCCAATTGGAATTACATCAAAATATTGCATATTAAGCTGTAGATCTGAATTACAATATATTGTGCTGCAGAAAACCCAAAAACTTCTGAAGATAAATTTTATTGCTGAAATAGATAATATATAAAGAGACATGAATCAGCAACCCAATCCATGGATCACCAAGGGAAGGAAAGCCTAACACCAAGATATCTTCCTCCAAACTAATAGCAAACTGAAATAACAAAGCCCTCTCACAAAATAACGCAGTATGGAGCAGAAACTGTGTAGAGGGTGAAGGAGACTGAATACATGGAATGAAAAGTACAGATTTGATATAAAATATAGATCAGCTAACTCCTTGGAGGCTGAAGAACACTCTCCAATAGAGAAAGCCTCTCAAAAACTACTAGATCTAAGCAGATCTAAAATGCCACTTGCTACAAAAGATAGCAGTTGCAAAACCCTTAATGGGCCAGCACTGCTCATGAAATATAGAGCTTGGTATCAAACTAGATAGTGGCCAAATTCAACAAAGAAATTCTCCAATGAACCTCAAGGGAAGAGACGAAACTCCTAAACAAAAATTCCAATCACAATCCTCCACTAAACATCAAAGAATGGTATTTGTCTAAGAAGACAAATACTTCATAAATACAATTCATCAAAAACCTCCCCATGTTGCTCTCCTCCTTCTTTTATAACATGAGAAAGCCTTTGAAAACCCTAAACCACTTGGATGAGTTGGTCCTTTTCACATTAGAAGCTTCCTTCTAGAACTGTGCAGTCCCTCTTAGAGATGCATTGAACCTAGACAACACAGTTGATTTGGTCAAGGTGGACCCAATCTTTGGCTCAACCCTCTTTCACACCTGCAAGTGATTATTTACATAGCTCAGATTTGTCTTTGTTCACATGGGCATTGATTTATTAGGAGTTTTACATGTCCTCCTTTATTCATTTATTCATAAAACATAAATTAAATAAAAAATTAATGTCTCCTCTTAGCTAAGGCTAAGTAGGGAAATTACAGCGGGGGCTACATTTCAACGAGCCATGTCATATTCTTTCCATGATATCAAGCACACCATTCAACCTTACCTGGATGACCTTTTGGCTCATTTGGCTAAGCGTAAATACCACCCAGACCATCTCCGTCAAATATTTCTTCGTTGTCGATGCTATAACATTAAGATCAATCCGCATAAGTGCGTCTTTTGTGTTGACTATGGTAGACTCTTAGGGTTTATCATCTCTAAGGACATAATTCGTCTCGATCCCCTCAAAATTGAAGCTATCATTAATCTCCCCTCTCCTTCCTCTTTACCTCAGCAATAGAGTCTGCAAGGGAAAGCTAACTTCCTGCATCATTTTATACCCAACTATGCTGAAGTCGCCAAAGGGTTTACGCGATTACTTAAGCAAGATGTCCCGTTCCTCTGGGACGAGATTGCCAAAAAATATTTTGATACACTAAAGACGTTATTAATTAATGCTCCTCTGTTGCATCCTCCCAATTATCATTGTGATTACTCCCTCTATTTGGCTGCCGCATTTAGCACTATTGCCATGGTTCTGGTACAAGACGACGATGATGGTAATGGACACATCATTTACTACTTGAGTCACAATATTCTTGATACCAAAACACGTTATGCACATGTAGAGAAGTTGGCATTGGCTGTTGTTCAAGCTGTTCAACGTTTTTGTCACTATATTCTGTTACGCACATTGACCATGATTTCTGATTGTAACCCCATGACTTACATATTGACTCGTCAATTGCTGGGGGGGAAAATACTCAAAGTGGATTGTCATCCTCCAAGAGTTCAATTTGGAGTTTACAATTGCCAAACTGAAGAAATAATTGGTCTTCGCCGATTTGATTTGCTCTCTCCCTTTTGATTCTGCTCCTTCTAGTTCTGAGGAACATATTCTAGACAACACGATTTTTCTTATTAGCACCCTCGATCCTTGGTACAGTGATATCGTCGTATATCTTCAAAATTCTACCTTCCAATCTGGGTTGATGAAGGATGATCGTCGACGTATCTGCCATCATTCACAACCTTATCGCATAGTCGAAGATACTCTCTACCGCATCAGAGTTGATTCGGTTCTTTGCCAGTGTTTGACTCTCAAGGAGGCTGAAAAGGTCCTTAATGATTTCCACTCTGGCACCTGTGGTGGTCACATGTCTGGATATGCTACTACATAAAATATCCTTCGTGCTGGTTATTTCTAGTCCACCATCTTTAAAGACTGCACTGTTGTTGTCCGTAAGTGTCATGATTGCCAGATTTATCAGCGCAAGATGCATGCGCCACCCACCCATTTTCATCCTGTCATTACCATTGGTCCCTTTGTGAAGTGGGGCATTGATTTTATGACGTGTAACCCTCACTCAGCCAGGGGGCATGCTAATATTATCGTATCCATTGATTACTTCATGAAATGGGCCGCAGTAATGCCTACACTTATAGTTTACGGTAAGACAACAACACAATTTCTATTCAATCATGTCATTACTAGGTTTGGTGTCCCTAAAGCCGTTGTTACCAATCATGATTCTCATTTTCGTCATTACATGATGGTTGAGCTGACTTCTAAGTTGGGTTTGCGTCACGACAGCTCGACGCCGTACTACCCTCGGGCCAATGGCCAGGTTGAAGCTGTAAACAAAGTTCTCGTCACTATACTTCAACGTACGATTGGGATGCACAAATAAAACTAGAATCTCATGATGTTTTCATCTCTTTGGGCTTACCGAACCTCAATGAAGGATGCGATTGGATTCACTCCTTTTCAGCTTGATTACGGTCTGGAAGCTACCCTTCTGATTGAATGTGAAATCCCTTCCCTCAAGTTAGCTATTGAATTGCTGCCTAATACCTCGCCAAAAGAAGAGTGTCTTCTATATTTAGAGAAGCTTGATGAAACTTTAAACTTTGCTACTCTTGTCATAGAAGCACAGAAAAAGTGGGTCAAAGATCATTTTGATCAATTGGCTTCCCCTCATTCCTTTATAGAAGGATACCTTGTCCTCCTGTACAACCAATCTCACGATAAGTTGGGGGCAAGAAAATTACAACCCATCTAGCATGGGCCCTACATCGTTAAGCATGTTTTTCAGAACGGGGCTGATGAGCTAATTGATTATGGAGGTTATCCTCTAGATCAGCCAAAAAATGGGTTGTATCTCAAAAAGTACTATGCATTAGTTTTTCGTGCATGTGTCTTCTGTACATAGATGTTTTTTCATTTTTGTACATTTTTGGCTTGGTGTGCTTTGCGAGCAGTTTTTCTGCTTATTGTATCATTGCTTATTGTGCAGATGTTTGTTACTCCTTATGTTGGTTTCGCGGATGGTGCCTCTCGTAGTACACGAAATCTGTCTTCTACAGCTTGGGTGATTTATAACCCTAATGGTGAGTTGATAAACCTTCAAGGTATTTGTCTAGGACAAGCCACAAACAATGTCGCTGAATATAGTGTTGTCATTGAACTATTGACCAGAGCCATTGCTCTCGACATTCGTGCATTGATTTTTAACCTAGACTCACAGCTTGTTGTTCTTCAGCTTAATGGGCATTATTCTATTCAAAATACTTAAATCTTAAGGTTGTATTTGCATGTTCATTTCCTAGAAATATATTTCGATTACATCACATATCAACATATTCCTAGACGAATGAATGTGTTAATTGATACAGTAGAAAATATTGTATTAGATATACATTTGCGTAATTTGTAAAACATCATCATCACATAATAAGATTCATACGGGAAAATAGATGTGTGTATATATATATATCAAATGTTTGCATCCACGTGCATCATAAGTTCAAAAAATATGTATGTTTGGTTACATCCTAAGACATCATGTCTCTCAAAAAATATATGCAGAAGTAAAAGCCTAGGTGTCTAGTCAACATGATGCTCATGGTAGCATGTCACTACCTGCATGAGCCACCTCAGTAAGCGGTGAACATGACTTGACACCCCTACTGTGTGTCTCTGGTATGCATGAGGAACATCATCAAATCTTTCATAGTCAGGGATTCCACTAGAGAGTCCCTCCAGGTTGCGTACGATTTCATCCTCCTCGCTTCCCTCACCATGAGGGCCCACATCAAAATAACGAGGAATCCTCCGTGCTATTGGGGACATTCTCGCAGGTCTTTCTGGGCCGACATTTGAAAATACATGGATCAAAATCAGAACATATATAACAAAAAAAAAATCATAATAATCATCAAAATTAAAAAATGAGTTTTACCCAATGCTTCATCCCAATCCTCTCCTGCTAGGAGTGGAAGATCTGGATCACCTATAAAGTCTGTGCTAGAATAGGTCCAGTCCTCCATGACAATCAGTTTTTGTCAGAGCCACTCGAAGAACTCTGGTCTCCAAGACATCTGATGACTACCCCTTGATCTTGGCATCAAAGCCACCCAACGGACCATCCGTCGCTCCTAGGCTGGTGGTGTTAGAACTATCAATTCTTGGCGTTGGAATATTGGTAACCATTCCAAAATGAATGGTACCAAGATGGACCCATAGCCAAGCTCTTTCAACTTCTCGTTCTTGCATTTTGTCAACTAGCATTTCATTTTAACTGTTACCACCTCTGCCCAGTTGTAGAGAGTTTGTGCCATGTAATCTTATACAAGAAGTAACTGTGTTTTTGTGGCCTCATGCAGAGCCTGTGATCCAACAACTCGCATGATGGCGTGCAACACTACTTTTAGTGCCAAGTCAGGAATGGTTTGGATATCTACCTTTCCGCTTTTGGATCCTTTCCTTGCGCCTCAGCACACCCTGTCGATGACCATGCTCATGTTTTCCATTGTGGGCCGAGTAACTATTAGGATTGGTGCTTCTGCCCTCCATGACAATTCGGTTATGAAGTAAACATCTGAGACCTCAATCTCTAGTTCCTGATCGTGGATTATGAATCTCTCCTGATCAGTGTCCCATACATTGATCAGGTATTTTAATAGCTCTGGTTGAGGCCAGAGACATGGTGCCATGAAGAATTTTTTGAGCCCGCAGTCTCTGAGAGCGTCCATGCATATTACATTGCCCAAGGCTTGCTCATATTCTTCACCGTGCTCTCTTTCCTTCCATTTGATCACCATTTTTCACTTTCACACCTGCAAAAACATCAATGTGGTTGTCATTGGCCAAATGATTTAGTTTTGAAGTGTTTAAAACAGGCTCACTTGTTGAATTTACAAGCTCAAAGTCATGGCCGCGGTTGGCGCGACTGTTTTAAGAACATTCATGCCAAGTGCCGCGCCCCCGTTTGAATTTAAGGCGGGTTGGCGCGGGTCCGTGCCCGAAACCCACGCCAACCACCATGCCCTAATTAACACAAAATCCCCTCCGCAGATCTACAAAATAAGATTACAGGCAATGAAATTTATATCAAAATGTAGGCAATGATATAGGCTCTTACCTAGAACAGATGAATTCACGATTGGCCTTCTAAATTTTCCACTATCATCTCCGCAAAATCACAGTGAAAAAGGGTAAAAAGTGCTCACAAGAAGTGTTGAACCTCAAAATTACCCTCTCTTTGAAATATTTTCTCACCTCTTTCCATCACTTTCTCATAATATCACAGACCTCAATCAGGGATAAATGCTAGGTTTTGTATTAAGGAATGCATTAAAATGATTTCCATATTATATTTTCATGTTCTTACTATTTCAATAGATTTTTGAAATTTAGCTACAGAATGCAGCCTATTCTGAAGCTAACCGTGGATTCCATAGCTACTCTCATGGTCTGACAGGTTATAAATGTCAAATCAAGAATTGGGCCACATGGGCGTTTCTAGAATCATCTCTACATGGATTCTATCCTATTCACTCGGTCTAGATCGTCATAAAAGCAGGCCTAAGATCATGGTCAAAGGTGTGGTCAAAGTATTTTATCCGAAAGCAATAGGACCCTTGATTTTCTCTATCGTATCAAATCAAGAGTCTAATAGTCCTATTGCAAGTCTAATTTGAATTAGCGCCTATAAAAAGTTTACTTCACAAACAATTATGTTATTCTCCTTTAAATATCGGTTGTAAAGAACCGAGAACACAGTTCAGAAATTAAGTGTTAAGTTTAAGATTTTTGTTGATACTTTGTGTCAAGACTTAATTTTATCATAACACAAATTTCATATTTCCAATGATTGTTTTAGTGCACCCTTAACCAGCTAGCAGTTCAGCTGAATCAGTTGCAGAGGGCCCCTACAGTTTTTCATTTGTTGTTTCTAGTTCAATTTCCATTACTTTGTTTTTAGCAAATCTGTTTTCTAATTAGGTTAATGTTCCATTCAATTTTTTGATCAATAACATAACATTAAATCACAGTTGTGCAACCTTGTTCTTCTAAGATATTTCATTAAGATAGATAACTCTGTTTTCAAATCGAATTAAGATTGAAGTAATAAGAATACACAGTTGCCTAGTTTCCTTACTTTTTTGTCATTCATTTTTGTTAAGTCCCTATATTAATAGTATAGCCCCTTATTATGTTAGTTTAGCCCCCCTTATTGTTATTATTGTACCCCTGTAACCCCCATATTGTTATTATTGTGCCCTTAAATTATTATTGTTAGGTCGGCTAGGATTACATTGTGGCCCACTAGGATTACATTATGGCCCCATGGACTCCTATATATATAGAAAGGAGGTTTTGTGAATTGTATCATCCAAGAATTGTTCATTTATGTAATGTATTGGAGGTTTCCCCCTCGAAGTGGCTCATTTCTAAGGCGTTTATATCTCTTTTATTCTCTTTTTGAGTTGGTTACACAACATTTGGTATCAGAGCTTTGGATTCTAGGGTTTCGCTGCTCCAAACAGGTCATCGTGGCATTTTCGCTATACCTTTTTTTCTACGAAGTTTCAGAAGCTGAAATTTTTAGGGTGCGAAGCTGAAATCCTGAGGAAGATTGTCTAAAAATTTCAGAGCTTGGTTCGCAATATTTTCGGAGATATCATCTGTGGAAGTTAGGTATTTTTTCAAGCTCCTAAACAGGTCATCGTGGCATTTTCGCTATAAAAATTTTTCTACGAAGGTTCAGAATCTGAAATTCGTATGGTGCGAAGCTGAAATCCTGAGGAAATTCATCAAAAAATTTCAGAGCTTGGTTCGCAATATTTTTAGAGATATGATCTGTGGAAGGTAGTGCTTTTTCAGGCTCCTGAATTTCATCTTAAAGAGGTGATCGTAGGAAAAGTTCAATAACTCTCTCTTTGGAGATTGGATTGGAGTGTCGTCAAAATTATTCGCAATTGCACGGCCTGTAGTTTATTTGCTATCAATTTTAGAGACAAAGGACAAAACGGTGACACGTGGCAAGTCGTACAAGTTCGCTCTACTGAACCAGTCCAGAATTAGGTCATTGTGGGAGATTGGACACAACTTTGTCTTGGAGAATCCAAATCAGGTCAGACCTGTGGCATTTGAAAGAAGCTTCAGAGGGCTACTACAGGGCTGAATTTTAGATATCGAATATTTTCAATTACAGAGATAATCCAATTTCAATATCGAGCTCCTCAAAAGCAAGAAAAAGGTGTGTATTGTTTTTTCCGAATTGCATAAGTCTTGTTTGAAGAATCAAGTTGAATTGATTCCAAGGGCATATTGAAGAATTTTTATCAGTAATGGGTTCTATTATGCCTCCAAAAAATAATTCCATACCCATTAAGCCCTCAGAAATCTATACTATGACGCATGAGGAGGAAGAATTGCAATATGAGATATCAAAATTACGGTACCAAGTGCAACAAATTTCGATCTTACGAAGAGAAACTGAAGATGAAATAGATGGTTTAAAAGCAGAAATGGAGGCTAATTTGGATGGATTGAAGGATCAAATAATAGCTAATATGGATGATAAATTAGTGGAAGATCACAGCGAGCATCAACAACAAGTTCTCCAACTCTCAAAGGATAACCCAACTTTGGTGCAGAATCTAATGAAACAACGGGAAGATCAACATCACATCGAAAGAAGTTATGAAGCAGTCATAGAAACAAGAACTCGACAAGTACGATCAATTTCAGAGTATCTCAGCAAGTGGAAGAACTTTCTTGTAGAAGATTTCACATGGGAGGAAGAGAATTTTATACAGAAGCATCAAGAAATAATCAAGCGTTGAGGACAACACTTGTTTGAAGGAGAGGGGCATGTTAAGTCCCTATATTAATAGTATAGCCCCTTATTATGTTATTTTAGCCCCCCTTATTGTTATTATTGTACCCCTGTAACCCCCATATTGTTATTATTGTGCCCTTAAATTATTATTGTTAGGTCGGCTAGGATTACATTGTGGCCCACTAGGATTACATTATGGCCCCATGGACTCCTATATATAGAAAGGAGGTTTTGTAAATTGTATCATCCAAGAATTTTTCATTTATGTAATGTATTGGAGGTTGCCCCCTCGAAGTGGCTCATTTCTAAGGCGTTTATATCTCTTTTCTTCTCTTTTTGAGTTGGTTACACAACAATTTTCTTATAACAAAATTGTCAATTAATTGTGTCAATGGATGTTTTAAAAAGCCATTTCAAGGTGATGATCCTAAACTAAATGGTTTAGTGTCTAGTAATTTAGAAACTAAGGCATAATTGACTTCTCACATAGCATCTCAAGAGGGTAGTACTTCACATTGAATGTTGCAGAGAATCAAATATATATTAGTTGTTTTACATGATTTCACATTTTGATTTCAGATCCTCACTTAATTCCATCACTAATATTCCTAAAAGTTGGTCAAAAGAGATTGATTTAATCATGTTTCAAGATTGAATGGTTGAATGCTTAATGAGTGCAATTACTGAGTTACCTTTTGCATACTTTATTTAGTTTTCTAGATAATTAGGTATAATTGGTTACTTAAAACTAGCTCAAGAAGATCACACTTCATAATTGAATGTTGGAGTAACTAAATATACATTAGATTTTTTCCTTTGTATCCTTTTCTTACTATTCTAAGACATTAAAATTTTAAGTAGAAACATTTACTTAACATCATCTCAAGAAGGTCACACCTCATAATTGAATGTTGGAGTAACCAGAAGTACATTAGTTGTTTTCATTTTTTGCTTTTACTTAAGACAAGCACTTCAATTTCAATTTTTAGAAATAAATCCATTGAATAGGAATAATGATAGAATAAGATAGAGGCTCTGTTTTTCAAATTAGTTCCTAACTAGCCAACAATATTTGGTTTATTTTTATGAAAATTAGATTAACTTAGGAACACTTCCTTTTCTTCCTTCTTAAAATTCATTAGATTCATTTAAATCTTTGCATAGTTTTAGATTAAACATTCTTAGACATCAAAGAACAAAAACCCCCCAAAACAACATAAAATACAAAACAACGAAGTAAGAGAAAGGTTAAATAAGCACAAATAGTGCACCAAACTTCATCAGTTTACAAACCTCAATTGATAATTAATGCAAGAAATTTAAGACATTAAATTGACTAAACATTTTGGTGCCGTTGCCGGGGAAGTGTAATTAGGTAACCTCATTTCTTACATCTAAAAAAAATGATATGCATAGAGAAAGAGACTCTAGGGGAAGATACATAGTTAGAGGCAGGAGTTTAATCCCTACAACACCACTCACTCCACCAAGACTAAGAAGTGATACACCTCACATCTAAAAATCATATTCCATATTTCACTATCCATAGACTTCCTGAAGTTCTAAGGTCAGAAATCCAATTAGGAGGATCCCCTACTTCATCTATTGAGGCAGTCTTAGAATAAGAAGATCCTAGGTCTCCAACAGAAGGAGTAACCTTTTTCACCTCTACAAGAGAACACATTTTAGCTGAAGAGCTAGAAATTCCGAGTGGAGAGGAAGAATAAGAACCATTCTTCAACATACCATTGGTATAAGAACCAGAGGAAGAAAAATTAACCTTACAAGTTGACTCTTATATCAGCTTTGAATAATCTATAATGGCAGGAAGAGGAGAAGAAGGAGAAGGAGAAATTCTAAATGGAGAAAATGTAATATTTGGAGGACGAGAGAGAGGTAGAGGTAGAGGAGGAGATATAGGAAGAGCTAGAGGAAATGTAGAAGGAGGCAGAAGAAATAGGGTAATTGAGAGTTCTTTCAAATTCCCTATAGTTAATGAAGATAAAAATGCCACCATGAAAAATATATCACCTTCTGTCCTCCCAAAATTTCATGTATTGAAAAGTGAAGACCCTGAAACCTTTTTATTTGAATTTTAAGTCTTGTGCAGAACTTATGATTATTTACAAAACTCTAAAAAATTCAAATTTTTTCCTTCAACATTGAAAGAGTAGCTCTAAAATGGTTAATGAGTGTAATCACTCGGTCGATCAGAACATGGAATGATATGAAGAGAGCATTTTTATAAAAGTATTTGGATTATTGCATACCTATTAATCACAAGGATGAAGTGTTTAAAATGATGCAAAGAGAGGATGAGAATTTGGAGGATTTAATTGAAATATTCAACTATAACATAAAAATAGCAAAAATGGATAATTTAGATCAAGACACTTTAAAAGCTATTTTGTTGAAAGCCATTAGAGATGAGTGGATAGACATCCTTAACATGATGGGGAAGGGGAATATCTCTCAACTCCCATTACCTAAAATTGAGGAATTATGTATTCATCTCTCAAGAGGAAAATAAAAAACTAGGAAAGGTCCAAGAGATCCTGCTCTTGTTAGGGTAAATAGATCTACAACTGGAATAGTGAGTAGGTAGAAATTGGAAACATGCTTGATGAATTTAAAATAGACATTTTAGGGAGTCTTAGTGAAAATATACACACCCTTAAGTTAAAAAACAAGCAGAAAGCTGAGACTGATGCTTTAGCTATTTTCTGTCCCAAATGCAGAAAGAAACATGCTTTAAGAGAATGTCCTCTTGATTCAAAAGTCATAGAAACCTGTATGATTTGTTCAAAAAGTCATGAGATTAAGAGATGTCCTTTAATTCTTGGTATTAAGGCTATTTTTCAAGAATAAATGACTTCAAATCCAACAAAATCTCTTTGCTTTGTCTCTAGAAGACCATGGCAAGGGCCACAAAATCAAGGTTTTAATAACCAAACGTATACTCAGCCTCCACCAAACTGGAATTCTTGGCAGCAACCTTGGCCCCAATCTCAATCTCAATCTCAACCTTCGGCTCAAGGAATGAAAGATCCCTATGGAATATTTTCTCAATGCTATCAATATCCTCCATCATATCCAAATTATCTTCCTCAACAAATTCTTCAACAAAATAAAAAACCCCAACTCCAAAACCAAAACCAAAATCCACAACTCTCACTACCATTCCTTGAGAGACCAAATCAGTTACCTGCCCAACCATTGCTAAACCCCAACAATAAAAATCCTCAGAATACCTATATGATAGAAGGAAATCAATTTCCAACCTACATGATTACTCCTCTGGATCTTAATGATTTACAACTTAGATCTGGTAGGATATTAGAAAAGAAAAAGCCTTCTATAGTCATTCAAGAACAAGACAATTCTGAGGAATATTTTCTACAGCCCAATAAATTTTTTGAAGAAGGAACATCTCTTCGAACCAAAATTCTGAAAAACAAAAACAAAAAGAACCAATAAACTCAACTCCTATCATAGAACAACCATCAGTATCTACTTCTACACCTCCTTTTCCTGAAAGATTACAAGTTGATAGAGGGGTAGAAAAGCATATTATGTTGCCTAATTATGATTTTCTAGATGAATTGGAAAATGTTTGTATCAAAATCCCTTTGTTACAAGCCATCAAGGAAATTCCAATTTTAGCTAAAACAATAAAGAAGATGAGCATGAATAAACCGAGAAGAAAAACATAAGAAATAAAAGAATTTAGCTTGTAGGAAAAATAGAAGACATAATGACAACAAAAATTTCCATACAAAAATATTTAGATCCAGGAAGTACAGTTGTAAAAACACATATCAATGGAGTTGAAATTCCAAATACATTGATTGATTTAGGAGCAAAAATAAAAATTATGAGCAAACAAACCATGGAACAACTCAAGCTTCCTAAAATTCTTTATACACCTACATTACTGCAATTAACAGATAGATTTGTAATAAAGCTAGATGGTGTGTTAGAAGATATCTTAGTGTCCTTAGATTCTTGGGAGTACCCTGTTGATTTTATGATCTTAACCCCTAAGAACAATCTAGGAGGACATCCACTTATATTAGGAAAACCTTGGTTAGCTACAACTGATGCTTTCATTAGCTGTAGATCTGGTGATATGTATATTTCTGATGGTAACTCAACCAAGCAATTCACTCTATATCCTCTAGCAAGAACAATCACAGAGATAGATGACAAAGAATGGATTGATGATGAAAATGATATACAACCTCTCCTTACTATTTCAACCATTAGTGACGATAGTCAAATCTTAAATACAATAGAAAATTTTGAATCATCTCTAGAATATGAACATGATCAATTTCAAGAAAAATCCAATATTGAATCTAGGTAGATGTCTCTTTATTGTAAAGAAGAATTTGATAGCTCTACAGTTGAAATATTTCCAGGGAAAACCTTGAACATAAACAATAACTTGGAAAAATTACAACAAGAAAAGCTAATCAAAACATTACAACAACATTCTTCTGCATATGCATGGGAATACACTGACATGAAAGGAATTAGTCCTAAGACTTGTATACATCACATTTACATTGAGGAAAATTGTAAACCTATCAGACAACCTCAAAGAAAGATGAATCCAAATCTTAGGGAAATTGTGAAAGAAAAGTTGCAGAAATTGTTGAATGTAAACTTCATTTACCCAATTTCAGACGGTTAGTGGGTTTCCCCTCTAGTGATTGTGCCTAAAAAGAATGGTAAATGGAGGGTATGCATTGATTATCTAGAATTGAATAAAGCTACTCTAAAATATCATTTTCCTTTACCTTTTATAGATCAAGTGTTGGATACATTAGTAGGTAAGAAGTATTTCTCATTCTTGGATGGTTTTAGTGGTTATAATCAAATTCAAGTAGCACCTGAAGATCAAGATAAAACCACATTCACCTATCCATGGGGGACTTATGCCTACCGAGTACTTCCTTTTGGATTGTGCAATGCACCTGCAAAATTCCAAAGGGTAGTACTAGGATTTTTTTTCTAATCTAATACATGAATATGTAGAGGTGTATATGGATGACTTTACAATTTATGGTAATACATTTCAATAAGCTTTAGAAAATTTGGAAAAGTTCTTAAAAGATGTAAGGAAGAAAACTTTTCACTAAGCCATGAAAAATGTTTCATGATGTTTACAGAACGGATTTTTTTAGGACATCACATTTCAGGAGATGGAATTAAAGTTGATAAATCTAAAGTTGAAGTCATCTCCAAACTATCAATTCCAAGTTGTCAAAAATATGTTAGAAGTTTTATGGGATTCACAGGATATTATAGAATATTTATAGAAAATTTCACCAAAATAGCATCCCCACTCTTCAAACTACTCACCAAAGATTGTGAATTTAGTTGGAATCTTGATTTCCAGTTAGTATGTGAGACTTTAAAAGCTAAAATTTCTGAAGCACCCATCTTAAGAGGTCCAAACTGGAAACTACCTTTTCAAATTTCAACAGATGCTTCAGATACAACTCTAGGAGCTGTATTAGGACAAAAATATTTGATCCCCCATGCCATCTATTACACAAGCAAGAATTTGACTCCCACAAAGTTAAATTACACTGTAACTGAAAAGGAATTCTTAGCTGTTGTTCGTGCTATCAACAAATTCAGACATTATATAACAGAATATGAAACCTTTGTTCATACATATCACTTTGAAATTAGATACTTAATGAATAAATCTATTAATAATGGTAGAGTTACAAGATGGTTATTACTCCTGCAAGAATTCAACATTACTGTTCTAGACTAACTTAGAAAAAAAAACACAGTTGCTAATTTCTTGTATAGAATTGAAAATATCAAATATGAAATTCTAGTTGAAGATAAATTTCCTGATGAATATATTTTTGCAATAACTACTCAGACTCCTTGGTTTGCAGATATTGCCAATTACTTAGTTATAGGAAAATTACCTTCACATTTTCTTTCTAGAGAGAAAATAAAAATCATTCAATTAAGTGCAAGATACTCATGGATTACCATTGAATTGTATAAGACAGGTCCAGATCTCATTCTTAAAAGATGTGTTCGAGAAGATGAAATGCCTGAAATTCTTAAAGCATGTCCCGATGAACCTTGTTGTGGACACTTTGCTGATAAGATGACAACCTATAAAATCCTTCATTTAGGATATTATTGGCCATCCATCTTCAGAGATGCCAAATAATATGTCAAAAAGTGTGACAGCTGCCAAAGGGTAGGGAAACTTGCTCCATCAAATGAAATCCCATTACAACCTCAAGTACTCATAGAACCCTTTGAAAAATGGGCCTTGGATTTTGTTGGACCTATTAATCCTTCATCTAAAGAAGTATATTTTGGTATGCACTGATTATGTCACTAAATGGGTAGAGGCTAAAGCATTACCTTTTGTTAATGAAGGATCTGTAATTAATTTTCTTTTTGAGGATATCTTCACTCGTTTTGGTGTTCCAAGATAAATTGTAACAGATCATGGAACTCATTTTACATCAAAGGTGGTGAAAATGCTCATGGAAGATTACAAGATCAAGCACATGAAGTCTACTGCTTATCATCCACAGGCAAATGGTCCAGTTGAATCTACCAATAAAGTGATTGAAGGAATTATCACTAAGACTGTACATCTACACAGAAGAGATTGGGCATAAAGGCTTCCTGAAGCCTTATGGGCCTACAGAACTACATGGAGGAACACAACAAGTTATACTCCATATGAACGTGTTTATGGGAAGCAAGTCCTGTTCTCTATAGAGTTTCAGATCCGAACCTTCAAGATGGCAGTCCAATTGGGACTTGATTTATCAGAAGCACAAAAACATAGATTGGAGCAGCTTAATGAGCTTGATGAAATCAGGCAAGATGCAGTTCAAAGAACCAATATACTCCAACAGAAAAGTGATAAGTGGCATGATAAGTATATCAAGGAGAAGAAGTTTCAAGCAGGGGATTGGGCACTTTTGTTCAATTCAAAATTCAAATATTTTCAAGGAAAGTTTCAGACTCATTGGCTTGGGCCATATGAGATTGAAAAAGTATTTGATAATGGAGCAGTGAAGATAAGGACAATAGATGAAGAAAAGGTACCTCTTCTTGCGAATGGTCATCGGTTGAAAGTATATCATAAACCACTTTCAAAAGGAGAGTTTGTCAAGATTTTCCAAGATAATATTGATATGAAGTTAGTGAAAAAGAATTCTTCTTGTTCACTAAATTAGCTTTTATTTTTCATACATACATACATACATACATACATACATACATACATACATATATATATATATATATATATATATATATATATAATTTAAAAAATAAATAAATAAATAAATAAAAAATAAAATAATAATAATAATATTAAAGTGTATAAGTATGAAAACCAATCAATGATTTCCATACTTATACAGAAAATACAAGGTGAAAATCAAAGATTTCTAACATCCTATATTTTCCATTTCTTTTCTGTAATAAGTAGTGACACAAAACTACATTCATATTTCCACTTCATAATCTGCAAATTCATTTCATTTTGCAGTTTCATTCCATCACACTTCATTTTCATTTTACAGTTTCATTCCATTTCACTCCACTTTCATTCCATTTTCACACTTATTCCATTCCATAAGTCATATTTCACTTTCATCCCATTTTTACACTTACTCCATTCCATAGCCATAATTGATTCTTTTTAGAAAGCACATTCTGCAGTTGATTCCATTCTGTAGTTAATTCGATTCTGCAGCCACATCTTATTCAGCAGTTTTGACACAATTGTACAACCTACAAACAAATGATGATTGCAAGGAATTGAAGGATTATTTTTTGAAGACCAACATGCTAAAGGAGTACCTAAGGATCAACACCAAAGAAAACAACAAACAAAAAGGTTAAGTTCTAAAAGGCAAAGTGCAAAAAATTATTTTTATAGCAAGGTTAAAACATAATGTATGTATAATATGGATGTCATATGTTTCCTAAAAAAATCATCATTTGATTTGATTGAAATCCCCATCATACCACATATCAACCATATCCTCTGCATTATGTCACCTAACGGTTCTTAATTAACTCCCTCGTTAATGATTGAATGATTATGACTAGTGAAGTGACATACTCGTATACGTTTCTTCAAAACCCCTACCACCTACTTATCCCTACAAACCCTCAATACATTTCATCATATCCACAGCCAATTCATTTCATAAAAAAGAAGGGTAATTATGAAGGTTGAGAATTCTACAGAGTAGAAGGCATGGGGCTAATTGTTAGATCAGAACCAGTGGGAGAAAAGTACATGGAAGGATACCCACAGATTAAAGAATTGTTGCAAAAAGATGGATGGCTTAAATTCATTGAGAAATTTGATAGTTTTCATAAGGATATTACAAAATGCTTTGCTCGGTCTTTGGATGGCACCGAAGTAGAGATTGGATATATCAAGTTTGCAGTGACTGAGTCATTCATGGCCGAGGCTACAGAAATTCTAAGGCATGGTAAAAGATGGTTCAAAAGTAAGGAGTTCCACAGTGAATCATGGAAAGTAATACTCAAAATCCCAAGTATGGATGTCTCTGTTTTTAGAAAAGGTATCCCCAATTCAGCTCTTAAAAGTAAATGGAGGAATATGCTCTTGGTTTTACAGAAATTTATAACTTGTGAAGGAAGGTTTGGTTGCATGTATGTCTACCATATCTGTTTACTGATGAATTTCTTAGAAAATGGCGAAATCAATCTTCCTTTATTTCTACTAAATAGTCTAAGAAGGATGGCCTCAAATGTCCAAAAGAGAATACAGTTCATAGATACCACCATGCATCATCATGTGTTGGTAAAGATGCTGACTGAGTTTCATTTAAGAAGCATAGGAGATACCTGGGAGGATTTCCTTATTAGAAACCATTTTCAAGAAGCACCAAAGTCACCTAAAGAAGATAATTTCAGAAGAAGCAGAAGAAAGAAGAATGATATAAATGTTGAAAATAGACCTGAATATTCATTACAGAAGAATGATGAAAAGTTGATTTCTAAAGAACTAACAGAAATCAGAAAGCAAATCAAGACAAGAGGTAAGATAAGAAAGAGCAGTAAGGATACAAATGAGGAGAATGAAAGTCCTCCAAAACTGAGAAGGAGCTCTAGACTCCGAGGTTCTATGAAGAAAACATTATCAAAAGTGACAAAGCTTATAAATTTATATGAGGAAACCCCAATACCATCTCCTGTTAAAATTTCTCCTGCACACAGTCCTCAAAATTCTCCTATTCATCATTTTTAAGGTAGCCCCAATAGAAGATCTCCAAGCATAGACCCAGTTCAACAACAAATATATGATTATGTAGAATCATTGGAGAATAAAAATGCATCAATGAGCCCAGAACCTTCTATCAATCCACAATAACCTCTAGTTGATGCTCTTAAACAAGATATTTATGAACCAGAGATGTTGAACATAGATATCAAACAAGAGAATGAAACTTTGAAGCAATAGAAAAAGTTGGACAAGGTAATTCATGACAATACCATTCTACATCTAGGACTGTGGTATAAGAAAAACATGAAATTGAAAAGGAAGAATAAGTTACTACATAGAGTAGTCATTAACCTCAAGTATAAGCTTCTTATGAAAAGGCCCAGGATGACAGTCACTTCAAAGAAGAACGAAAGAAGGAGACTAGATGTGCTAGTAGAAGTGTCTGATCAAATGCAATAAAGAAGAAGAACTCACATTTTTGTCAAGTTGCATGAGGACATGCAATGGTTTTGTAGTGGGGGTATGTTGAACCTCAGAATTACCCTCTCTTTGATAGCTTTTCTCACCTTTTTCCATCACTTTCTCATAAGATCATAGAACCCAATAAATGATAAATGCTAGGTTTTGTCTTAAGGAGTGCATTAAAATGATTGCCATATTATATTTTCATGTTCTTGCTATTTGACTAGATTTTTTCAATTTAGATATAGGACGTAGCCTATTCTGAAGCTAACCGTGGATTCTGTAGCTACTCTCATGGTTTGACAGGTTCCAGATGTCAAATGAAGAATTGGGCCACATGGGCATTTCTAGAATCATATCTACATGGATTCTATCATATTCACTTGGTCTAGATCGACAACAAAGTAGGCCTAAGATCATGGTCAAAGGTGTGGTCAAAGTACGTTATCCGAAAGCAGCATGACTCTTGATTTTCTCTATCGTAGAAAATCAAGAGTCTAAGAGTCCTATTGCAAGTCTAATTCGAATTAGCCACCTATAGCAAGTTTATCTCACAAAAAATTATGCTATTTTCCTTTAAATATCGGTTGTACATAACCGAGAACACAATTCAGAAATGAAGTGTTAAGTTTAAGCTTTTTGTTGATACTATATGTCAAGACTTCATTTTATCATAATACAAAGTTCGTATTGCCAAT
The DNA here is from genome assembly GCA_034641835.2 of Pinus albicaulis. Taxonomy (NCBI): domain Eukaryota; kingdom Viridiplantae; phylum Streptophyta; class Pinopsida; order Pinales; family Pinaceae; genus Pinus; species Pinus albicaulis. The sequence continues at coordinate 1,729,603,718 of CM076578.1, read as the reverse complement.
GATTGTTTAAGTGCATTCTTAACCAGCTAGCAGTTCAACAGAATCAGTTGTAGAGGCCCCCTACACTGGAGGAGGTTTTTCATTTGTTGTTTCTAGTTCAATTTCTATTACTCTGTTTTTAGCAAATGTATTTTCTAATTAGGTTAATGTTTCGTTCCAGTTTTTTATCAATACCATAACATTAAATCACAATTATGAAACCTTGTTCTTCTAAGATATTTCGTGAAGGTAGATAACTCTATTTTCAAATCGAATTAATATTGAAGTAATAAGAATACACAGTTGCCTAGTTTCCTTATTGTTTTGTCATTCATTTTCTTAGAACAAAATTATCAATTAACTGTGTCAATGGATGTTTTCAAAAGCCATTTCAAGATGATGATCCTAAACTAAATGGTTTAATGTCTAATTCATACAATGATTGAATTTACTTTGCACATTGTTATTTAATTTCTAGGAATTTAGAAATTAAGGCATAATTGACTTCTCACATAGCATCTCAAGAGGATAATACTTCACATTGAATGTTGCAGAGAATTAAATATACATTATTTTTTTTACATGATTTCACATTTTTCTTTTAGATCCTCACTTAATTGCATCGCTAATATTCCTAAAAGTCATTCAAAAGAGATTGATTTAATCATGTTTCAAGATTGAATGGTTGAATGTTTAATGAGTGCAATTACTGAGTTACCTTTTGCATACTTTATTTAGTTTTCTAGATAATTAGGTATAATTGGTTACTTAACACTAACTCAAGAAGATCACACTTCATAATTGAATGTTGGAATAACTAAATATACATTATATGTTTTCCTTTGTATCCTTTGCTTACTATTCTAGGACATTAGAATTTTAGTATAGATAGTTACTTAACATCATCTCAAGAAGGTCATACCTCATAATTGAATGTTGGAGTAACCAGAAGTACATTATTTGTTTTCATTTTTTACTTTTACTTAAGACAAGCACTTCAATTTCAGGTTTTAGAAATAAATCCATGGAATAGGACTAATGATAGGATAAGATAGATGCTCTGTTTTCCAAATTAGGTCCTAACTAGCCAACAATTTTTGGTTTATTTTTATGAAAATTAGATTAACTTAGGAACACTTCATTTTCTTCCTTCTTAAAATTCATTAGATTCATTTAAATCTTTTCATAGTTTTAGATTAAACATTTTTAGACATCAAAGAACAAAAACCCCCCAAAACAACATAAAATAAAAAACAATTAAGTAAGAGAAAGGTTAACTAAGCACAAACAGTGCACCACACTTCATCAGTTTACAAACCTTGATTGATAATTAATGCATGCAATTTAAGACATTAAATTGACTAAACAAGAGGTAAAAATGAAAAGTAATTTATTTTTACTATTTTTGGCATTTTATAAAATTTCAAAACCCTAATTAGGTTTTTGAGCATATTTTTCAATTATTTTGCTATTTTATTTCAAAAAATGGGTTTTACATGCATCTCTTGTGTAGTGACATGTCCTCAACATGACGACGATGAAGTAATGAGTTGTATTTTATATTTTTTCAGACTCGGTAAAAACACGAAAAGTTCACCCCTAGAGTCATCTTTCAGCTCTTTTCTGACTCTCGAAAATTGAAAAGATTGCCGAGACTCTTGTCATTTTGAACTCATTAGAAAGCTGAGAAACAATATCTACCCAGTATAATTTTACCCATTTTTCAGGCTGGGATAGATTATTTATGAAAAAGGAATAACTTAGCCTATCGTGACTAAGAGGTTCTCTCAAACATAGTTTTTTACCTTTTCGAATCTGTGAGACTATCTATGAAAAGGGACCTATTGGAGTTTTCTTTTCTGCTTATTTTCAACCTCTCTAAGTATGAAAGGACGTCGAGTCCTTCCTTTGTCAGACTCATTAAACCTACATGAAATCGGAAACCGTCACCATGACGTAACAGAGTTCCTCCTTCCTAGGGCTCATAAAATGTACTAGGATGGATTTGTCCAAAGGGAAAACTTACATGACAAGCATATGCTATCCCCTTAAATATTGTTTCAAAAAATAATTGGGGTACTCGCCAGGAATGGTGGGGGAAAATGGAACCAGTTCTCAGTTGTGTCGGCAGTATGCCACACTTGAACATGACACTCATCTAGTTTCGTGTCGGGTTGGGGACATCTCATTTCATCATTTTTTCCTTTGTGGGTTTGGGTAATCTGTTTGGGCCTCTCATCTTCTCTTTGCCACATCATCATGACCTCAGATCCCTTGATGTCAAATACTTCCAAATTTCGGAGCGTGTCATCAATATGTTTAAGAGAAGTTTCCTTTTGCAGTTTTCAACCTCTGATCCTCTTTTTGGTCCTGATTCACTATCATATTATTCCTCTATCTCATGTCGATGATGTGGGAAACATTATGGCCCTCCTTCGACCAGGTCACTTCCTGTCGACTTCAGCTTATTATCCAGGAAGCTGATCTAGAGACCCCCTTTCGGTACCTTGGAGCTTGCATGCCTCAAATGGCAAGTTCTTTGCATTCGACAACAAGTCCTCATCATTGGCCTTCGATCGGGTGATTCCATGGATGTTCGACACCAGATCATTGTTCACGTTTTGAGGATTGTACTTGTTTTACCTTGAGATCCATTGTCATTATTGGTGGTTTCTCTCGTGCGTGTTAACAACTTTCATCATTGGCTTGTAATCATGTGACTTTCTTCCATTTTCGACTTCAGCTCATTTATTGGCATGCTTGAATTTGTACTTGTTTGGGTCAAGATGGAGCGCAAGACCCTGGGTTTTGTTTGATGAAATCCATGCTGTGATATATTTTGGTTTATCATGAATATCTGCATGACTCTTTTGATTGGATGGCTGCGACCATACCTGAGTCTATTTCTTGATCCTTCTTGCTGGATGGTTGTGTCCATACCTCGGATCTTAGTTTTATGTACTCTTTTATGGATGGCTATGCCCATACCACGTATTAATGTATCAAAGGTATTAGTTTTACTTGTACTTGCAGGTGTTCCGACGACGGTGTTTGGTTTGAACACGTTCTCGTAAAAATTTCACTCCTCCCTCTCTCTCGAACCTCGTGCTTTAGAAGGCATTTTTTACACAACATTTTGTCACTGTCCCTAAAATCCCCAACTCAAACATTGGAGGACCATTTTGGTGACTTCTGTGTATTTTCATACCTTACCAAAAGTGTCATTGCATCTCTTACAATGAGAAGAACATTTCCTCTATTGACCAATATTCCTGGAACAGGCTCTCAAAAAATTATGATTTTAGGTCAGCACTGGTAGGTGGTTATGGCCTCACACCCATAGAGAAATTAGCACTAGGCCTCATGTCCATTGGTGCTCTGTCTTAGTGGACTGCCCGTGTCGAGCTGTTTATGGAAAGTTTTTAAAAATAGAAGTGAAGTTTCCATTCCCAACCAATTTTTGAGCAGATTCAACATGGTTTTTTTTTACTGAATAACATCAAGGACCTTCCTTTGGCTTCTTTTTTCTTACATTTGAGCAACTCCCCAAAGGATAAGGTCTCCCTTCCACCTTATGATGGATCCCAAACCACCTCCTCCTCTCCTATAAATACATCCCTCTCACATAGTTGTAGCTAGCTGAAATGGTTGAATAGCTAAACATCCTTTCCATAGCTGGTGTGAGATAAAGTATAGAGAAATCCATTCTCGAGAGATGGTCTAAAACCATTGCTTTGCCAAGTATAATCCTCGAGGAATGCTTGAGACGCATTTGACTGGACCCATCGAAGGATGTTGCAACGTCAAGGCTCTTTTGGTTGTAAACTTATTCTCTCTACTTATTAATACATGACTAATGTTTTGGTTCCCATTTTGCATTTGATGTGTTTAACCTTTTGCAATATGTTTAGTTCTCCTTGACCAACTAAATATTTATGAATGCGAGCACATTTTCATATGCTGTTATCATTCTCTGATCCTTGTACGGACACCCGAGTGTCACTGCTGAAGGACTGTGACGTGTAAAGAAAAATACCAGGAGACTGTTGCCACAACTACGACAACTGAGTTGGAACAAAGGTAGGTCATCTATCCCGATTCAGTTTCATTCATAAACTAGGAATCGAAGGATTAGCATGTTACCTTGCTGCTAGACCCACCCTAGGGCTAAAGGGATCACCTCTATCCGCAGAGGGGATTTACCTGCACAACATCTTTACCACCACTTTCCATCTCGAATATATATGGCTAAGTGTGGACCTGACCCCTTTTCAACCAGGGAAATTTTAAGGATGGGAATTTATTTTAAAGTTTAGAAATCTTGACGAATTCCACTAGTCCATAATATGAAAACTGTAAATTTTTTATAAAAATATTCAAATTTCTAATCATTTTATATAGTCTTTATATAATGTTTTGGCGATTTTTAGGGTAAAATAATTTCATACTATAAAATTTGGGCTAATCATTTTTAGAAAAAAATGGAAATTAGCAAATATGTTTTGTGGAAAAGGTATAGAAAATTAGCCCACTTGCGAATATTAGCCCCTAAAATTTTCCCTGCTTGCAACATGTCCATTCAGCTCCAAGGTAGGTCGGCTCATTTCATAAGCCTCCATCTACTTCCCTCCTGGAAATTTCAAGAGGATGAAAAAAATGTGTTGATTATGTAACTAGTTCTTCATTGCTCCATTAATGTTTAAGTTCATGTTACATGCATGATGTATTTCTTGTTATATGAAGTTATTTTGTTATTGATCTTGCTCATGATTTTGACAGGTTCATGGATATTATATATGGATGCATGAGCTAATTTGTGTTTTATTGCAATTAATATGAGAGGGAAGCAAGCTTTCTTGATTAATTTCTATTAAAACTAATGAAAATAATGAACAAACTATGCATCCATGAATTACAGGTACCATGGTCACAACATGTTTGTAAAAATGAATAACATCTGTTAGGAAAGTTAGACCACATTTCTGCAACTACATCATAGAAGTTTGGCCATGCATTGTAACTCTTATCTCATGTTTACACTAGTGAGTATGTTAAAGAAGGTAACTATGGGGTGGGGTATTACAGAGTGGTATTAGAGCTTCTAGGTTCAAACACTTTGACTGGATGATCTCTATCATAGATGAAATGAAGATAAAAGGTTTTTCACTACACCTTTTGAGATTCAAAATTTGGATCATTGTGTTATTTTGAGAATTATTGTTTATTGGGTGCAAGTGGTTATTGTTTGTTGAATTTCGCTAGTCATTATTTAAAATATAGGACTATGCAAGTTAATATGTGCATGTGGGCATGCAAGGATCAATGAGTACAATCACTTTAATTTTTGTTATAAATTTTATTTTGTAGAGTTTCAAAAGATGAAAATGTTTCCACGTTGAGGGTGTATCCCACTAATAATGTGGTTAAAATTTAAGATATTGGTTCACAATATTTTAAGAAATATGATTTGAGGAAGATTACCTTTGTGAATGCATCTTCAAACAGGTCATATTGTAATTTCTATCATAAATTATCTTTTGTTAGGTTCCATATGCCAAAAAAAAATCCACTTTAAGGGGAAATCCCGCTGATAATGTGGCAAAAATTTCAGATATTTAGTCACAATATTTTAGGATATATGAGCAAAGGAATTTGATATGGTTGAATGTTCCTAAAATATGGCATCAAACAGGTCATGTTGGAATTTAAGTTATATATTTTCATTTGGGAAGTCTCAGGAGCTAAAAAATTTGTCCACATTAACTGGACATACCATTGATAATGTGGTAAAAATTTCAGATATTGGATCACTATATTTTAGGATATATTACCAGTGGAGGTCGAGCTTTCTGAATGGTCCTAGAATTGTGTACCGAATAAGATTGTGTTGGTATTTTTGTTATAAAATTTCATATATGAGGTTCCAGAAGTTGAAACTTGAACCATAGTGAGGGAAAATCACAAGGATCATCTAATTCAGTTTCCATAACTTGTACTGCTACAATTTAGGAGATAACCATTGAATCATTTATTATATTAGTTTGCATGCAAAGTGTTTGATACAATGCTTAAATAGTTCAATGATTCATTGCATACAAATTGTTTGATAAACACACAAATGAGTATGTTGTTTGTGGTTGGAGACAGACTTATTGTTGTAGCTGAAATATTTTTATTTGTATGCAAAGAGTATGTTCTATTAGTTTGCATATAAAGTGTTTGAATAAATGTTTAAATGAAAATGTAATAATATAGTGGTTGTTTGAAGAAAATGTAATAGTATGGTAACTGTTTGAAGAAAATATTGTTTTGTGGATGGGATGGTGCTTTGTGTGATAATATTTTTGTATTTGATCTATGTCTATTTACATATAAAGAATTTGAAGAGTTTCATGCAAGGAATTTAAAAAGTTGCATGTAAAGAAATGGAAAAGTGGCATGATTATGTGGCATGTTTTTAGTTAGTATATTACAAGTGGAATAAGTTCAATGTTTCTAATTTAATCTGATACAAAATGTTTGATAGAAGGTATACATGATAAATTCTACTCAATTATTTATATACAATATTATTTGAAGGTTTACTTATAAATTTCTTTACAAAATGTATGAGAAATGAAAATCAAGTTTTGGTAAGTGTGGTTAAATTTAGTAGAGGTACGTGGCAAGTGATCTCATGTGATCTAGGAGAGATTTATAATGAATCTCTTTTCATCTGATATTTTTATAATTGTAACTTTGATTTTGCATTGTTAACTTTGGAGACTCCATTTTGATAATTGAACATTGGAGATTAGACCATTATAGTAGTTGTATCCTTCTACGTTAGTGTGGACCATGGGTGGTAGGGGGGTATGTTATTAGGTAAAACTATTTTTTTGTAAATATGAATATATTGATGTTACATAAATATTGACTTGAGTTGATGTAGCAAGATAAATATGCATAATGTTGACTATATTACCTATATTATCCCAAAAAGGATTGAAAAAGTGCATAACTAAATGATGTAGTGAAAATTATGAAGGGGAATCTCTCAACTTAACTTGTACTTTTTTATAATTTTCTTTGATGTTTTGATAAGTTGTAATAAGTTGATTAATAATAGCACATGCATAAAAAAATTCTAGATACTAATTATTTTAGAGATTCATATCCATCAAATAGATATTAAATAATGATATACCAGATGCATGAAGGTATGTTAAGTGCATATAATAATGGATGTTCATGCATAAAGACTCACATTTTGTTGTCATAACATGATTCAGATTACTAAGAGTGGTTAATGATGAGCATGTAATCATGAGTAGGTTGACAATGAAATTGTGAAACTAATGAGTATTGTATGTAGCCTTGAGGAACCAAAGGTATGGAAAATGAGGTGTTGCTGATAGAATGGCACAAGTGCCACATATGCTTGTTGATATGCATGTTTTGACAAAGTTGTGAGTGAATTGTTGAGAAATTTTCTACCAGTAAGTGGTTTTCTCTATATATGTGTTCTAAGAACTATTCAGATTATGACTCTTCAACTTATGCACCCTTAAAGTGTTGTTTGAATCTTTGATTAAGCACATGATATGAGCATGTGCTTATGATATTACTTGAAGGAATGTTCTTGTTTTAAGACAATTGTACTAACACAATGTGTGTTGAGACATATAATATGCACATGAGTGCAAGTGGGTGCTAGTTTTAGCACTATGGCTAATGACTATGAGATAATTGCAGACTATGTCATGGTTGCTAGTCTTGGTAAAAGAATGATTTTAAATTTGATGATGCTAGTCTTGGTAAAAGACTGATTTTAATTTGATGATGCTAATATTGGTAAATGGTTGATTCAAATTAATAGACATGATGAATTGATCCTTGTAACATATGAATGACATGATTGAATAGTTGCAGAGAAACATGTTTGGTATTAGCATGGAAATGTAATCGTTGATTTGTTTATGTTCATACAAATAACAACGGGGTAAATGTGATAGCACATAATATTGAATCAATTTCAACAACATAAAAAAAGTAAAGGAATGGGGTCAAAATTCCTTTGGCTATGTTTGGAAACTATTTTTCCAATTGAATGTGTGCTTTGCACAAATACATGAGGTTCTCTAAACCTTGAACTCACTTGATATCTATATGAATATGTTTTATATTCATGAACATGATTAATTGTTGAAGTTATGTTAAGCCATTGTGACTGAAAAGTTTTTGTCAAGCATAATTCATGTGGGTCAAGAATGATGGTATAGATGGCATGCAAATATTCTTGTTTGTACGAGGAATCAATTAGAAAAGAGGTAGCCCTGGCTGACTTATGATTTTACAATTGTGTCCATGTTTATGTTATGAAAAGGGAATGTTAATACATCATAAAATTGAAAGAAGTGTAATCTATGGCATGCTACGACAAGCATGGGAAATGGAACAGACCATAGACCTAATATTTAGGTTTTGGATGCACACAGTAAGGTGTGGGAAAGACACGAGAGGTAAGGATGTCTGGTAGAGATGGCGTTGTCTCCATATGTGCAATGTTATTATTGTACTGTGACATATGAATTGTGTACGTGTTGTGTTGTCACATGTGTATTCATTTTGTTGTAACATGTGCATTCATTGTGTTGTATCATGTGTATATGTAAATTTGTTTTATTGTACATCGTTTGTATGTGTATGTGTTGTATAATGTGTTGAGAAATATAGGTATGGGACTGTCTGGGCCATTAAATGAAGGTGTGAGCCTTTGGATTCCCTTGTTTTTAGTTGAGAGTGGAGGTGTGAGACTTTGGATTCTCTTGTTGTTGATTGCGGGTGGAGGTGTGAACATCTATATTCCCTTATTGTTGGTTGAGGGTGGAGGTGTGAGACTATGGACTCCCTTGTTGATGATTGAGGGTGGACGTGTGAGCCTATCGACTCCCTTGCTGCTGATTGAGGGTAGCATATCATTTTTTGTTGTTGATTGAAATAAATATGAATAGACTGTAAATACTGTGTAGAGTTGTGTTTATAAAGCTCCATAAATAGTATGTGTGTGTGTGCTTTAAAGCATATTTGGGGTTGCATATGGAATAAGAACACCGAGGACAATGTTCCCTCAAAGAGGAGGATTTTGTGACAAGCCCATGTTAAATTTCCATGTAGCTAAATAATATATGGACTCCAAGATGAATGAAGGGAAAAACATTACAATGGGATCCACTTGTGGTTAATTATTTATGGGCTATGGAAATTGGCATTGGAAAAAGGCAAAAGGAAATAAATGAAAATTTATTTATTACATGCCAACAAGGACATGAGGAAAAAATACAAAATAAATAAAGGAAAATGAAATAAATTCCACTTCAATAAGTGGGTAAGAGGAAGAGACAGGAAAGGGATAAAAATATTAAAAGAACATGCATGCAAGTAAAAATGAAGAAAAATAAAAGAAAAGAACATTGGAGAGAGAGCATTCTAACATTATTTTTGGGAAAAATAGAGGAAAAGGAGAAAAAAGGATACAGCACTTGGGAAAAAGCAAGACAAGCAAGGGAAAAAAAGGAAACTACAACATTTTTTAGGAAAAAATAGGAAAGTAAGAAAACAAGAAGCTCAGGAGGAATTCGAATGACAACCAAGTAGAGGGCTGCTACAACAATATTTAGAGGAGATTTCCTTCTAGATGAAGGCTTGAAGATCAGTAAGAAGGTATTAAAAACAACAAGCAAGGGCATAAAATAAATGAAAAAAACAAAAGAAAAAAACTCAACCAAAAGAATGAGCTAACAACTAGAAAATTGAGCAGAGAAAAGAGAAACCAATAGGAGGACTTTTTACAGGAAAAAATGTGCATTTTGATTTATCTTGTTGGGATTTTAATGCATGGTTCATGCCTTGGTTTTCTAATCAAATTTTTTGTCATTGGCATGGATATTTTCTTGGATTGAAAGTCATGTACAACCATGTCTCATGCCATTTCTTGGATTTCCATGATGTAGTGGGTTCCTTGAAACTTGTTTGGTTGAACTTTGGATGCCAATAGGTTTTGGATCCTAGGTGAGGTGGTTTCAGGAAAATCTGAAGGGTTTAGGGTGGGGATTTTTTTCTCAGGGGATCCCTTAACAAGTGGGTGGATACAACATCAGTTTCAAGTGTTGATGTTGTGTTATCGGAGCTAGATTACACAATATTTGGAGCTGGTGATGCCATACACTCAAACAGTGGGAACATAGGGGTTTCTCTCCCGTCGGAACTGGAATTAGAAACCCCTAATCCATGATGACTCTCTGGTTGTTTTGAAGGTGCCCCTTTGAATATCCCTAGACAGGAAGACACGAGGGTATCTGCCTCAGAGAAAGTTAAACCCACTGGATCAACAAGATCTGTGGAAGCTATGCCTAAAAATTTGGGGAAAAAATCCAAGTGCACCAAAATCAGAGAGTGAGGAAGAAAGCTGGTATTATGGGAAGGCATTTCAATGGATCAGGTTGCTAACACAACAAAATTTGTCCCAGTGGGTAGGGTTAGGGGCATAACCTACACTTCCTCATGTTTTAAGAAATGGGTACTGGAGATTTGAGGTAATTCTCTGGAACAACTTCCTTCAGTTATAACTATGGCCCACGGCTATTTTTCCCTTATATTTTATCAGCTAGAGTAGGAAAATTGGGCACTGTCAAAATATTGGCATATTGAGCTGGCGCTGGTCCTTCTGAAGAGATGGTCTCCACTATTTGACCCTGAAAAATAAAATTTAGGTGCGGGACCTATCTGGATGTTACTTCCTGCTTTATCCCTACATTACTGGTTTGAAGATGTCTTTTGCACCATTGGAAATTATTTGGGCACATTTCTGCATCATGATCGATCCTATTTGGAGTTCGGAAATATGGACATTGCCCATATACTTGTTCACCTGGATACCAGGGATGGCCTAGTCGAAAGCGTGAATTTACAATATCAGGGCCACACCAAACTGCAAATCCTGGATTATGAGAGCGCCCTCTTCTGTTGAAGATGATCATCAGGTTGGGAACCTGTACAAGGAATTGCCGATGCAGGGTAGTGAGAACAGGGATATGGAAACCACACTGGCATCTAAAGGCACACAAACGTCAGACAAAGGATGTAGAACACCTACAACTATTCCATAGTCTAGTACACACTCGCGACAAAATAAGTCAGGTGACTGCCTCCACCATATGACAGCTAGATCACCTTCAGCAAGGGTCTCCAAATCAAACTCTTCTAGAGTTGATATGCTTCCGAGTAAGTATATATCTTCCCCTATTTTATTTACATCACTCAGTTTAATTCCATATTTAGCATTTGCAATTATTTCTTTTGTGGATTTTCATGTTTCATCTTCTACTATGTAACACATCGTCTGCTCCATAGCAGCTGCCCTGCATGACATCCCTATCCCTAACATATCCACACAACACTCTGATTCTCATATATCATTAACCGGTGAAACCTCATATGACTCCAACACCTCACACCAATACAACTTGTGATCTAGGGGCACTTTCAATATGAACATAGCCTCTGGTTTCAGCATAGGTGAAGCATCCCCCCCCAAGGCCTCGCCTACCACCAGAGGTAGACATTCCTACAGATCCAAATCTATTTTACAAGTTGGATTTGATGTTGCATCGAGAATAAAAATTCCTATTGATAAGGTTATTAGAGCAAGAGAAAACCCTGACTTGGCTTTCTCATGAAGTGTCTGTCATTCAACTATAGGGGCTTGGCCAGCCTAGACAAAAAATTGGCCCTTAGAAGATTGGCGGAATCTGGGAAGTTAGATGCCATATTTCTACAAGAAAATCTCAGAGAGGGAATTTAGAATTGTAAATTCCTCCACTCACTCTTATCTGGATGGAATTTCCATAGTTTGGATGCGAGAGACAGATTGAGAGGATGTGCAGTGGGATTTAACAACAAAACAATGAAAATTTTCAATAGTTGGGGTAGAGAAGGGGTATTAGCCTCAGAAGTTTACTTAGTGGATCTAAATATGAATCTTTGCTTGATCAATATATATGGCACATGCCACAATAGAGAAGTTTTCTTAGAATCTCTATTAGGATCTTCACCCATGGCATCTGATAAATTATTTTGGGAGGAGTCCTTAATTTCTATCTTGGATATGCTAAATCATGGGGGAACCATGCCCAAATCGACTCTCTCACATAATTTTTTGAACACACCTTGGATCTTCATAACTATCTAAACATAGATATGGCTAGGATCCAACCCACTTGGAGAAACCATCGTATTGGGGATGCTATGCTCACCAAAAGAATTGATTGATTCCTCATCAAGGCCCCTCTGGAGGACAGATTTAATGGGATTAGACAATGGGTGGGAAATGGAGGCATATCTGTTCACTCTTACATATTTCTGGAGATCGCCAACCCAACCCCCAAACCAAAGGCTCCTTTCAAATTTAACTCATCATGGCTAAAAGAAGAAGAATTCCAACAATTGGTCAAGGAAACTTGGACGAATTGTAGCCATGCCATGGACATGGACCCAACAAAAGTGTTTATAAATAATCTATCGAAGCTCAAGCAAAGAACTATATCATGGATCAAGGAGAAAAAAAAGAAGGAAACTACAAGGAAAAGACCCTCTAGCGGATGTTTTTGAGGAACCCCTTATAAAAATACCCCCATTTGTAGCGAAGGTTACTAGAGGAAGTTGGTGGGTGGAGGTTTTTGAGGATGTTTTTCTTTCGTTGCATTTATCATCCTAAACCGCACCGATGCATTCAACTAGAGAAAGCACCAGTGCACACAAAACATTGGCACACCAGGACACCATGCGCTCGGTACAAACCCGCCCGGTGTGTCTTATTTTTGTAGCACACCAGTGCTTTACAAAGATTACGCATCGATGCATCCTAAAACCCCACCCCAAAACTGAAACAACCCAGTGTGGATTTAAGAAACCGCACCAGTGCGCCTATAAACTTGTGCATCAGAATAGGGTTAAATAGAAAAAAATTACGGCAAAAAATCTGTATTTTTCAATTTTCAGTGCTCCAGAGCTCTCAAGCACTGGTGTAAATTTACCTTGTGTGAGGTGCCCTACTGTCGGTGCTTCCATTGCACGCACTGTTGCTATCCATTGCTCATTATCTCCATTTTTAGTTTTGCAAAACTGTGGGCAAATTTAGTTTTGCAAATTCTACAGCCAATATGCCTCCTCTACGGCCAAATGTCGAGGTATTTTCCTTGTTTTTCCATAATTAAAACTTTTAGCAGATTAGTTTTGTAAAATAGCTTAAAATCCACCTTCTTTAAAAAAAAAAATTTCTCGCGTGGTGCACTCAAGCTATTTGGTTCGCACTAGTTCGTGGCACTGCTGGTAAATTTATAGGTCGCACCGTGACCAATTCTAACGGTATCCGAACTGGTTCTGGGGCGGTACTGAAATGGAACATCGTGATTTTTTAAAATTTAAAAAAAGTGTGGTGTGTTCGGTTACCCGGCTGCATTGTTGACCCTGTCGAATAGTAGGAATGAGGTGCGTTGACGAAAATATCCACCTTGGGGTGGGTAATTTTGTCAGCGCACCACATTCTGGAAATTCAACATGGTCAACGGTGTGGCCTAGTAAAACACCATACTGTTGACTATGTAGTGATATCAGGAGGGCGTATAGTTTGGTTAGCGCACCACCCTCCTAACACTGGTCCATAGTGAACGGTGTGGTCTGTTATACCACTGCACCATTGAACTTGGAACAATTCCAGGAGGGTGGTGTTCTAAAAATTTGCAGGTGCACCGCCTCCGATGCACAATAAAAACAATACGCACTGTTACCGGTGCATGCCTATTTTTTGTGGTGCGCCAACTTTTTTTTTTTCAAAAAAATTATATATGTATATTCCTTAATACATGTCTCATTTAATAAAAAAATGTATTTAATATGTCAATCATTCAACGATGTGAAAGGAGAGAAGAGAGGGAACATCAACAACAACAGGTGGACCAGTATAACATGGTTCGCCTGTGGGAGGCACGAGAGAGGGAGAGAGATGCATACCCTCGCCCTATTACAACAGCTACTCAGGGGCTCCTAAGGCAGGTAGGCCTCCTCAAGTCATATAAGGAGGCTATATCCCTAAAGGGCCATGGTGTGTTTTTGCGACATCTTATCCGCAAGTGGAATGCCCACCTACAGGCTTTCCAGGTTGGTCCTAACTAGTGGTACGTGCCCACTGAGGAGGACATCTATTTCATTATTGGCCTATCGAGGAGAGGGGTGGATTTTCCCTCGTTCCCAGAGGTTCCAGTTGGCTATGTAGCAAGGAGTTAGTTGGTGTACTTCCAGTGATATAGCGCAGATATACTGTCTCCTTCAGATTTTCAGGTCTCTAGAGGTTAGTTACGTATTTCTTCATTTGGTAGTGAGGAGGTGAGGTGCCTCTCACTTTTGATTTCGACCATTTCACACAACACCAGTGACGGGAAACACATCAGTTGCCCACTTCTATTTTATGTTGATTATTTAGTACAGGAGCCATGACTTGTGAGGTGGTCTGCCATTTTTTTGCGGCATTTCTGTACAACTTTAGATAGTTTTTGTGCTCATGCACAAGGGAGGGTCAACTTCCCTTTTACTTCAGAGCTATTTTGTTTATTTTTTGTGAGGATTCCAGAGATGAGGCATACTTTTGTTTGACAACCTTGTAGGCCGATGTTGCATGTACACATGCACATGTGGGGATAGATGATGCCCAAGAGGGGCAAGACTGAGTTTTCCACGAGGATATCACATGATGCACTAGAGTTTCTAGCCAGTGTTGATTACCATCCCTTCATTATGGTCCCCTGTCCTTACGCTAGTTTGGATTGGTGAGGATGTGCCAACATCATCTTCACAAATGATGAGCCTCCCGATGATAGAGGTAATATTACCCTTTTATTTAAATTTATTCTAACATGTTCTTTAACTTTTTTTTATTAAATTGTTTAATGAAATTGTCTAATTATTGTTGTGTACTTATATATATTTTGCAGACATTGGGTCTTTTGATGGTGATGAGATGCCAGTGCCACCAAATGATCCAAGTGTGGACCCTGATGACGTTCAGGATATGGAAGATGTCGAGGATCATGAGGCTGGTGCAGAAAAACATGCTCCTGCTGGTGCGCCGATACCGCCTTTTGCTATGCATAGGCTTCACAGTAGATTGAGGATGGAGTTGGGTGACCAACTCTGTGCATTGTTTGTTGAGGCGAGAGTCAGGCCTGCCATTATGAGAGATATACATGTCGATGCTAAGTTGGTACATATGTGGAGAGGCATGTTGCGTGACATGTTCAGCCTGATGCGACATGTCATAGGAGCTACGAGCTTAGTTACACAGTTGAGGAGGGTCGTTCGACGTTATAGGCGTGGTTGAGACACAACACGTCGACAGTCCGCGAGCAGCGACACATCATCTGATGATCACGATCATGGGAGTGATCATCGTTCACCTCGTGCCGTACCAGATGAGCAGCCTACAACATCGACCAACAATCATGATGGAGAGTAGGCTGGACCATCGGCCACGTCGAGTCGGCAACCTGCAACATCCAGCAGTACTCATGATCATGAGTAGATCGGACCATCAACCATGTTGAGTCATCACAATGAGAAGTTGATAGTTGATCCTGATCAGCATGAGGCACCAATACCAGATCAATGAGTAGGTGATGATTGGCATGTATCTGAGCTTGTCGAGGCTGCACCATTGACTGAGCATGCCTCGACTAGTATTGATATTGATGATGTACCACCAGCTGATATTTTACATTTATATTGGAGTTGTATATTTTTGACATTATTCAGTTTTATATATATATATATATATATATATATATATATATATATATAGTCCATGTATTATATGTTCATGTTGCAGTTGTACTTAATTTACATTTTGGTGATCATCATGATGTGTATATTGCTAGGTCATGTTAGATATGTTCATTTAATGTGCAGCTTGCAGATAGATGTGTATGTGATAGAAATTATTTGACATGCAATGTATATTTGATTTTTGTGTTGTGATGATGTTATACAATGCTAATTGCGTTTTGTTAGATGATCATGATCACTTTTATCACTAAAAAAAAAATGAAGCATCTTTTGACAAAGTCATATAGGTTCATGTGTCAAATATAGGGTTGTAGGATTCATTTTTTTTATTACTTGGTCAAGGAAAATTTTAAATTTTTCTTATTCAAGCTTACCCTAAGGTTCAAACCCACTCAATTTCAAAGCCCTTCATGTCACATCATTCATAATTTTCTGACAATTTTCAATTCCCAAGGTTTAAGTACTGAAATGGTGGTTTTAGCCAAGAAGCCATAGTTTCGTAGTGAAATACATTGAGAAATTACACTTTTCGCTACGAAACCGCTGATACTTTCATAGTGAAAACCTCCATATTTACACTAAAAACGCTATGAAAGTGTGGTTTCCTATCTGTCTTGTCATATTAGTTGTTAGGTGTCAGAATATCATTGGGAAAAGGTAAGTTAGATACTATTCGAGTCATTGAGGGATACGATCAAGGTACATGGTCAGGTCTGAAGTCCTCATCACCATTTTAGGCATGTATGAGTCATAATTGAGTTATTAGTAGACATCAAACTTCCAAATATTTCCTAATTCAATCATTTATCATTCTTCATTCTTTCTTCGTGTGATATTCAGCTCTGGACAGCTATTGCATTGAGCCAAAGTTGTGGCTGGTGCTTTTAAAGGTTTACAAAGATTACTGATCAAGCGAGACTAAGAAGGAATTAAAGAAACCATGGCAGAAACAAGAAGGAAAAATAAGGGTGGCCAATGTCTGAGATATGAACTAGCAGATATGAATATGATCAGTGAAGACCCAAAAACTGTAGAAGTCTTCAGAAGGACAACATGCTTACAGTTTTGTGAAAGATTACAAGGCTTCCATGTACATGTTTCCAAAGAATTTGCTTTAAAATTCAGTGGAATAGCTGCCAAAGTGGGGATGCCTAATCTTTCCATTACACCAGAGGTAATTGCAGCATCAATAGGGATTCCAAGGGGACAAGAGAAGTGGTTCAAAGGGTTCAAGTTCAACATGGAGTAGTGAAAAGAGTTTATGAAGCTTGAAAATAGTGAAATGGACCTTACTAATGCCATTCCAAGGAGTTGCATGAAGGATAACTACTCAAAATTTCTGCTCATCATCCAAAAGTATTTTACTTGTGAAGGAAGATATCATAAAGTCTACTCATACCATTTCAATCTACTCCTACACTTTACTGGTAAGATATCTCTTGATTTGCATTTCTATTTATATATAAGTTTATAAAAAATGGCAGATGAGACTTCATTGTTTCATCATGTTTTAATTAAACTGTTGGTTTTAGATGAGCTCCAAAGACTAGGCAGAGACAGGTCTTCATTTTTGTTTATTAGTGGTTTTGAGTTGGATGCTCTTACTCCTTCAACAACTCCTAAACCTAGGAGAATCCCATCACCCTTAGTAGCAGAAAAAAGTGAACCATTGGTGGTAGAACCAAGTGAACCAACAAGAGTAGAACTAAATGAACCAGTCATGATGGAAACAGAGCAATTGCAGAGTTTTGATACACCCAATGTCCCACCTGCAAAACATAAATCAAAAGTGGTTAAACCTGTAAAACAAAAACAAGCTGTGAGTAAATAAGGAACCAAAAGAATGACAAGGAGTCAAACAGTGGATTTAGAAGACAAAAAAGTGGCTATAGAAGACAGATCAGTAGCTAAAGGAAATATAGAAGACATATTACATGCCATTGGCATAGAAGAGACTCCTATAGTCCAAGATGAGGATATAGAGGAAGGTGGACAGAAACTAAAGAAAGCCAAATCTGCAAAGAAACTAGAATTTGGAGAAGATGCAGGTTTTATGTTCCAAGAAAGAAAGCCCATAACAAGGCATGCTAGAAATCTGTTAGAGAGAAGTAAATAGGTTCATCCACCTACTAACACAGTCCAACCACCACAAGACATCATTAATATTTCATCACCTGCAGAGAAATATACAGTTAACAAACCAAATAAAGGAAAAGAGAAAGCAATGGAAAAAACAGAGTTTGAACTCCTTCAAGAATAGTTGAAGTTTTCCAACCACAAGATTGCTGTTATGAAGCAAGAAGAAAGGAAACACAATGTCTAGAAGGTTCAGTTTGAAAAGATGAAATAAATTTGGGAAAAGTAGGTTGACAGTGTTTCCAAGGCCCTAGATAATACACAACAGTTTATCAAATGGAACATGCCATTGAGGAAGGAGGTGAAACATGTCAGGAAAATGAACTTGCATTTGAAATATAATAACATGAATTTGAAAGAATAGGTTAAAGACCTCCAGGAATATCTTGAACTAATCCATGAGGAGTTGGAGAAAAAAGGCCTTAAAATGGTAGTAGTTGAGGAACCAATTGCTCAACTCATTATCAATGAGGAAGAAACACCTCAAGTTTCATAGTTTAAGCTGATTTATGTTTTTAAAGGTAACTGGCATGTTAGAAACCAAGTTTCTACACCAGGAAAGTTTATTTTTGAGATTACACAGAAATCTGGAATTTTCACTATTTTTCAGCATTTTCATAGCGTTCCTCGGCTTGAAAACTAGGAAAACGCTACGAAACTATTGTAGCCTTTTTTTTGTATTTTGAATCAGTTTTGAGAGCTTCCAAGAGGTGAAAATGGTATGGAATATGTATTAAGGCATAATGAACTTCATGCAGGAGGAAAGAATGAGAAATATTGATGGCAAAAGGCATTTTTGTAACGCTACAAAAGTACGCTACGAAATTGTCATACTTTCGTAGCGTACAACTTTGAAGCTATATAAGAAGGTTTTTGTGCAATAATGGATAGGTGGACACTTTCAAAGGTTCAAGGGATATTTCCAACAGTCATCCAAGACTTAAAGACCACGTGATGAAGCTAACTCATCAGCCAAACCCCTCGTTGAAGATAAGGACCAGTTTTCCTAAAAAACAGGGTTTGTTTCCAGTTTTAGAGGAGGTCAATTAATATGTCATGTAGTGATGAGTTCCATCACACCCTATTCAAACATGTGAAGGAATAGTTTTCAAATATGTAATTTTTTTTAGGAGATAAGGTTGTTAATGTAAGAATGAACAGTTTGAGTCCTATTAAGAAAAGGACTGTCAAGTAGGATAACTGTCATTTTCTCATTAAATAGATGTTTTATTGTTATGCAAGGTGTCATTAGGGATAATTCAATGATTCTAGCCAGGAGGCAGATCATCTCATCATGTAAAAAGTCTATTAAAGGGAAGAGAGTCGAATTTGTCAAGGGTTGGAGTTTTTTTGGCAATACTGCAACTTTATGTAAATTGACTGTTTTCAGGAATACAAAGACTTACTTCTTGAACAACCTGAGATTCTGAATGATTTTTTAGTGCCTATCTTATCTATATATTTTGTGTGCCATTTGTAGTGGTTTTCATCTTTAATACTCAGAATTCATTCATGTAATGCTTTGACTTTCTTTATAGATGAATTGACTGTGTTATTTCCTGTTTCATATGTGTGTACTTCTGCTAAAAAATCTTACCTACCTCAGCTTCCATGTCAAGTGAGATTACTACTAAATCACTGAAATTGTTGACTTCATAAGCCCAATGTTTGCAAACTGATACTATTTTCAACCTATACACATCACAAGAAAGTTGTTGGGAAAAATACTGAGAGGGGGGGGTGAATCAGTATTTACTGCATAATCTAATCTTTTTACTTTTTCATTTCTTAAAACCCATACGCTACTTTCCTTCAGTAAACTAGCGTATATACGCGGATCCGCTTTATGAAACTCGCGTATACACAGAGAACTAATTATGTCATTAATTCTTCACTTAAACCATTCCATCATTTAATCATCAGATATTCAATAAGCAGTAAACATGTGCAGTAAGAACAGAATAAACCATCACACAAGCATCACACATGAACACCAGGATTTTTAGGTGGAAACCCAAGTCGGGAGAAAACCACCGCTGCAGTTGCTCAGCCTTCAATATTTTGTTATAGAGAAAACATCTTACAACATATGTGCTGGTGCAGACTCCTACCAGCACGCAGGCACCCACCTGCGCTCGTTTACCAGCCTCTCCTGGAAGGGAGCTCCAACCCCCCGACTCGTTTACCAGCCTCTCCTGGAAGGGAGCTACGACCCCCCGATCTCGTTTACCAGCCTCACCTGGAAGGGAGCTACAACCCCCTGACTGAAGGCTACAACCCTCAACACCACCTTGGACCACGTTTCATCAATTTTCACACTGGATCCAACAACTTCAATAGAACAACACTTGTAGACCAAGTTTCATCATATTTCCAGACTGAACCCTTTCCAGACTTTTAAGCACAAACATTCATCACCAACAGATACTTAACAACACAGATCAGATAGTAGAAACATAGCAGAACAGATCAGATATTTCATGCTGTCTGGCCCAGCAAGCATAGTTTATACGCTTCCTCTAAAGTGAGCGAAGTAGCGTATAGATCTTCAATCATTACAGAGCAGCATACTTCATCAGATCAGATATTCCGTTCAGATCTACCCTTTTGCTTCAGACAGATGTTCGCCTGGATGCTCGCCTCATCACAGATCTAAGCCTTCCATAATCAGATCTAGCAAATACAAGAGCAATTCAGATCTAGATCCCCTTCATCATCATTGGTGCATCATACATTCAGATTTATCATTCAAGTGTAACCCTTTCCATTCAGATAT
The DNA here is from genome assembly GCA_034641835.2 of Pinus albicaulis. Taxonomy (NCBI): domain Eukaryota; kingdom Viridiplantae; phylum Streptophyta; class Pinopsida; order Pinales; family Pinaceae; genus Pinus; species Pinus albicaulis. Next base: position 1,729,582,954 of record CM076578.1, on the reverse strand, counting down.
ACTTCAGAGAGAAGTATTCATTCAAGCTCAGACATCTTGCACCCACACTCATGATTTGCACAATGAATTTCTTCTCCTTATATAGGTTTATCTTTTTCAATACCACGGGCCAGAACAATACCATGAGCCTTCAATACCACGAGCCAAACCAATACCATGAGCCTTCAATACCATGAGTCAAACCAATACCATGAGCCTTCAATACCATGAGTCTTCAATACCATGAGTCATCAATACCATGAGCCTTCAATACCACGAGTCTTGAATACCATGAGTCTTCAATACCACGGGCCCCTGGATTTGCACTTTTTGAGCGCTTTTGCCCATACGCGACTTGGAACGTTCCTTTCCGCGTGCATACGTGACTTTCCTTAGACAGATCCGCGTATTCATAGAGACATACTCTTTTCATCATACTTTGAGCACATTCTGAATTCTTTTCTTCATTGCCTTCTGTACACACTGTAGATACATCATATTTTCTTCATCAAGAACATATTCTATCAAGCACAACTTCATCAAGTAAGTTGTCATCATCTTCATCAAGTGGGTTGCCTTTCAAGGACAACACTCAGCATCAAACATTATATCACATCAGATTTACATCATTTACTAAGTCCATCAAGTCAAGCATAACTTCATCAGGTGGATTGCCATCAAGGACAACACATGTCAACATTCGCATGTCTTCATCTTCATTCAGTGGGTTGCCATCAAGGACAACATCCTGCATCATATTTCCAACAATCTCCCCCTTTGGACTTGATGGCAACCATGATGGTGTTTGGTTACCACAACAGATAGATACATTAAGAATACAATGACACCATGTCATTCTCCTTATTTTCCATGTCACTCTCTCCATTTTTTGCATCATTCAAACACCATGTCACTCTCCCCCTTTGACATCAAGGGCAAAGGGCACATCATTATCTTCATTCACACACCATGTCACTCTCCCCCTTTGACATCAAGGGCAACGGACAAAACCAGCAGATCAAAACCAACACACTCTCCCCCTTTGACATTAAGGGCAACAGGCGGATCAAAACCAACACACTTACCCTTTTCTCCTCATGTGGAAGAAACATTCTGCAGATCTGATATGTGCTGAAGTGGCCAAGCTCCCCCTGAGTTCATGCTGAATCTTCAAACATATTTGTCAATGAAGTACATGACTGTATGAACTTCCTATCACCAAAAGACCCATACTTATCCAACCAAGTGGATTTATATATAAGACTCAAGTACCCAACCAAGTGGGTTTACACATTTCAACTCAGCTACCCAACCAAGTGGGTTTACAAAAATTGACTCAGCTACCCAACCAAGTGGGTTTACAAATTTGACAAGTCCTTACATGACTGAATATTACAATTTTACAACATGAGTCTCAACAAGACCTTTTCATTAAAATACAAATATGACTTTTCATAATCAATACCAAAAAGACCTCAAGAGAGATCATATATCAGAACCACCATAATTCCAGCAATGCATTATACTCAGCACTACTAATGCTCCCCCTGAATCTGTGCAACCAAGCAATCTTTCCAAATGACTAAGGCTCCCCCTTAGTTTGTGCATCCTGAAAACTTCCATCAACAAATCATCAAGGCATCTTCATCAAAACATTAGAAACAGAATTATGAGAACTGGAGCACCACAGAGATACCAAACAGTATCAGAGATACCAAACAACATTGCAGCTGTGCTGAAGAGAGCTGAACCAACCAAAGTTGCTAGCAACCAACCATACGCGGTTTTCTGTGCAGGAACTCGCGTGTATACGCGACTGTGTTTCAGTAAACCCGCGTATCCAAAGCCATCTTCAACCAGAACTGATCCTCTGTGAGAAAAATGCAGTGTTCAGCTTCTTTCTGAGGTATTTGAATGCTTCCTTGGACTACAGATAGATGGAACAGGGTAGTAGTTTCTTCAAAAGTCATCCAACGGTTGTAGCATAACCAAGCCTTCAGATTCTTTGCAGCATCAATACAATCTGCTGCTCCCCCTAAACCAGTGCTCCTTCTTATCTTATGCAACCTGAAAACGTTCATCAGCATCATTAGCAACAATCTCTGCATGATCTGTCCTCATCTCTGAATTATAAGACTTCCATCTCAACAACGAGTGCTCTTCATCATAAAGCAACCAGGCTTTATCCATAATGTTCAACACAAGAACCCATGTATCATTTCATGATTATGAGTATAACCAGAATAATGCTAACAGTGCAGTCATCAGCAGTCAGACTGATGCTCCCCCTGGACCTCTGCTCCAGATCTTCAGTTATCAGATAAATTCTTTTATCATCAATGCATACGCGATTGTGTCTACTGAAACTCGCGTGTATACGCAACATTTGTGAATAGAACTCGTGTATGGAAAGTGTAATATAGAAAATTTCACACCTTCATCTCCTTCTGCAAATTTACCTTCTGTTCCTGTCTTTTCTTTACACCAGATGCACTGTCAGAAATTCATATAACCAAAGTAATCAAATCAACCATGAGAGTCATCATGCATAGCTCCCCCTGTGACGATACATTACTAAATCTCATAATGTATCTCACATCATTCCTGCAGTCAATCAGATAAGTAAGCTTCAGAAGCAGATGACTGCAGTAGGGTCTGAATTCTCTACGTTTCTGATCGGTCCTCCTTCTTTTTCCAAATTTGCTTGAACTTTCTATTTGAGTGCTGGAAGTTATCCACTTTCCCAGATCTGTTCATCCTGCATTCTTTTTCTACATGTCCATACTTGTTACAAGCATAACATCTCATGTGGTCAGAGAAATAACCATAAGAATCATAATTAGTATTTCTATTCTTCCTCCTTTTACAATCAGCTGCTTTATGTCCATACTTGTTACATGAAAAACAATATCCCTTGAAGAAACCAGAGTACCTTTCTATGTAGGATCTGTTTGTTTGAGGCTGAAATGTTCTGCTTCTGCAATTTGCTGCAACATGCCCATAATTATGACATTTGAAACATTCAACATTATTGAATGATTTCCTTTTCGATTTCTTCATTGTTGGTTGACCTTTTGTTTCTTTCAACACTTCAAGTTTCGTATTGACACCTTCCTTTGAATCATTAGCATTCTCTTGTGAACTAGATTCTCCTTTAACAGTTTCATGAAAACCAAGACCAAGTTTGATAGCAGGAGACCTTTGATTACTCAGAATATTGTCCAAAATATTAGTACTATCATGAAACCTCAACAGTTTTACCTTTTCTTCTAATTTGCCTTTGAGAATGTTTACCTCAACCTCCAAGGCTTGACATTGCTTTGTCATGCTTTCTTCTTTCCTTCTTCCATCTTCTACTTGATCCTTCAGATTTAGAATCTCTTCTTTCAACCAATTTTCGTTTTCTTCACATGTTTGTTGCAGCTCTTCATTCTTCTTCTTCGATGCTTTGAGATCTTTTTTCAGAGATATGTTTTCAGCTTCAAGTCCAGTATTCTTCTTATTTGATTTTTCGAGACCTACTTTGAGGGAAATGATTTCGGCTTCAAGTTCTTCATTCTTCTTATTTGATTCTTCAAGATCTGCTAGTAGAGAGATGATTCCATCTCCAAATCCTGCATTCTTCTTGTTTGATTCTTCAAGATCTGCTTGTAGACGTTCTATGATAGACCAGATTTTTGCTCCAAGTTCTTCATTTTCATTTAGTTGTAGAGGTTCCTCACTCTTCTTACTTGATGCTTCTAGAGAGATGATTGTAGCTTCAAGACCTTCATTCTCCATTTTCCCCATTGTTACGGATCTCCTTCAAGCGATTAAGCTTCTGCAGAAGAACCTCGCTCTGATACCAATTGTTGGGAAAAATACTGAGAGGGGGGGGTGAATCAGTATTTACTGCATAATCAAATCTTTTTACTTTTTCATTCCTTAAAACCCATACGCTACTTTCCTTCAGTAAACTAGCATATATACGCGGATCCCCTTTATGAAACTCGCGTATACACAGAGATCTAGATATGTCATTAAACTTCACTTAAACCATTCCATCATTTATTCATCAGATATTCAATAAGCAGTAAGAACAGAATAAACCATCACACAAAGCATCACATACGAACACCAGGATTTTTAGGTGGAAACCCAAATCGGGAGAAAACCACCGCTGCAGTTGCTCAGCCTTCAATATTTTATTATAGAGAAAACATCTTACAACTTGTATGTCTTTCGTGTGGAACTTGACACGACACGCGGGCACCTACAACGCTGGATTTACCCGACCCTCTGGAGAGAACTCCAGCACGACTGGTGCCGGCCTCTGCGGAAGGCTACGACCCCCGATCCTAGTTTCGACCTCTGCGGAAGGAGCTACGACCCACGAGCCAGAAGGCTGTGGCCTCAGCACTTCTATGGACCACGTTTCATCGATTTTCACACTGGATCCAACATCTTCAATAGAACACCACTTGCAGGCCACATTTCATCATATTTTCAGACTGGACCCTTTCCATACTTTTAAGCACAAACATACATCACCAACAGATACTTATCAACACAGATCAGATAGCAGAAACACAGCAGAACAGATCAGATTTTTCATACCCCTTGCTTCAGCAAACCCTAGTTTGCATACGCGCTACTCCCGTGGCGAAGTAGCGTATAGATCTTGATCATTACGGAAACGCTTGCTGCTTCATCAGATCAGATATTCGGTTCAGATCTACCCTTTTTCTTCAGACAGATGTTCGCCTAGATGCTCGCCTCATCACAGATCTAAGCCTTCCATAATCAGATCTAGCAAATACAAGAGCAATTCAGATCTAGATCCCCTTCTTCATCATTGGTGCATCATACATTAAGATTTATCATTCAAGTGTAACCCTTTCCATTCAGATATACTTCAGAGAGAAGTATTCATTCAAGCTCAGACATATTGCTCTCACACTCATGATTTGCACAATGAATTTCTTTTCCTTATATAGGTTTATCTTTTTCAATACCACGGGCCAAAACAATACCATGAGCCTTCAATACCACGAGCCAAACCAATACCATGAGCCTTCAATACCATGAGTCAAACCAATACCATGAGCCTTCAATACCATGAGTCTTCAATACCATGAGTCTTCAATACCATGAGTCATCAATACCATGAGCCTTCAATACCACGAGTCTTCAATACCACGAGTCATCAATACCATGAGCCTTCAATACCACGGGCCCCTGGATTTGCACTTTTTGAGCGCTTTTTCCCATACGCGACTTAGAACGTTCTTTTCCGCGTGCATACGCGACTTGCCTTAGACATATCCGCGTATTCATAGAGACATACTCTTTTCATCATACTTTGAGCTCATTCTGAATTCCTTTCTTCATTGCCTTCTGTACACACTGTAGATACATCATATTTTCTTCATCAGGAACATATTCTCTCAAGCACAACTTCATCAAGTAAGATGTCATCATCTTCATCAAGTGGGTTGCCTTTCAGGGACAACACTTAGCATCATATTTTCAACAAACATTATATCACATCAGATTTACATCATTTACTAAGTCCATCAAGTCAAGCATAACTTCATCAGGTGGATTGCCATCAAGGACAACACATGTCAACAGTCGCATGTCTTTATCTTCATTCAGTGGGTTGCCATCAAGGACAGCATCACACGTCATATTTCCAACAAGTCGTTTTCCAAGTAGAGTTAGCCATCTAGATTATCTTTATCCAAATATCATTAACCCCTTGAGAGAGCCCTCTTAGACTGAAGAGGCTAAGCTTCAGTTGAAAGATTGATTTGAAACAATTACATGAAGTTATCTAATTTGCAGCCTATCAGGTGTGATTTTTAGTCTTGTTTTGGTGCATCTGTTGAGAACTTTTGAAGACTATTTTTCTTGAAATTTTGAAGCTGAAATTCTGAAGGTAGCAGGAGTTGAGGAAGTTGCTCGAGGTTGCATCTAGCTTGGTGAATCCATTGAAAATTCATATGATTAAAGGTGGCTTCGAGAAGGAGATACATGAGGAATAATCCTGACCTAGATCCACCTACTGTTTTGGACAATCCAAACACCATCTCCAGATGCAGTTAAGGCATTTTTGCAATATCAGGTACTCTATTACATACAAATATTTGATGATAGAATTCAGGAAGTCTTGTTTAGGTCTAAAAGTGTGTTAGGTCCCTATATCACTAGTATAGCCCCCTTATTATTGTTAGTGTAAACCCCTTATTGTTATTATTGTACCCTTGTAACCCCCATTTTGTTATTATTGTGCCCTTAAATTATTATTGTTAGGTCGGCTAGGATTACATTGTGGCCCACTAGGATTACATTATAGCCCCATGGACTCCTATATATAGAAAGGAGGTTTTGTAAATTGTATCATCCAAGAATTGTTCATTTATGTAATGTATTGGAGGTTTCCCCCTCGAAGTGGCTTATTTATAAGGCGTTGATATCTCTTTTCTTCTATTTTTGGAGCTGGTTACACAACATTTAGTATCAGAGCTTTGGATTCTAGGGTTTCGCTGCTCCAAACAGGTCATCGTGGAATTTTCGCTATAAATTTTTTTCTACGAAGTTTCAGAAGCTGAAATTTTTAGGGTGCGAAGAAACAATCCTGAGGAAGCTTGTGTAAAAATTTCAGATTTTGGTGCGCAATAATTTCGGAGATATGATCTGTGGAAGTCAGGTATTTTTTCAGGCTCCTAAACAGGTCATCGTGGAATTTGCGCTATAAAATGTTTTTTACAACGGTTCAGAATCTGAAATTCATATGGTGCGAAGCTTAAATCCTGAGGAATTTCATCAAAAAATTTCAGATCTTGGTTCGCAATATTTTTGGAGATATGATCTGTGGAAGGTAGTGCTTTTTCAGGCTCCTGAATTTCATCTCAAAGAGGTGATCGTGGGAAAAGTTCAATAACTCTCTCTCTGAAGATTGGATTGGAGTGCCGTCAAAATTATTCACAAGTACACGGCTTGTAGTTTCGTTGCTATCAATTTCAGAAACAAAGGACAAAACAGTGACACGTGGCAAGTCGTACAAGTTCGCTCTACTGAACCAGTCCAGAATTAGGTCATTGTGGGAGATTGGACACAACTTTGTCTTGGAGAATCAAAATCAGGTCAGACCTGTGGCATTTGAAAGAAGCTTGAGAGGGCTACTACAGGGCTGAATTTCAGATATCGAAGATTTTCAATTACAGAGATAATTCAATTTCAATATCGATCTCCTAAAAGATAGTAAAAGGTGTGTATTTTTTTTTCCGAATTGCATAAGTCTTGTTTGAAGAATCAAGTTGAATTGATTCCAAGGGCATAGTGTAGAATATATATCAGTATTGTATTCTAAAATGGCCCCTAAAAAGAATTCAACACCCATTAAGCCTTCAGAAGGCTCTACTATGACTCATGAAGATGAAGAATGGCAACATGACATATCGAAATTACAAGAGCAAATTTCGCTCTCGCAAAGAACAACAAAAAATGAAATGGAAGTTTTGAAGAAAGGCGTGGAAACTAAGATGGATGGTTTGAAGAAAGGCGTGGAAGCTAAGATGGGTGGTTTGGAAGCTAAGATGGATGGCATGGAAGTGGGCATGGAAGCTAAGATTGATGACATGGAAGCTAAGATCGATGAGAAAATGGAAAACATGAAGAATTTTCTAAAAGCAGACATGGAAGGTTTGACAAAGTTTATACAAGAAAGGTTTCCTCATGGTGAAAAGATAGTAGAAGAACCTCATGATGAGAACAAAATAAATGTTAATTGTGATTTCATAAACTCTAATGTTGGCGGGAAGAACCACCATATTCCAAAGATGGATATGAGGAAGTTTGATGGAAAGGATCCTGTAACATGGATACTACAGATGGAGCAATATTTTGATCTCCATAACGTGCAAAACACACAAAGGTACGCATTGCAACTTTACATTTAGAACAAAATACATTTGTATGGTATCGATGGCTTTGCTCCCGTAAAAAAATTGTCACTTGGTCAATTTTACGGAGGAAATGATAGCACATTATGAGGATACAAAGAGCAACACCTTCTTTAGCCAATTGATAAATCTCAAACAAAAGGGTTTAGTGGGGCAGCACATTGAGGACTTCCAAAAATTGAATATAAGGGTAACTGATATTCGAGAGGAACACGGGATTGATCTCTTCATAGGCACTCTAAAGGATAACATCCAACATGAAGTTCGTGTTTTGGAACCTGATTCATTGGAGAAGGCATTCAGGTTGGCAAGAAAAGTTGAATGTAAAATTATGGCGACAAGGAAGCCCACCACTCAATTCTATAAAGAAGGAAGTGTTGCTACGCCTAGATTTCCACAACCTACAAGGTTGACACCACAAAAATTGGAAGAAAAAAGAGGAAAAGGGCTTTGCTACAGTTGTGATAGCAAATACACTAAAGGTCATAAGTGTGCTGAGAAGAAATTATTTTACATAGATTGTGAAGAAGAAGAAAATGAACAAGAAGAGGATATACACCAGGAACCACCCCTAGAAGAGGAAGAAATGAATCCGACCATATCGTGTAATGCACTGGCAGGAATTACCACTCCTCAAACTCTCAAGATAGAAGGAAATATAAAGAAGAAAAGGGTAATAGTGTTGATTGATTCAGGTAGCACCCATAATTTTATTCATTATAAGGTAGCCAAGGAATTAAATTGTTTCCTATACCCAGCACCAGAATGTCAAGTGATGGTTGCAAAAGGAGGAACTATAAATTGCTCTGGAAAATGCCATAACATCAAGCTAACCATGGGGGAATATGTGTTGACTAGTCCAATGCTTTCCATTCCTATGGGAGGTGCTGATGTTGTACTAGGAGTACAATGGTTACAGTCTTTGGGGACGGTAGCTTTTAATTTTCAAGAACTTTTCTTGAAATTTTTTTCAGAAGGAAAGGAAGTCGAATTACGGGGTATTGAAGGGAAGCCGGGCATGGCGAATGTGTCCGAATTATAGGGAGCTCAATAAGCTCACCATTAAAGACAAATTTCCCATTCCTGTGATTGATGAATTATTGGATGAATTACATGGAGCAATTTATTTTACCAAGTTGGATCTTCGTTCAGGATATCATCAAATTAGAATCAAGACTGAAGATATTCCAAAAACAGCATTTCGAACTCATGAGGGTCATTATGAATTTTTGGTCATGCCTTTTGGCCTTACCAATGCACCTTCTACATTTCAAGGGTTGATGAATTCCATTTTCAAACCCTTCCTAGAAAATTTGTGCTAGTATTTTTTGATGATATACTAATCTACAGCAGGTCTTGGAAGGATCATGTTGAACATGTTGACAGGGTGCTCAAACTATTGCAGGAGAAACAATTATATGCAAAAAAGTCCAAATGTTTCTTTGGAGTACAAGAGGTGGAATATCCGGGTCATATTGTATCTCACAAGGGGGTTAAAGTGGACCCTAACAAAATTAAAGCCATTAAGGAATGGAAAGTTCCCACAACCATAAAGCAGTTGCGAGGATTTCTCGGGTTAACAGGGTATTATCGCAAGTTTGTGAAGAATTATGGGAGAATAGCAGCACCTCTAACAACATTATTGAAGAAAGATGCATTTTCATGGACTCCTGAAGCAACTAAGGCCTTTTAACGTCTTAAAGAGGCAATGTGCCTAGCACCGGTCTTAGCTACGCCAGACTTCACAAAAACCTTTATTGTGGAATGTGATGCCTCAGGAAATGGAATTGGTGCAGTTTTAATGCAGGAAGGAAGACCCATTGCTTTTGAAAGTCGTCCAATCAAAGGAAAGTATTTATAGAAAGCTATTTATGAGAAGGAAATGTTGGCAATACTACATGCACTAAAGAAATGGCGAACTTACCTAATGGGAAGACACTTCAAGGTGAAAACTGATCATGATAGTATTAAACACTTTTTGGAGCAAAGAATTTCTTTAGAAGAGTAGCAGAAATGGGTCACAAGGATGTTGGGTTATGACTTTGAAATCGTCAACAAAAAAGGAAAGCTTAATGTTGTTGCAGATGCACTCTCAAGAAAGAATGAATAGGTGGAAGCATTGCTTTGTGCCATTTCTATTATCCAACCAGATTGGATAACCGAAGCAAGAGATGAATGGAAGAAGGACAAAGATGTATGGACACTCATTCAAAAGTTGCAAGAAGATCCTAGTACATCTGATACATTTAGTTGGAAAAATGATTCCTTATGGTACAAAGATCGCTTATATCTTTGTAAGAATTCCCAACTAAAACAAAAGATTCTTCTGGAATTGCACACTTCTCCTTTAGGAGGACACTCAGGATTTTTAAAAACTTACCACAGGGTGTAGAAAGAATTTTTTTGGGATGGCCTTAAATCTGATATTCAAAAGTTTGTGGCGGAATGTTTGGTTTGCCAGCAGAATAAAGTGGAAACAATTAAGACCCCGTGACTTCTACAACCTTTATCCATTCCAAGTCAACGTTGGGAGGAGATTTCAATGGATTTTATCACAGGTTTACTTAAGTTTGAAGGAAAGAGTGTCATCATGGTGGTAGTTGATAGACTTACCGAGTATGCACACTTTTGTGCATTATCTCATCCATTTAAAGAAAGTACAGCTACTACTACATTTATGGACACAATTCAAAAGCTACATGGAAACCCAAGGGTTATTGTGAGCGAAAAAGATCCCATTTTTACTAGAAATTTTTGGACGAAGTTATTTTCTTGTTTGGGGTACTCAATTAGCTCATAACTCATCTTATCATCCTCAATCCGATGGTCAAACTGAGATAGTAAATAAATATTTGGAAGGATATCTTCGTTGTTTTGTATCCGCAAACAAACACAATGGGTCATGGTTACCTTTTGTTATAGCATCATTTCTCACCTCGATATTGATCATGATTGCTTCATGGCTTTATGGGCACCCATTCCTACACACTGGGACAAATCACTTAAAAATAGAAAATCCTCCATACGCGACTATGCCCTGTTTTTCCTGTATACGCGAGTACACTAGACTTTTCTCTCGCGTATGCCATTAATATTATTAAAAAATATATAAAACTCCCTATTTTTGGGCTGGGTTGATGGTTACTCCAGTAGTTCAACCACCCCAGCACGTGGCCAACTGTTTCCAACTGATTGAAACTACTTTGAGGGAGTATAAAAGCCCCTCATGTGTATGGCCTAAGGAGAGAGAAATTTTATTATTATACTCTGTTGGTTCCCTATCCAAGTCTGATTCCCCGTGCCTCCTGCACTTTCCCAGTTCATTTCAGGAAACCCTTGTTTCCTCGAGATACACATCCCTTTATATGTTATCTCGTATGCACTCATTTGGAAGGAGTCTTAGCGAGGCAAGGGCTGGACGGATCCGGACGACGGTCTGCGAAGGCCTTGGAAGGATCAGGTGATCTCTCCACTTACTTTTGTACGCACTATTTTTATAATACAGAAGTATCATGCTGTTCCCGAAATAAACGTGTTAGTGTATGCTTTAATGTATGAAGAATATTTGTTATACATGCATTCATGATGATTTGTTTAATGTTTTATATGAATCTCACTAACATATAGAGTAGAAATATACTGTACAACTTGTCCTTTGTGCTGGTTTCTTCTTGTATTTCAGGTGAAGGAGGAAGGACGGTTGCAGGGAGTTTGAACTCCATGTGGATCTACTTCAAACGTAGGACCAACGGGTAAACCTCTCGTTCTGCTCTATTTCGTTTTTATGAATGTGCATGATCGTGTGAGTCTCTGTTAAATAGTACGCCCCTGCTCTGTGGAGGTTGAATCCCAACCAACCTCTAGGGTGTTAAATCCCCGAAACAGAACTGGCGACTCCGCTGGGGATCACATTTTTGTGATTCTCCTGTTGGGTTGTTTCAGCTGTTTGGTAGGTTGCCAACAGTTTTTTCTGGCTTTTACAGTCCAGTTTGCTTTCTTGCAGTCAGTCTGAAGTCTTGATATCTTTCCCAGGCTTGTACTTTTTGTTTTTCATTATCTTTCTTTGTATACGCCTTTTTGTTTGCACACAGTCGCGTATACCCGCGAGTTTGTGTAGAAGGATCCGCGTATACGCGAGTTTCCCTCCACACAGACGCGTATACACGCTTGTTGCATAACTGCAAGGTCGCGTATACCTAGGCTGAGTTTGAAATTTTAAGATTCTGGTGTTTTTGGTCTTTTCTGGCTGTGGAGGCCTGTGTCTGCAGAGTCTCTATACTTACTGGAGTGTGACAGAAGTGGTTTCAAGCCTTGTTTCTCTTTCGTTTGTCCGAAAACTGATCTTTTTGGCGAAGTGTTCTTGTTGGTGCTAGCACTCCTGGATTGAGTTCCAAGATCGCTTTCTGAGCGTTCTTGACTATTCTGCTTTACCAGAACAGAGAGCTTCTGCTCACTGACTCGCTCCTGTCTTTGTGTTGTGCTTTGCATTGCGTTCTTTGCTTTGTTTTCGATTGGTTTTCTTGAGTTTCATAGGCTAGGGTTTTGTTGCATTTTTCGAAGATCTTTTCTTGTTTCTTTGGAGTTTTGTGTTGCAACGAATTTGCACTATTTCTCTAGGCTGTTTGATTGAGTTTTTTGGTCTTCCGTTGCTCTTATTGATCTTGCTATTATTAGCTTTATAAGGTTTGGGGGCATAGTTGAAGTTCATGCTTGAAATTCGGTCTCGTTTTGGCTTGGATTGGGATAGTTGTTCTTGGTTTTCTTGAAACTCTTGTTTTATAAAACTGAAAAGCCCAAAAACATTTGTTTTGCTTTTTGTTTTTGCATATCAAAAACTCAAAAAAACATTGTTTCTTGTTTTTGTTTTTGTTGTTGCCTTTTTCATTTTCGTTTGGCTTCATCTTTTGGGACTTTAGTGAAGTTTCTTGCTTCTAGTTTTAGCTTGATTTTAAGGAGAGGTTGTCTTTTGATTTCTTCTTCTTCTTGTTGAGTATTTTGGTGTCTTATATTGAGAGTTCTTGTTTGCAAGAATTGGCTTTCTGGATATCAAAAGATGAGTTAAAACTGAAGGAGCCTTTTTGGGAAATTTCACCTTGTTTCAAGAGACTTTTTGCATCTTAGAATTTACATGCTAGTGGTCATTTGCATTAGGTGCATTGAATCATTTAGTTAGCTTCTTAATTTTTGTGAGTGTGAGTTTGTAATTCTAAAAGAAAAATACATTTTTAGTCTCGTAGAACTTACATAGAAATTGCTCTTCATCAAAAGACAAAGAACTGCATGTGCATGTAGTCAGGTTTTTATTTATTTCTTTTGCGTCAGAACATCATTGGTTTCAACTCCATATCCTTGTGACTTAATACAACAGCCCTTAAAATAAGCGATTTAATCTAAAATCAACTAGCAAGTTTTATTAAGTGTCAATCACCAACTAGCTAGGTTATAGGGCCTTGGAATAGGAGAGAGGAGAGTTAACTCTCCAAGGCCGCTCAAACAAACATAGAAGTTTATTAATTGAGCGAAATCCAACTCCGTGAGGTGGACTGGGAAAGCTCTCATCCGAGATTCAAGCGCGAGGGGAAGTGAAGGTTAAGAAGAGGGATACCCCCCCTCCGATTAGCTGAATCTAACCTCAAGACCGTTCCGCCCAGCTTCTGATACGGATTGGTGTCCATAGTTGCTGCTCCTAGGTTCCACACAGGTGACTGCGGGGGGGAATACCCGTGGTACCTGAGGCAGACGTCGCATCACTTCCAGCAGTACTTCTGGGGGGTGCCCTTGCGAAGCTTGGGTGCTTGAGCCGGCAAAGGTTGTTGTTAGGAGGTCGGCGTAACTGTTTCTGATACCTTCGCTAGTTGTTCTGGGCCCTAATCATCCCAGACTGCTTTCGGAAGGCCCTATACTTCGCTTTCCTGTATTTTTGTGTCCGGTCCTCATCACCCGGAGCGGAAATACTTGGAGGCTGTTTGCTTGCTGTTTCTCAGGGTTTTGATTTTAGTGAGTGCTCTTTGCTCCTAGCTTGCCTAGCTTTTCACTTTTCTTGAGTCTAATATAATAAATTTGTAAAAGTGGCTGATCAAGCGCCTCGACGTTCGAGGAGAGTCTGGGGGTTATCTCCCGAGAGTGCAGAGCCTTCTTCGAGAAGGCGTAGGAGCGATCTAGCAGGTGGTTTTCACCCTGTAGAGTCTGACGCTGTGGAGAGAGATCCTCCACTAAGGTCTGAAGGTTTCATTGTTGATTCCGGTGTCGGTTCCGAGAGGAGCGTTCCGCTCACCTCGAGAGTATTGTTTCCTCAGGAGGAAGATTTTCAGATAGAAGATATACCTGAGCCTGCAGCTACAGGTCCATCTCCTCTTCCTCTCGATCATCCGTTTGTTATTCAGTACGTCGGACCGGAGTCTGAGAGACCGCCGGATCTTCCATATCTTTCTTATCTTTCGATGGCCACGACTGGGAACGCGGCTTCTACCGTGAGTGCTGCGGGCATTCAGACCCCTGCTTCTGTCGAGGCAGGGGGCACTCTTGCTCCATCTTCGAGTGCTTCTAGCACTGCTATGTTTGGCTCTGGGTTCACCCAAGCATATGCTTCTCAATCTGGTCCCTTCGTTTCAGGGATGTCCATTGTTGGAAATCCCTCTTTTTCTTTTACCGCCGGTGCAACTGGATCTACGCCCATGTCTAACATGGCTAGTGGATCGGCTTCGTTTCAGGGTTTCCCCTTTGGGACTGGGCATATTCCTAGTCCCAATCCTTCTTTAGGGTCGTTTCCTTTCACGTCCCAGACCCAGAGTTTCAACCCTTGGGCTCAGGGACCAAGTTCGACCGCTTTTATGGGATGGAATCCTATGTTTGCAATGTCTGGGGCAGGGAATCAGTTCATCGCGAGTCATCCAGGGAATGCTTCTTTCCCTGCATCGAGTGCTTATCAATATTTTTCTCCTCTGTCTAATGCATGGAACCCCTACCAGGGGCTTTCCTCTTCAGTCAATACTTCAGCGGGGGGAACTAGCCTGGGTTATGGTAACTCAGCGTGGGGAGGAGGTTCTTCTCCGTTTTCTACGGGTTCTTACTGGCAGCCTGGTGCCTCATCAAATGCAGGCTATTCTTTTCAGAATGTGGGAAATTCATCCCATCAAGGATGGAATTCTCAGGCTCCGCCGCGATTACCATTTCTGGCAACGTTAAACTTGCCAGACTTGGCGAAGTTAACTAATGACCCGATTCGGTATAGTCCGGGGTGGCCTCCGGTTCCAACCAAACTTCCTTCAGACATTCCTAAGTTTGAAGGTAAGAATGGTGAAGACCCGGCGGACCACGTCACCACATTCCATTTATGGTGCTCTTCCAACTCTCTGATCGACGACTCGATTAGATTGAGATTATTTCAGCGCACCTTAACTGGGAATGCAGCCAAATGGTATATAGAGCTCACTGGGGGCAGTTTCGCCACATTTGGAGAACTGGCTGTCACTTTTCTTAACCATTTCCAGTTGCCTGTTAGATATGAGGCTGGGACCGAACTCTTGGCTAATTTTAAGCAAGATGAGGCAACTCACATTTCTGATCATATTCAGGAATGGAGGAGAAGGAAGAGGCTAATTAAAGCCCATATTCCAGGTGAGTTCCTTCTCGAGTGGTTTTTGAAATCGCTTCAGTCAGATTTTTCAAAGGATGTATCCATGTCAGGGGTATATTCCGAGGAGCAGGCCATCTTTAGGGCCCAGCAGTTAGAGTTGATCTATTCTCAGTCTGGCATGCTTTACAAGTATTTGCCCAATGCTCCTCGCTCCAAATTGGATCTATCGAAACCCAAACCTGGTCCGCATGGTGACGGACTTTTCGGATCGGTCAGTAGTAGTGCAGCCAGCCTGCTTTCTCAATTGCAGCAGTTGTCTTTACAATCTGCTCCTTCTGGTCAGGCTGTGCCTGCTGATTCTTCACCTTCCCAGTCTTTGTCCATCAATGCTGTCCAATCTTCTGAACCCAAAGGAAATCAACAGTCTGATGGGAAGAAGAAGGGACGTAATAACAAGAAGAAGGGCAAAGATGGGAAGGGCAATGCAAATAAAACCAACGAGCGTGTTGGTGAAGGGCAAAAGGAGAAAAAGAAAGTGAAGTTTCCGTGCAAGCTTTGTGCTGGAGACCATCTAACACACCTTTGCCCGAAAATTCAGGATGCTCAGCGCCTGTTATCTCAGCAGGGTTCTTCTAGTTCCCAGGCTGTGCTAACAAACCCTTTTCCCCAAGGGTAGCAATTAATTGCTGGCGCGAATCAAAATCCTGGGGCTTCCTCTGGAGGTCCTCAGGAAAGGGAAATTCCATCGAATATCTTTATGATGAGTGCTCACGTGGATGTCGCTACGAGATCCCGTGATTATGGCGGAGAGGAATCTTCAAAAGCTAAGGAAGTTCCTAATGCTACTGAGCCGCTTCACATCACGAAGCCAACTGTTGAGTCTATGCCTCGATGCCAAAAGCATCTTCTAAGCGGGCTACGATTAATCTGAACGCGAGGGCTGCCCAGAACTACTCGATTGTAGAAGATCTGGCGCAGAGTCCTTGTGCTATGTCAGCTTTAGAGGTACTCCAGTCTTGTCCGGCTCAGCATAGTGCTTTGCTCACTGCCATTGGGGCTATTGATCCGAAAAATTCTCTTCTGATTACCTTTGATATGAAGAATTTTAAGAAGAGACTTCCTCATCACATGGCCTTCCATATTAAATCATCGTATCGGAAGACTAACATCTTTCGCACGGCCGTTGATGAGGGTGCTTCTACTTGCGTGATGTCTCGTGCAGTCGAAGACGCTAGATCTCCCAAATGCTCCATCAGCACTATTCTTAATAGGATTCGATGGTCATTCTCATAGGCCCCATGGTATTGTCCCGGC
This sequence comes from Pinus albicaulis, assembly GCA_034641835.2. Taxonomy (NCBI): domain Eukaryota; kingdom Viridiplantae; phylum Streptophyta; class Pinopsida; order Pinales; family Pinaceae; genus Pinus; species Pinus albicaulis. The sequence continues at coordinate 1,729,566,139 of CM076578.1, read as the reverse complement.
TTTGCCCATCTGTGTTGGGGGCAAAACCGTTAACATAGAGGTTGAGGTAGTAGATGCAGCCTTGGACTACAACCTTCTGTTGGGGAGGAACTAGATATATGATATGGATGCTATTGCATCCTCACTATTTCGAATAGTATGTTTCCCCCACGAAGGGAGGATAGTCACGGTGGATCAACTGGACTGTCCTCCTGTAGACCTGGATGCGCCTCCTGACTCATCTGTTCCTAAGTTGGACAATACTAAGGCGCCTATCGAGAATCTGGGAGTTGGAATGTATTCTTCCCTGATGGGATCTTTTGATCTTCCTCCTCCTAAGGTGTCTATCAATGCTATTTCATCCTCTAAGGCTCCCCTTCGAAGAGAGTTCTTTCGAACTAATTATTTTTCGGACCCTTGGACCTTACCTTCCCCAATTGCCACTCTGGAGGAAGGGCAAGTGGGTGGAATGGCATTCCCGATTTCTGCAGCTGAGATTGCATATCAGTCTGTTGTTGACACTGCAGAGTCTGATCCAGCTCCTCTTTCGCCGGAAGAGTTGGATGCTGATGTGGCTCCGGCTTGGACGCTTACTTCTTCTTCTGCCCAGGATTGTCTAGATACCACTCTTCCATCTGAAGAGGCCATCCTGGAAGCAATGACAGGTATAGAGAGACCGTGGGATGACTTGCATCATCGGTCTTACTTCCTACCCGACTTGAGCGAAGTCGAAGCTAGTTTTCCAAGTCCTCAGTCTCCTGGACCTGTTCACCCAGTCTTGAGCCCCTTAGCACCAGCACAGGTTTATGCTGAAGGGAACATGGCTGTGATCTCTCCGACTATCCCGGTGAACATCTCCAGGAATCCCAACATTATCGAGAATGTCTTCGTTGGAGCTGAATGTTCCCATGAAGAGGTTCAAATCTATACCGAGCTCTTCAAAGAGTATAGGGATGTTTTTGCTTGGTCTTATGAGGAAATTCCTGGCATAGACCCATCTATTGTCCAACATGAGATCAAGACGTATGAAAACGCTAAGCCGGTCAGGCAAAAACTTCGTCCGGTTAATCCTAGGAAGGCAGCAGCTATCAAAGCTGAAGTTGAAAAGCTGCTTAAGGCGGGATTCATTTTCCCGGTTCCTCTGACCGAATGGGTTTCAAACCCCGTTCCCGTTGATAAAAAGCAAGGAACAATTCAAGTGTGCATCGATTTCAGAGACCTGAATAAGGCGTGTCCTAAAGATAATTACCCCACACCCTTCATTGATCAGATTATTGACGAGTGTGCCGGTAACGAGATTTTTTCCTTCATGGACGGTTTTTCTGGTTATAATCAAATTACTATCCATCCAGAAGATCAACATAAGACCGCATTTATTTGTCCCTGGGGTATGTTTGCATATAAGAAAATGCCTTTTGGTCTTAAAAATGCTGGAGCTACCTTTCAGCGGGCCATGTCTTACGCCTTCCACGACATCAAGAAAATCATCGAGGCATACTTAGATGATCTAGCTGCTCATTCTCGAAAGAGGATGGATCATCCAGGTCACCTCCGGCAAGTATTTGAAAG
>CM076578.1:1729295589-1729564491 GCA_034641835.2 Pinus albicaulis | reverse complement strand
AGATGCACTCTCGAGAAAGAATGAAGAGGTGGAAGCATTGCTTTGTGCCATTTCTATTATCCAACCAGATTGGATAACTGAAGCAAGAGATGAATGGAAGAAGGACAAAGATGTATGGATACTCATTCAAAAGTTGCGGCAAGATCCTAGTACATCTGATACATTTAGTTGGAAAAATGATTCCTTATGGTACAAAGATCGCTTATATCTTTGTAAGAATTCCCAACTAAAACAAAAGATTCTTCTGGAGTTGCACACTTCTCCTTTAGGAGGACACTCAGGATTTTTAAAAACTTACCACAGGGTGAAGAAAGAATTTTTTTGGGATGGCCTTAAATCTGATATTCGAAAGTTTGTGGCGGAATGTTTGGTTTGCCAGCAGAATAAAGTTGAAACAATTAAGACCCCAGGACTTCTACAACCTTTATCCATTCCAAGTCAACGTTGGGAGGAGATTTCAATGGATTTTATCACAGGTTTACCTAAGTCAGAAGGAAAGAGTGTCATCATGGTGGTAGTTGATAGACTTACCAAGTATGCACACTTTTGTGCATTATCTCATCCATTTAAAGCAAGTACAGTTGCTACTACATTTGTGGACAGAATTCAAAAGCTACATGGAAGCCCAAGGGTTATTGTGAGCGACGGAGATCCCATTTTTACGGGAAATTTTTGGACGGAGTTATTTTCTTGTTTGGGTACTCAATTAGCTCATAGCTCATCTTATCATCCTCAATCTGATGGTCAAACTGAGATCGTAAATGAATGTTTGGAAGGATATCTTCGTTGTTTTGTATCTGATAAACAAACACGATGGGTCAAGTGGTTACCTCTTGCTGAATGGTGGTATAACACTTCCTTCCATACTGCAGCAAAAATGACCCCATTTATGGCACTTTATGGATATCATCCACCATCCATCACATCATCTTTAAGAGAAAATTCGAAGGTTCAAGCAGTGGAAGATCACATCGAGCATCAGCAAGAAGTTCTCCAACTCTTAAAGGATAACCTGAATTTGGCACAAAATCGAATGAAACAACAGGCAGATCAACATCGCAGCGAGAGAATTTTTGATGTAGGAGATTGGGTATTTTTACGGCTACAACCATACAAACAAATGTCCCTCAAGCAAGCTAAGAAGGATAATAAATTATCACCAAAGTACTATGGTCCTTACAAGGTGTTGCAAAAGATTGGTACTATGGCATACAAATTGGAGCTTCCTGCTTCTTCTTGAGTACATCCAGTTTTCCATGTTTCATGCTTAAAGAAGGTTATAGGTGAAAATCTTCCAGTTCAAACAGTATTGCCAGAACTTGATGGGGAAGGGAAAATCATATTGGAACCTGAAGCAGTGATGGAAAAAAGAACTCGACAACTACGGAATCGAGCAATTTCAGAGTATCTCACAAGTGGAAGAACTTACCCACTGAAGATTCTACATGGGAGGATGAGAATTTTATACAGAAGCACCCGGAGCTACTCAAGTGTTGAGGACAACACTTTTTTGAAGGAGAGGGGCATGTTAGGTCCCTATCTCACTAGTATAGCCCCTTATTATTGTTAGTGTAAACCCCTTATTGTTATTATTGTACCCTTGTAACCCCCATTTTGTTATTATTGTGCCCTTAAATTATTATTGTTAGGTCGGCTAGGATTACATTGTAGCCCACTAGGATTACATTATGGCCCCATGGAATCCTATATATAGAAAGGAGGTTTTGTGAATTGTATCATCCAAGAATTGTTCATTCATGTAATGTATTGGAGGTTGCCCCCTCGAAGTGGCTTATTTCTAAGGCGTGGATATCTCTTTTCTTCTCTTTCTGGAGTTGGTTACACAACAAAGTGAAAAAGAATAAACAGAAATTGTCTTAGACCTACATAGGAGAGGTATTGATACCTCATCCTTAGTGACACAAAAAGATAAACAATAGTTTTGGGAGGCATTCACTTTAGAGTTACTGTTAGATAAAGAGTCATTGGATAGGTTGAAGGAACTTGACCCATTTGAAATTTTGTTAAGAACTAAAACTAGTTTTCCTCTTCCTGATTGGAGTTCAATTGTCAGTGGAAAACAAATATCAAATAACCCTCCTCCTAACAGTTCCTCTTTCTCTACTATTGTTGTCCCTAAAACTAGCACAGTCCCATTCATCATGGAAGGACATGTGCCTCCTCCACCTACTACACCTGCTAGATATGCTCCTCTTGCCCTTATAGCTGTCTTAAATTCCATCCCAAGAAGATATTTTGCTAGAATCAAAACTTGGGGAAGTGATGAAGAGATTACAGCTAAAGAGAATGTAGACTAGTTCAATGACTTTGTAGACAGGGAGGAGGTTGACCATGAGGATGTCAAGATGAGATTGTTTTCTCAGAGCTTTACTGGTGAAGTTATGAAGCGGTTCAAAGCCCTTACTCCTGGAAGCTTACATAATTGGAATGATTTTGAAGATATCATTTTGAGGAAGTGGGGAAATAGAACCAATCCTGTACAAGCCCTCACTAAGTATAATAGTTTGAAGAGAGTTGTTGATGAAACTGTACAAAAATTTTCAAAGAGATTTAATAAAGTGTATGACTCAATCCCTTCCCATCTCAAGCCTCCTCTAGGAGCATCTCAGCTGAGATATGCTTAATCTTTAAATTATGAATTTTCCATACTGCTAACAGAGAGAGGATCCCCTTCACTTTTTGAAATGCAAAATGATGCAGTGAAGGTGGAGGTCAATATGATAGTAGCAAAAAATTCTAAGATGGGTAAGACTAAGTTGAAAGAAGAAGACAAGCCTTCCACCTCTGATGAAAAATTTTATTCCATGATCAAGACAATGGAAAAACTGATGGATAGGATTTACCTTGGTAATGCTTCAGCTCCTCCTGCACAACATGAGCCTCAGTTTGGAAATCCTCAATTCAAGAGACCTCAAAACCAACAAAGGCCAAGGGAAAACATAAATTAGCTACCTGACCCTCAAGTAAGGCCTCCTTTTCAACAAAATTCGTTGATGAATAAGATCAGCTTGAAATACAAGAAGAATCAATTCATTACTTAGATGAGAACATGTCAAGGATTTTTTTAACTAAGGAGGAACATGATGAGTCAGATCATGAATTAAACAAGGGTGAGGAACCATATGATTATTATAAAAGATATCAACATGCAATATTTGAGATGCAGAAATAGTACAACCTCAGAAACATAAATGTGCCAAGCACTGCAAACAAAATACAGCCCAAGAAAGATGCCCCCTAAGGCTATTGAGGTTTGGAAAGAAACACCACCTCCTCCTCCTGTCAAAGAGACTGAAAAATATGCTTCTATTTTCAGTTTGGAAAGTGAGATCTCTAAGATCAAAATCCTAGTACCTTTTGGAGAAATTATTAAGGTGAATGAATACAAAAGTAGGATTGTGAAAATGCTAAATTCCCAGCCAGGAGCTACTGCTATTCTATATGTCCAAGAAGATCATCCAACTATATACTTGGGTCTAAGATTAGAGGATGAGCATAATGATGGGATGCATCATTTTTATGTTAGCCTTAGCATTCATGACATGACATTGCATAATGCTATGTTGGATTCAGGAGCCTCTCACAATCTTATGCCCAAAGTAATTATGGAAAGGATGGGGTTGGAAATTACTAGACCATATAAGGATTTTTTTTCCTTTGATTCAAAAAGAGTTCAGTGCATTGGTTTAATAAAAGATGTTGTTTTTGGCCTTACACAAATCCCTGCCAAGATAGTGGTCATGGACATTGTGGTAGAAGATATTCCACCTAATTTTGGCATGCTGTTATCAAGGTCATGGGTAGAAAAGATCAAAGGTACAATGCAGATGGACTTAACTTATTCCACCATTCCTATTTTTGGTGAGCAAAGGAGACTTTATAGAGAAACAAGAATGGCTTACATGGTAAGTAGTAAATATAAACCTAAGAACTTTCCAATTTACTCTATTGATACTGAACTTGGATCTGCTATTCTTTTCAATGATTTGACTAATGAAGCAAAGGATGAAAAGAAGGCAGAAAATCAACAAACTGTAATTCAGCAGGCAGAAAATCAGCAAATCAGTGAGGAGAAGGTGGAAGGTTGGTGGTTGTTTCATTTTTATGGATCAGCAAGAAGAGAGGGGGCAGGAGCAGGGATTTGGATCACAAGTCTAGATGATGAAATTAAGATATTTTCTTACAAACTGAATTTTGATTGTACAAATAACACGGCTGAGTATGAATCTTTGAATTTGGGCTTAGAAATTTTGAAAAGAATGGGTTCTCAAAAGATTTGTGTTTGTGGAGATTCTGAATTACTCATTAAACAAGTTGAAGGTGTGTATAAAACAAAGGATGTGAGAATGAGGGCATATATAAATTTAGTCATGGATATGTTGGAAAATTTCCAAGAAAATTCATTTATAGTGAAGACTAGGGACCAAAACTCAGTAGCTGACTCCCTAGCTGTCTCTGCAAGTATATTTATCATTCCCATACATTCCACTGAAAAATATGAGGTTGAGGTTCGCCGTAGACCAACTATCCCTGATAACATTATCCATTGGCAATTTTTTGAAGATGTCCAGCAAGAAAAAAATTTTATTGAGTTGAAAGAAGAGTTTGAAAATACACAAGTAGATCAGCAAAACATGCTTGCTGAATCAAAGGGAAATTATGAAGTGTTATAGCTGAAGAATAACTCTATACCCAAAGGCCTCATACCCCTTGAGAAGCTTTTTGATCAGAATGATGTGTTCAAGTCTCCTAGGATACAAGCAGATGATGAAGAGGTATAGTTGTAACCTTGGTGCAATAGCTATGCCAAAAATGATTAAGCTTTCCAAGTTTCTTTCAGTCGATATGAGACAAAAATATGTTGAGATGATGAAAAGGTTTATAGATGTTTTTTCTTGGAGTTATGCTGATTTGAAGAAGTATGATCCTACTATCATTCATCATACCAATCCCATTAAAGAAAATGAAAATCCTTTCAAGTAGAAGTTGAGGTGGATTAATCCACTTCTCATGCCTCTAATTGAGAAGGAAATCAAGAAACTCTTTGATGCCAAAATTATTGTTCCAATTAGATTCTCAAAGTGGCTTGCAAATTTGGTTCCATTCAGAAAAAAGAGTGGAGAAATCAGAATATGCATTTACTTCAGAAACTTGAATAAAGCCTCTCTGAAGGACAACTACCCTCTCCCAAAGATGGACCAAATTCTGCAGAATATTGTTGGCTCACAAAGGATGTCTATGCTTGATGGTTTTTCAGGATACAATCAGATACTTGTGCATCCGAAATATTAGGAAAAAACAACCTTTACCACACCATGGGGCACATTCATGTATGCTAAGATGCCCTTTGGTATGATGAATGCAGGAGCTACCTTTCAGAGAGAAATGGACATTTCTTTTGCTGAGGAGAAGGACAAGATGGTGGTTGTCTATCTAGATGACATAATAGTCTTGTCAAGGAGGGAAGAAGATCACTTGAAGCACCTAGAAAGGATTCTAATGAAGTGTATGTTGGGTATGTGTTATATTATTTCCATGAATAATCACGCGCGGGGGGGCGATAGCCCCCCCTTTGCGCTGGGCGCAATGGGGGGGTCACAGGGGGGGCGGTATCCCCCCCTGTTGGGGTCAAGGGTAGCGCCCTAGCGAAAATTTTTGGTCCTTAATTTCTGATGAGCGGTCTGCGCCCATGGTTTTGTGCATGCTTTTGCACATGGTTTTGAGGTACGATGGTTTTCGGCCCCTAGTATTTTGTAGATCCAGTCAAGGGAACTACGGTTATGATCTAATCCAGGGTTAATGGATTAGGGTTTATGTATGCTTCGGCATGTATATATATGTGTTGTAACACTAAAAGGAATAATGAAATATCAAGCTGGTCGTCCCGATTTGGGATCCAGGGGAAAATTTCTGTGTTTATCTGTTTTATGTTTTATGCTCTCGCTATTATTTATTTTCTGTTATAAGATTCGTGTGTAGATAATTTCTGTTCAAGGTTAAAACCTACAATGTAGAAGTTTTGGCATTTCTCTCAATCCCACTAAAATAATTTTTTCTCTAACTTAAGGTAAATTAGTTGGACATATTATTTAAAAATATGGGATTAAGATTGATCCAAACAGGGTCAATGAAATTCAGAAAGTGGATTTGGCTAGAAGCAGAAAGGAGATTCAGTCTTTCCTTGGAAAGGTAAATTTTGTGAGGAGGTTTATTCCTAATTTTGTTGAGATTGTAAAGGACATAACAAATATGCGAAGAAAGGAGCTGATATCAAGTGGATAGCAAAACCAAAGAAATCATTTGAGGAGATCAAAAAGGCACTCACCCAAGCACCAATTTTGATCAACCCAGATTTCTCAAAAGAATTTATGGTTTTTACATTTTCATTAGAAAATACAATTGCTGGAGCTTTGTTGCAGAAAGGAAAACAATGTACTGAGAAACCCATTTCATTTTTTAGTAGGACATTAGCTAACTCATAGTTGAAGTACAACATCTTAGAGAAGTAAGCTTATGCCTTGGTCAAGGCCATCAAAGATTTCAGAATTTACATTCTTCATTCTCATATTATAGCTTTTGGTCCTAATGATGTTGTGAAAGACATCCTAACTCAAGTTGATTCTGATGGTAAGAGGGGGAAATGGATTGCTAACTTGCTGGAATATGATATAGAGATCAAACCCACAAAATTGGTCAAAGGACAAGGCCTAGAAAAGTTGATGGCATAGTCAAAATTTGACAGTCTTGACACGAATTTAATTGCAGAAATTTCAATAATTTCAGATGAAGAGGAATAGATGATCCCGATTGAAGAAAAGTACATCATTTCATATTGGTACAAAGACATTGATTTTGTCTCACATCATCATAGAGCACTGTTGGCGAGGGAGAAGGTCTCTTGGGAAAGATCCAGGTTCAGGATGGGGGCCAACAAGGTTTTCTGCAGTAGTGTAGCACAATGCTGACATTTTCACTCTACTCCGAAGAGCAAAGAGTCTCACTCGAGGCATGCCATGACCTTACTAAGATTAGGATCAGATCAGGTATCGATCAAGCATTACATATAGAATAAAACAGACAGAACTAGGTACTTCAAATATATATGAATATTCTGCAAATGATAATACTCATGAATGTATTCAGGATGAAAAACAAAATTTTGAAGTAACCCACACTTTCAACTAAATCAGAAACACATTACAGAACTCAAGACGTCAAACCCAGATCATAATATATTGAATTAACACAAGGGACAATTCATTGCTCCTCAGAGCGATCCTAGCAGAACATATTACAAGATTATCACATATGGTAGAACAGAATGAATAGAGAGAACATAACAAACAGAGCGAACAGAGCTCTCCTACGGCTCCCTTCCTCTGATCCCTAATGTGCCAACCTTATATCTTCGCTGTCTAACTACCTATTTGTTCCTTTGCCAACGTGAATGTCAGTTGTCCCTTCCTTTCTGCTCTGTTGTTTGCTGCATCTCCCTGATTACTGGGAGTACTCTATTTGTTCTTTGTCACTTCCTTCTGCCATCTGTGCCTGTTTCCGCAATAGTCGCACCACCTGTTGTTCAGCTCTTTGCAACCGTGACAACTCTCTGTCTATCGTGGTTGTGCTCTACCACCTATTATTCGCAACTCAAAATTGTTTTATTTCAAAGCAAGGGCCCCAACAGGCCCTGACCACATATTATTGACTCGTCTTGAGTCAATTGTTTTCTGCTGCATTGGTCTCCATCGGTCCACTTGCCTCCATGGCCAGTCCTGTCTTCTCCTTTTCCTATTATTTTCCAAACAAGGGCCCCAACTCGGGAACCTTCTCCAACGCGAATGCTTTGAGTTCCTTGAAGCTGGAAATGGCCTACTGCCGTCCCTGCATGAGCAAGTCTGTCTTTGTGGTGACTTGTTCTACTTATTTTTCCCTTGAGACGGTCAGAAACTTACTGAATACGTCCTTAATATTACTGTCGGCCTCAACGACCATTTGCTGCATTGTTTGGGTAGTAAGCTTGATAGGCTGCCTTAGCTCCTGGATGGCTTGTTTGACTATTGTTGAATGTTCCTCAATTTGTTGTATCTTGCCCTCCAGCTCTTCCGATTGGTTGTACAATTGGTCAAGTCCATCGGGGTCTGTGGCCTCTTGAATTTCCTTTGACACCTGCTATAGTTGTGCCAAAATCGGCTGTGATTTCAAAGTTAGCGAGGTTGAACACTCATGTAGATTTTTCAGAAGGTCGTATGCTTCATTCACCATGGTGCTTAGAGTTTCCTGCATCTCGGTTACTTGGTTCTAAATTTTTGCTATTTTCTCTGTGTATATGATCATTGGATCTGGTAGTGGGCCTAGTCGCAAGTGCTTATTTCAGTTCCTTATTTTCTCGCTTGAGATTCGAACATGCTATCCTGACGTGAAGGGATTTCTTAACTAGGTTGCTATCTAATAGGTCAACCGGTATCTGATCATTTTGAGCCGTTACTATGGGCTAGAGATCCTTGAAAATCTGGGTCATCGTTTCCAATTGGTTCTGCAAATTGTCTTTCTCTTTCTTTAACTGCTCATGCTCTTCAGTAAGCGCGATGATCTGTAAATGTCTTTGTTCAAATTTATGTTGGAGCTCGGTGAGGAAACCTTCAGCCTGTTGTGCTGCCTGCTGAATAAAACTGTACAACTGCGACGTTCCCTAGGTTTGCATACTCTCAGCCCCAGACGTATCTTGATTTGGAGGTCTCTCTCGGAGTGGTTGACCGCTTGCAATGGACCTGGTTGAGTGTTCCTGAGGTGATTGTGGCTGTGTCGGTTGCGGTGGTGGGTTATCAGGGTTACCCATGCTTGGAGTGGGTTGCATCTGGTGAAGTATCAATTTTGCTTGCTGAAACAGGTTCAGCTCCTTGGTTGAGGATGTTGTATCTGCAGACGGGATGGGTAATGATTATGGCCTATTATGGAAAATTTATTGCAGTATGGATGATGCTAATTATGGAAATCACTTCTCAAATCTCAGTAATCCTATGGAATGACATGGGTACTATGAGTCATGATGATGGAATGATGTTCGACATGATTTTTCTCTGACATGGATGACACGCTGGATAGTGACACGCTGGACACTACCCTCCCCCCGACCATAATCATTTGCGTTGCAGTCTCCGCATCACAACTGTGAGTTTTTCTGTGCTTCAAATTTTATTTATTGGGATTTTTATCTAGGCTCGTCTCCAGTGTGAGAGAGTTATTAAATCTATTTATTCTAATTTACCCTACTGACTCCTCTCGGTTGCGAGATTTATTGAAAATTGAAATGTAGAACTTGTGATAGGGCTTCAGGCATGCGCCATTCACCAATCCTGGTAGTATCTGGCCATCTAGTTTTGCTAACCGAACTACTCCTAAATCTCTGATTTCTATGATGTGGTATGGTCCCAGCCAATGCATTCTCAGTTTACTTGGGAACTTCTGGAACTTGTTGTCGTAAAGTAAAACTTTTCCACTGACCATGAAAATTTTGCGCTTGATATCTTTTTTTCTCACTTTCTGGACAATTTGGTGGAATTCTTCTAGAAACCTGTCTTCTTCCAGCTCTTGTAGTTCTTGCAATCGCTCTTTCAGCAAGTATTCCTCTGATAATTGAAGTGAGTTTTCAATTAGGAGGCTCGGTATGAAAAACTCAGCCGGTACTACTGCTTCCCTCCCGTACACCAGCTGGAACAAGGTCTCGTTTTTTAGTCTTTTAACAGTCGTGTTGCATGCCCACAGTGTTGTTGGTATCCGTTTGTCTGATTCGTCTCTTTTAGTGTTGTAAATCTTTGTTAAACCCTTTTCCAGAATCTTATTGAATGCTTCTACTGTACCATTAGCTTGTGGATGGTAAGGACTGCTTTTATGATGTTGTACCATCTCCCCCAGGTCTCCTTTTATTCCTTTCAACTCCGCTACTGAAGATGGGAAAAATTCTTCATATTCTTGTAGCAGATTGAATATCTCCTTCGTCATCACGGCATCCCAATAATCACCAATTGATGCAATTTTTGGCTTTTCCTCTGTCCCAATGTTCATTTTCTTGGTCTTTAGTGGTAGCAAATGAATTCCTTCTGTTGTCGGGTCTTCTCTAATATCCTGCTCCCCCTCCTTTTCCTCAAAATAGAGATTTCTAAGACCTTCTATATCATCATCATCCATCTCGTTGTTTATATTTTTGCATGGTACTGACTATCTGATGCCTTGGTTTGGGAGTGGTTGCTCTTCCTCCTCTTGAATCTCCGGGAAGAACAATACCTTTTTAATGGCCTGCAATGCTTGTGTGACTGGATCTATTTTCCCTTCAAACGAGAATCATTGTGTAAATTTATCTGCAACTGCTTGCCAAGTATTGATTCCTCTTTTCCTCTCTTCAGTTAGGTACCAAGCATGTGGAATCAAATCCAGTGAATGTATTAACTTGTGTACCCACAGCTCTTCTGAGTATCCTGCATTTTTCCATTGATCCTCACAATATTTCAAATGTTTTCTGGGGTCTGAGTCCCCTTGATATTTTTCTATGAAGTGTGGTCCTTCTTCTTCCTTGAACTTGGCTTTCAATGTTGCTGCAACTTTGTCCCATCATGATAGTGATTTGCGATGGTTACTCCACCACCTTGCTGATGTAGATTGTAAATCCATATCCATGAGTGGTACCCTATGGTCCGTTGGTACCTTATCTTTTATTCTAGCAATAAAAGTGTTTACAGTGTTCATATTTGAAAAAGTTGGATAATCTCTTACCTCAGTCCCAATCCAATTGATCCTTCCGATGGTGGCGCATCTTCTTGTATTAGTCTCATATCACCCTTGCTTGGCAATCATCCTAGGCTATCTCTGAGCCTAATTCTGAGCTTTGAATACTTCTCCAACTCACAGATCCCCCCACTGTCGGGTTGATATAATCTTCCCTTTTACCTGCAGTCATTTGATAAAGATGATCAAGAATTTGAGCATCTTCTCTGTTTTCAACAGACTCTGTGTATCGGGGACCTTGATACGGGTCAAGTGGCTAGGTGATCTTGACCTCCCCATCTTCAAAGATCATTAGTTCCTTATTTAAATCTATTACTGCATAGTTTTTGAAAGCCCAGTCGATCCCCAATAATGCTGGATAGGGATATTTATCCCCCACGATGTCTATCACCTCGAAGTCTGTGTATGTCTTTACCCCCGCAATGTCGACTTCTACCTCCTCTAGCCTGCCTATGGGCACAATGCAGTACTAGTTTTCCATATGGAGTTGAATTGGTGAGTATGTCAGCCTCGGTCTTCCAAATGCTTCCCACGTCTTCCTTGGAAAAATATTTACATCTGATCCTAGGTCAAGCATTGTGTCCTTAATTTGGAATCCTGCAACTTGAGTGTTTACCCAGAATTCTTTCCCTATCCTTCTCTTATTTCTTTTCACTCTCCATATGTATTTATGTGTTGCTTCATTTGAATCCCCTGGTCCTGTGGTCTCCTACACCACCATTTCCAGGTTCTTATTTAACTGTTCCAACATTGGCGCATTGGTAACAATCTTTAGAAATAGGCGGAACCATTCTTCAATAATAGTGCTTGTACTAGCTTGGTTCTCCTTATCTTCCTTGGCATGTGGCAAATCAATGCCTTTGCTTCCCCCAAGTTGGGAAAATTTTTCCACTGCCTCTTTAAAGTATTTCTTTTGTCTTTTTGGCTTGTGTTAGCCACCTGTAAAAAAATTTATATCAAAAGGTGGCTAAGACTTTTTGAGCCTTCAAGGAACAAATTTCATTACTAAAAATTGTTGGCTCTTGAAAATTTTTGAAGGCCTCAGGCCTCCTGCCTCTGTCCTCAAATCTTCACTACTGTGCCTATTACCCTTTCAGAATCTTGCTGATTCCCAAGAAAGATACTGCTACAATACCCTTTTCCCACTTTTCCCCTTTTCCAAAGCTAACCTCGTTTCCTATCCCTCTATTTCCCATGAAAATCCATCATTTTCATGTTTTTCCCATTCTCCTTCATCAAAACCCCTTGAAAAGGTTGAAAACACCTTTTTTTCCTTATCGGAACCCCTCTAACCCTTTGAAAAGCATTGAAAAACTATAAAAACCCACATTTTGGGCATATATGGGTCGTAGCCCTTTTTTTTTTCCCATTTAACCCTCGGCCACATCATTTCCCATGCACCCACGGCCCCGCAATTGGTTGCCTATCCACTTCAAATAAAATAATTCCCGGCCAAAGTTAAAACCTTGGTTATATATTAAAAATCGTCGGTTTTATTATTTTATTATTTTTTCCGCCGGTTCAAATTTTAAACCATTCCACACCGTCGATCTGATCTGAAGATCGGACGGTGCAGATTTCATCTCCCGGTGGTCCCCGCATTCCACTAACCCTTTCCAAAAACCGCGCGGTATTCATCGCACCGCCTTTGGGCGAAGGCAGTTTTTTCTCGATCGCCAGCGATTCCACGCATCGGTTGACACGCGTCTTGGGCACTGTTCATAAAATCGTCGTCCATCGCGTGTTAACGTTTGGACGTGGACCACGCACGATATCGTTGTACACCGTCCGATTTGGGGCGGGCCATCCAACAGCTATCGCTCACCGAAGATGCCCGACAGTTAACCAGGCTACGACGCGGCATTCAATAAATATCCACCGTCGATCTGATCTGCAGATCGATGGTCCATATTCCATCGCCCTGATTTGATCGCCCAGTCAACGTTTTCTTCTTTGACTTCCCGTTTCCGCTCCCGACTATCAATCTCTGCGCGATCGACGGCTCTGATTTAAAATTTTCTTCCGCCTTCACTACGCCTTCTCCCGATCAATCCGAACCCTTGGATGATGCGCCCAATGGCCACACTTCCTCCACGTGTCCTCTACAACAATAAACCTATATATGCATGATTTTTTAATATTTGTTTGTATTTTGCAGGGTTTAAATGGTTTTCTCGCCATTTTTGAAGAAAATTCGAAGGCAGGGGATGACGATCTTCCTGCCTTCGATTCACCAAAGAAAATCATCACAAGGGTTAAATCCACGTTTTCATCAATCATTCATGAAGCATTGATGCCACATAACCCTGCGCAGCCCTGCATACCAGCAAAAAACCATGAATCAGGCGCAGTCAGAGAGTATCAGTGACGAAGACCGAAATTTATCAGAGCATAAGATTAAAGACAGATTTTGTGGGGATCATGGCTAAGAACAATTATCAAAAGCCGAATCCCTGATTTAAAACATAGTTTAAAGAAAATCTGAAGTGTTTTATCGACAGGAAACCCTCCATCACCACAAATTGAGGCAAATTGATCCCTCTAGCTACCACGACGCCACCTGTGCCTCAAAGTATTCAATCAAAGGCTGAATTTATTGATCGAGATCAGATATTTGTCTCCAAATGCAGCCAAAAAGGAAACTCTGCCAAGGAAATTAATGGCAAACATCTGCAGAGTTACTGTGACACCACATAGAGCCTCAAAGGTCAAAAAAAGCTCCCACCGAGCTTAAATCTTTATGTAGATCATTTAATATAGAGGATATGTATGTAAGTTTCTTCATTGAGCCCCTCAAAGGCAAAGAAGCCATTAAATCTGTATTAATTGTAATTGGAGATCTTTTATTAGATCTCACCTCGTCATTCTTCTATATATACTATTGCAGAAGATGAGTGAGGGGTTGGTTGCAGAACTTTGATATACACTTGAGCTTAAATTTCTGATTGTAAATAGTGTTCACTGGCTCTTGGAGCTCTGCTTGTAATAGATAAGTTAGGCTGAGATGTGTAGATGGTTGCTAAACTAGAGCACCGGACTTAAAGTTGTAACTGGTTTGGAGCATCAATACAAGCTAATTTATGGGATCCTGGTCTATGTTGACGGTGATGTTTTTCTTATTGTAACTTGTCATTTTTTTTCTGTTTTCACTGTGTTTCATATTCTCTTATAAAGAACAACATGCATAGAGTTAGGACCTACTGTACAGCAGTAACCTTCTCTAACTGAAAATCTTTATATATATGTTTTCTTCCAATCTGTGTTATTTAGGAATGATTTAATTCAGTTTAAGCATAGGAATGTTGGCGTTCCCTCATCTTATTGCCTTAGCTGAATGTTATTCTTAAATGTTATTTTCAGTATATGTTTTGTGAAGATGAACTGAGGAAGATATGGTGAGCCCTGGTCCTAGTTTTATCCCCACAACTATCTGGATGTTTCCCTTGGAATGTGTTAAAAGCTGGCTAGTTTAAAAGTAATTACCAGATCTTAGGCCATTCTGTGTTATCTTTGTGTTTGTCTTGAAAGTAACCAAGTAAAGTAGAGCTAGGAGAGGATTTGTGGTGAGCCCAACCCGCTAGTTTCTACTCCAAGGGTTGCCTTCAAGTTTCCCTTGGTTTTAAAATGTTTTCTATTGAAAGTGTATCAAAGGCTGGCTAATTTAAAAGTACTTACCAGATCCTAGTTTTATTTTATGTTTTTCTTGAGTCTATGTCAAAGGCTGGCTAGTTTAGAAGTACTTATTAGATCCTAGGCTACTCTTTGTTCTGCATCTGCTTATTTCCCTTCTAATTGTATCATTTCATTCCATAAATCAAACGTCAAAGAGATCCTTAGACATAGATGACTTGCCCCATGGACCACTCTTGCCTCTTGCTATTACAATTAAACCCTATTATGAATCCATAGCCCAATGGACTAAAACCTGCAATTATCTATCTTTTTGGCCGAAGCTTACTCTGATTGCTTGCAACTTCTCACCTTTGAAACTCTTCACATTTAAAACTTTCCACCTCAAACAGTAATCATGCTCAACCACCCAAAAAACAAACAAACCCTTAGCCTTCATAACTAGCCTAATATCATTACCAAAAACTTCAAAGACAAATCCATCTTTGTACTTATTGGAGAGATCCCTCTCCAGATTCAGGAGGGCTAGATCCTAGAATCCAAAAGTTGGTTGAAATAATATTGCTTCTGAAGTTTTAGTCTCACCAATCTGCTAAAATTACAGATTCCTAACATTTCTGGAGACTCGACTGGGGAACTACTTCCCTTAAACAATTCATAAAACTTTGAGAGTAAAAGCAGCCTTTTCAAGCACTACCAAAGAATGGTAATCATGATAAAACTTGTTTGAATCAGTGACAAACTAGGTAAACCCTAGGATTCTCTTAAGAATTTATCTAACCTTGAAAGATCAGCTGGCTTAGCCATAAGAGTAAACTATCTTTGTCTCATAATCGTAGCTAAGTTTTGAACAAAGTTAGGATATTCTTAGAAACCGCACAATTGAAAAAGAACTCAGAAAACCCAAAAACATTTCAGATTGGTATCCAATAAACATGGTGGTGGACCATAAAACCTTTTACCTCTGAAAAGAGCTAAAAACTTCCACTTGGCGACTACAAAATCCTTAACAGACCTTAAGAATCCACTGGGAAAAACCCTTACTATTATAATATCTTTCAAACTCAGTTAGAGGACTATAGGATTAAAATTTGTGTAAACAGATTAGTTAACCTCTCAAAGATTGTCATACCTGGTTGAACTTGTCTTGTTTATTTGGGTCTGAAAAACACAACATAGTGGCTCCTAGAAAGATTCACACTAGAGCCTATCCTGACCATGATCCACCTGAAGTAGTTGATAACCCAGAAGGTATCATTAGGAAGTCTCCTAAGATTAAATTATCAATTGTTTTCAGATCACCCTTGAGAGCTAATTCAGTTCCTGAAAAACTTTCAGCTCTAAAACAATCTCAAGTTGACTTAGTAAATCCATTTAGAACTAGGTCTCTTGGTGATTTGGATCAGTTAGATTCTGAGTCTTCACTTTCATCTCCTGAAACAAGTGAACATCCTGGTAGCAGAGAAACAACACCTCCTGATTTGCATTTCCTTCACAATTTAGGTGTCTCTCATCCAAGATCAGCTTAGCAATCTATTCCTGGTCCATCCACTTCTGCTCACCCTACATCCACTGTTCAAACCACCCCACTTTAGCCCACTTTCCCTCTTGTTAATCCACCTCTTGTAAATCCACCCCCACCACATATCATGGCAACATGGTATGCTCCCTTAGTCCTTCCTACACCATTAGTCAATCTTCCATAGGACTATTAATCTAAAATTCCATTATATGATGCTAGCAATGCTACAACTGCATCACAACATGTGGATAAGATGAATGACTACTTTGACAGAAATGAAATTGATGATGATTCTGTCAAGCTTAGGTTATTTGCTTAGAGCTTGGGGGGAGAAGTAAGAAAATGGTTCAAAGGTTTAGCCCCCCATAGTATTAATGATCTCCAAGCCTTCCATCAAAGATTCTTAAACAAATGGGAAGTAAAAAAAACCCTCTCCAAGTCCTTTCTGACTACAAGAACCTCCATAGAAACACTGGGGAAAGTGTGCAAGCTTATTGCACTAGATTTAACAGTGTGTATAATGCACTTTCCCCAGAACTAAAACCTCCACAAGGCTCAACTTTAAACAATTTTCCTGAAGGGTTTGACTCTGACATGACCTATCAGAGAGAGAGAGAGATTTTGCAACTCTTGAAGATATGCAAAAAGGTGCTCTTTCTGTGGAAGTCAATTTAATGGAGAAGAGAGCAAGGATGAAAACTAAAAAGAGAGTATCTTTTAGAGAGGAATCCACACCTTCTACTTCAAACTCAAAGATGGAAAAAATGATGGAAGAAATGATGAAAGAAATGAGAATAATTAAGAGAGCACAAGCAAGCCAAAACCAAAATTCTCCTCAAAATAGAAATCAGAACCAAAATCAGAATTTTAGAAGGAACCAACCTCCAAACAGACCTAGGGAAGATGATCAGCAGATCACTCCTCCCTTTGAGCAAAACTATGTAAGTGAGGTTGAGGAAACAGATGAAATAACAGAGGAGGATGATATCAACATGCTGGGGATAGACAATGATGACTGTGAGATTCATTATGATAGAAAACAAGGTCTATACACACCTTATGATGACAGAAGAGATGATGATGAAAATTATTATCAAGACATGGAAAATGTCATCATAGAATCTCAAAAAGAATATGACCTTAGAAGCAAAACCAGTCAACAGACCCCCAACAACAAAACCTTTGAAAAATCTTCACAAAACAGCACTACAACCAAGCTTAGAGTTGTCAAACAAAATGAAAAAACAGTGGCTATAAATTATGGTAATGATAAAGAGAAAGACACTCAAAACAAAGAAAAACAGAGTGCAGACATTAGCAGTACTAACAATTCAGCTAGTACTCCTGTGAAAACAATTTTTTCAAGTGTAAATAAAACAAATCAGCAAGTTGATATTGCTGATAGAATGACAGCTAATAAGGCTGAAACCAACACTTTAAAGAGTCAAATTCCTTTCAGCCTGGAGCAGGAAATTTCAAAGATCAAAATCTCTATTCCCTTAACTGAGTTAGCTACCCAACATGTATATAGAACCCAAATTTTGAAGGCTCTAAACATTGAATAAAAGGAGGACACAGTCAATCTTAATGATGACCAACCAAAGCTGATTTTTGGTCCTAATATTGAAGGTAGATATCAAGAGGGACCTATTCCTCCCTTTTATGTGAGCTTAAACGTTCATGACAAAACTTTTCACAACACTATGAATGATTCCGGGGCTTCTCATAACTTAATGTCAAAAGTTGTAATGGAGAGCCTGGGTTTAGAAATCACCAGACCTTACAAATACCTTTACTCCTTTGATTCCAGCAGAGTAAAATGTTTAGGATTAATCAAATACCTCTGTGTTAACTTAGCCCAAATTCCAGCCAAATGTTTAGTCATGGATATTTTTGTGGCTGATGTGCCCCCAAAGTATGGAATGTTACTATCAAGATCTTGGGGAGCTAAATTACAGGGGACTATGCAAATGGACATGACTTATGCGACTATCCCTATTTTCAATCAGAATAGAAGACTTTATAGGGAGTCCCATATGAAATACACAGTTACAAGTCAAGACAAACCACAAAACTCTCCTATGCATTCTATAAATATAGGCCTTGATTCTTTTATAATGTTAATGAGGAAACACTTGGTGAACAAGTCACTTTAACAGGATTAATGGCCGATAGGGAGGAATAGGCAAACACAACAGAACTGTCAAAATAGTTTGCTGAACCGTTAAGCATTAGCAAACTAAACAAAGGTCTTAAACTACAAGTCATGCATCCTTTGATTTTAAACATTGAGAGTCAAGAAAGCGGTCCTCAATCCAATAATATATCTGAGGAAATGAAACAAATTCAACTGAGTGTTGATACTCAAGAACAATTGGAAAGCACAGTAGTTCAAGAGGACGTTCACCAAACAGATGAAACTGAAACTAGTCCTCTGTGGAGTATGTATTTTGATGGATCCTGCACTAGAACTAATGCTGGTGCAGGTGTCTAGATTTCCAACACTGAAAATAACCACACAGAAAGCATTTCCTGTAGATTAAATTTTCAGTGTTCCAATAACATAGCGAAATATGAATCCCTTCTCTTAGGCTTACATTTATTGAAAAAGTTAGGAGCCAGAAGAATTAATGTGTATGGGGATTCAGAGTTAGTCATTAGGCAAGTCAATGGGGAATATAACACAAATCATCCCAGAATTAGAGCCTACCGAAACGATGTCATGGACCGTTTGAAAACCTTTGAGGAGTCCAAAATATTTTTTGTCCCAAGAAAAAGAAATATTGCGGCCCACAATTTAGCCTTTGCAGCTAGGACATGCTTGACGCCATATGAAACCAAAGACTGCACAACTGAGATAAAATTTAGACCAGTTGTACCTGATAATGAAAAGTATTAGCAGGTGTTTGACAATGATAAAAAAATATAAGACTTCATGCAATTCAGAAATGAATTTGAACTACACAGTTCAGACTCAGATTATGATACAGAATACAGTGAATAAAATTTCCTTGGTGAAGAAGAACTGTCTCTTGAACCTGTTAATATTAACCTGCTATCAAGAAAACTTTAAAAAAAAACGGAATTGGATGTAGAGTTTGAAATAAATGAGTTAGAAAATCTGCACTCTAAAGATGAAAGTTTTCCAAGCGGTCTAGCGCCTTTAGAAGAGTTGTTTGATCTTAACGATGCGGCCAAAAAGCCGAAACTAGAACCTATAGAGACTGAAGTAGAAGAGTGCAATATAGGCAGCGAACTTAAACCTATGATGATTAAATTGTCTAAAACTTTACCAGCTCACATTAAACTTAAATACATAGAGTTGTTTAAAGAGTTTTCTGATGTTTTTGCATGGAGTTACGAAGATCTTAAATCCTATGACACTGAAATAATACAGCACAAAATTCCCCTTAAATAAAACCAAAAACCATTCAAACAGAAACTGCGCAGAATAAACCATGTTCAGCTACCTTTGGTTCAGAAGGAGATCATGAAAATGTACGATGCTGGTATTATTGTCCCTATTAGATACTCTGAGTGGGTGTCTAATCTGGTGTCTGTTAGGAAGAAAACTGGAGAGATCAGGCTTTGTATAGACTTTAGAGACTTGAAAAAAGCTTCATTAAAAGACAGTTACCCTTTACCAAATATGGATCACATTTTACAAAGGGTGGTAGGGTCTAGAAGAATTTCTTTGTTGGATGGCTATTCAGGGTACAATCAGATCTTAGTTCACCCTACTGATCAATTAAAGACGACCTTTACTACACCATGGGGCACTTTCATGTATGTGAAAATGCCCTTTGGTCTAATGAATGTTGTAGCAACTTTTCAAAGAGCCATGGACATAGCTTTCTCGAAGGAACTGGGCTTCTTCATCATTATCTATCTTGATGATGTTACTGTGTTTTCAAAAATAGATGAAGAGTATTTAGAACATTTAAGAAAAGTTTTCAAGAAATGCAGAAAGTTTGGAATATCCTTAAACCCTAAAAAGACACTATTCGATCTCCAAGAAGGTAAACTTCTTGGGCACATTATTTTTGAGGAGGGTATAAAGATAGATCCAAAGAGGATTGAGGCCATATTGCAAATCTCTCATCCTCGAAACATCAAGGAGTTGCAATCTTTCATTGGAAAGATTAACTTTTTGAGAAGGTTCATCCCAAACTCTACTGAGCTCCTTAGGAATATCACAAACATGTTAAAGAAGGAGCAAGGGGTAAAATGGACCTTGGAAGCAAAGAAGTCCTTTGAACTGGTGAAACAATCGTTAACCAAAACACCGGTTCTTATAAGTCCTGATTTTTTAAAATATTTTTATATTTTTTCATTTGCATCAGAACATACCATAGCTGCTGTCCTTTTATAGAAAAATATGCAAGGACAAGAGCAGCCTATTGCATTCTTTAGCAAGGCATTGAGGGATGCCCCTCTGAAGTACAACATCATGGAGAAGCAAGCTTTTGCTTTGGTTAAAGCTTTAAAAGACTTCAAAGTATACATTCTTCACTCACACATCATTGCCTTTGTCCCAAACTCACTTGTTAAAGACATTCTAACACAGGACCCAGATGGTAAGAGAGGTAAGTGGATTGCTGTTATCCTTGAATATGATTTAGAGATAAAACCCACTAAAATCATCAAAGGCCAAGGTCTAGCTATATTAATGGATGAATCCAATTTTGAAGTTCTTGATATCAATATGATTAATGCTTTGGATGACAAAGAAGAATTCTCAACTCCTATTGTTGAAGATAATTTTATGAATTCTCCTTGGTATGCTGATATTGTTTATGTTTTGTTTAATTTGAATACACCTCCTGGTTTGACAAAAACAAAGGCAAGGTTCCTAAAGTTAAAAGCTGTAAACTATTTCATTATTGATAGATGTCTTTACTGGAAAAATGCAAGTGGTCTATTGCTTAAATTTTTTCCTGAGTTTGATGCAAAGAAGGTTAAATACCAGTTCCATGAAGGAGAGTGTGGAGGTCATTTGTATTGGAAGACAACAGCCAACAAAATTTTGAGGGCTGGTTTCTATTGGCCTACTCTTTTTCATGATGTGCACAAGATGATCCTAGACTGTCATAAATGTAAACTTTTTGAAGGCAAAAGAAAACTGTGACCCCTGCCTCTGCATCCAATCACTGTTGAAGCCCCATTTCAACAGTGGGGAATTGACTTCATAGGAGAAATCCATCCACCATCTTTTGCCTAGCATAGATGGATTCTCACTGCCACAGACTATTTCACTAAGTGGATAGAAGCCATACCTTGTAGATAGGCCAATGATTTAGTTATCATAAAATTTATGGAGACTAACATTCTCTCCAGGTTTGGCTGTCCTACCAAGATTATCACTGATAATGCAGCAACATTTGGATCAAACAAGATGGTTGATTTCTGTCATAGATATCAGATAACATTGGGGCATTCCATGGCCTATTACCCTCAAGGTAATGGACTTGCAGAATCCTCAAACAAAATTTTAGAGAACATAATCAAGAAAATGTTGGAAGACAACAAAAAATCTTGGCACACAAAGCTAGTTCATGCACTGTGGGTTGACAGATTAACTTTGAAGAAATCCATTGGCATGTCACCTTTTCAGCTAGTGTATGGTACTGATGCAATTTTTCCAAACAACCTTGGTGTACCCGTAATGAAGTTGATTCAAGAGTTGCAAACTGAAGATAATGACATGATCAGAAGAATAAATCAGACCATCCATCTTCAGTAAGCCAGAGAGGAAGTTTATAACAAAGCATTGCAGAAACAGATCAGCATTAAAAAGTTTTTTGACAGAAGAAAAAAGGCCAGCAATTTCAAAATTGGGGACCAAGTTTTAAAGTGGGACTCGAGGAGGGAAGAAAAGGGCAAGCATGTAAAATTTGACAACTTATGGCTTGGCCCTTACTCTATTCACTCATCTGCTGGTAACAATGCATTTTTCTTGCAGGAGTTGAATGGAGTAGAACTGTTTGGGGGTCCTGTCAATGGTAGGATGCTTAAGCATTACCTCTCTTAATCAATGCTATGATTTAAATCCTTTTTTATCTTTTTTCCACTATAAATATTTCATCCACCATTGCATTCAAAGTTGTAAAAATAAAAAATAAAAAAACAATGAAAAGAAAGAAAAGACGGCAGATTGTGAAAATAAGAAAGGTATAGCCCCATACCAAAAAAGAGAAACAAATCTGAAAATGTGCAAGCTCAAATGCCACTCCTGAATAACACACTTCTAGTTAGTCAAATAGCCTAATCTTGACTAATTAGTTTTAAATTTTCTGCTGATAGGATAGTGAAATCGATTTGCCAAACTGTTTAATATCAGCTTATCAGTAGATAGATTAGGATAGAAATCAAAGGTTCAAACATGTTCAAAATCTGAACCTAAGTTTCCAAAGAGAGATGACTCAAATCTGTTTTATTTTTCTGAGTCAAAAAAGATGTAAATCTGGTTCTAATTAGCTCAAAATATGAACCAGAGAACAAAGGAGGAACAACTCAAACAAAATTCAAAACAGAGTTGTTAAAAAGATGAAGGAAGTGCTTTCAAATTTTTAGATCCTAAGCCTTCCATTTTGATTTAATTTTTTTTGTAAAATAAATGTCTATGTGCAGCTTGTTTTTATGCCATAGATCACAACAAGTCAAACAACTTAATCTTGACTTGATTGTTTTTAAATTTATGTCTTAGAATTTAGAGAATAAAAATCTGTTGCACAGTTTAATCCCAACAGATAGTAGAATAGGTAGAGAAGCATCTGAACTCAACTGTTTAATCTGAGTTCAGGGAGAAATAAGGAGTAGAATTAGATTAGTTTTATGCTTTTAAAAGAATAAAATGTTGAGAAAATAGTTTTCCAATTCAAGTGCACTCTAATGAAGAAAAAATGTTAGATCAGTAGGATTGGGTACGTAGAAATATTGTATTGATGAAGGTCCATTGTTTTCATGACTGCTAATATGTTTTCAAAGCACATCATCCACAAAAAGGAAGGGCAGCCCAATGGACCAGGCACAGGTCAGCCTCCCAGAGAACATAATGGATCAGGCATAGGTCAGCCTCCCAGAGAATGCAGGTCTAAAGTTCTTGATGCCTTCAAGAAGGCACCATCCCCAAGTGGAGCCACTGTTAGCCACCTATAAAATTTGTTATATCAAAAGGTGGCTAAGGCTTTTTGAGCCTTCAAGGAACAAATTTCATTACTAAAAATTGTTGGCTCTTGAAGACTCTTGAAGGCCTCAGGCCTCCTGCCTCTGTCCTCAAATCTTCACTACTGTGCCCATTCCCCTTTCAAAACCCTGTTGATTCCCAAGAAAGATTCTGCTGCAATACCCTTTTCCCCCTTTTCCCCTTTTCCAAAGCTAACCTCATTTTCTCTCCCTCTATTTCCCATGAAAATCCATTATTTTCATGTTTTTCCCATTCCCCTTCATCAAAACCCCTTGACAAGTTTGAAAAATCCTTTTTTGCCTTATCGGAACCCCTCTAACCCTTTGAAAATCATTGAAAAACTATAAAAACCCACATTTTGGGCATATATGGGTCCTAGCCCTTTTTTTTTCCCATTTGACCCTCGGTCACATCATTTCCCATGCGCCCACAGCCCCGCAATCAGGCGCCTATCCGCTTCAAATAAAATAATTCCAGGCCAAAGTTAAAACCTTGGTTATATATTAAAAATCGTCGGTTTTATTATTTTATTATTTTTTCCGCCGATTCAAATTTTAAACCATTCTGCACCGTCGATGGCTTTAGCGATGATGGCCTTATCAATTTTATCAGGTCTTTCGTTTGTGCATCTTCCCCAATTCTTTTCCCTCCTCGCGTCACTATGGCTACATTCTGCATAGCTTGAGCCTCTATTATTCTTGGCTCTGCATTTACCAGATTTGTTCCTCTTTGTCTGGTTCTTTCTTCCCATCTTTTAATGAGCTCTGGGTAGTCTTCTATTGTATGCATGTTAACTCTACACTGAGAGCACTAGGATCTTCTAGGAAGTGGAAATTCCCTAGCTACATGACCTTCTTGGACACAGTTGTAACATCGTACTGGCCCTCTTCCTCCAGCTTGGCCTCCTCTCATGCCTCCCCCTCATCCCTTGGGAGCCTCATTCACTCTATATGAAGGCCTATCCAATTGTTCCACTAATGCATCTAGAGCCCTACACTATTCTATGTTGTGTTGTAGAAGCACATAACTCATAGTATGTGTTGTTCGGAACATTGGAGTATTTCTGCAGGATTGGACATAGGCAGGGTGGATGACCCATGCTTTTTCATATCTCACAATACTCAGTTGCAGCTTGATTCTATTGCACGGGGAATCCCATGTACTGATGTTGTGTCGGATATAATCCCTGGGTGTTTATCTACGCAAATCCTCCTACTGGTAGAGCTCCCTGTGCCCCTGCTGCTGATGTCCCCACATTCTGGCCCTGCAACCTTGAACATTCGGTTACCACATGTCACTCCATTAAACAGTGCGTACACCATACATTTGGTCTGGCCGGCCGCATTGGTTGAATCTCTTTCAAATTTTCTGTTAGGCTAGCTATCTGGTGTTGTAACCCCAGTATGGAAGGGTCTTGAGAAGATGCTCCTCCTTTAAATTCTTATTGATATCCTGCCATGGCCTATATATTCATAGCTTGCTCCAATGCGTCTGGTAACATCTCGAACTTCTGTTGTGTTAGTGGAGTTCTTGTTAATGGAATAAGGGCCTTGATGAACCAATATCTCCGATGGTTCGGGTTGATTAGATAACTTAGTTTTCCAATTGCATCCTTGAATCTCCTCATTAGATCCCATGCAGTTTCCTCCTCTCACTGCTTGATCTCCCACATCTCTGACAGACCTTGCTGATCTGTTTGGGGTAACTTGAATTCCTTAACGAAATCTCTCTTTAAATCATCTATCGTTGGGCTATGATGAGCTTCAGACCACTTAATAAACCATCATAGAGCTCTCTCCCTAATAGTAGTTTGAAATTCGATCAACTTACCTGCCTCTGGTATCTACTGAGCCCTCCATATGGCCTCGTATAGGTACCAATGTTGTTCCATGTCATCATTACCCCTCCCAGAGAACTCTGGGTATCGAGTAAATGATCCTGCCATGTTTTCTTGTGTGAGTGTTACTAGAATAAAACCCTTGGCTCCTGGCTGTGAAATGGTATTACTAGCACTACTGATAGTGTGTATTACTGCTGTACGTTGAACACTATTCAACTTACTCAATTCCTGTAACTTAACAAAAATTTCACCTAGTGGTTGATAGAGTACCAAGGGAAGGTCGGTACTAGAGCTACTTGAACTTTTGGGAATAGAGTTACCTTGGGTTATGGGTGTCGACCCCTCTCGGAATAGTTGCTCCATCGCAACATGCAACTCCACATCAGACATCTCCTCAGGGTGTGCATCATCTCCGTCATACTTCTTTCCCTTCTCTGTTTGGGCTGGGCTCCTATACACTTTCCGCACTTCCTTGATGATCCCTCCTATATCTTGGGAACCCATATGACCTTCCATCTCCTTTGTCATATGAGGTGCCTTCTCCTTGTCCTTTCTACTACTTTCCTGCTTCTCCAACTCCTTCATCACCCTTTCTCGCCACTTCTCAGCAATTTGTGCCCTGTAATGTGCTCACCGTTACCTCAACCTACTGGAGGTCTTAACATCCATGTCCCTCTTCCCCTCTCCAACGCATTCGTAGCATCTCTCCCTCAGCTCCTTCCCCCAGTACTGGAGGTTTAAGTCTCCATATCATATTTTTGAAACTCCATCAATCCTTCGTCTACCATCAAGGCTTTGATCCACAGAGGCATCTCCTTCAACATCTCTCTACGCAACCCTGATCTGAATATGTCCTCCGCTTTCGAGAAATACTACTAACACTCAACTGCAAACTCCACTATGTATCCTTCCAAGTTAGATTGCACCTAGAAATCTACAGCTCAGGTCAAAACGGTATCTAACCAATGGAGTGTCACCAGATCTACGTGCAACCACTTGCGACAAACCTTCCACAAGATTCTTTGGACTATGTTGACCTGTAGTCTCTGCAACCAGTTGTAGATATCCTCTGGAAAATTTCCCCAGAAAATCTCGTAGATATCACTAGCGGATTCAAAGAACAAAACCCAATTCTTAACAGCTTTCTCCCTTTGTTTTCTCAACTTCGCTTACTGTGCTATGAACTGATCTAGGTGGTCATGCCACCAGCTTCGTATTTCTCTCTCGAAGAGTCACGATACCATGATCTAGTTCCAAAATGGAATTTCGGGTCCTGGCAATGGAACCATTTTTTGGTGAGGGAGAAGGTCTCTTAGGAAAGACCCAGGTTCAGGATGGAGGTCAACAAGGTTTTCTGTAGTAGTCTATCACAACGCCGACATTTTCACTCTACTCCGAAGAGAAGAGAGTCTCACCCAAGGCATGTTGTGACCTTACTAATATTAGGATTAGATCAGGTATCGATCAAGCATAACATATAGAATAAAACAGACAGAAATGGGTGCTTCGAATAGATATGAATATTATGCAAATGATAATACTCATGAATGTATTCAGGACGAAAAACAAAATTTAAAGTAACCCACACTTTCAACTGAATCAGAAACACACTAGAGAACTCAGGACGTCAAACCCAGATCATAATATATTGCATTAACACAAGGGACAGTACATTTCTCCTGAGAGCGATCCTGGAAGAACGGATTACAAGATTATCCCATATGGTAGAACAAAATGAACAGAGAGAACAAAACGAACAGAGCGAACAAATCTCTCCTACGGCTCCTTTCCTCTGATCCCTACTGTGCCAACCTTCTGTCTCCGCTGACCAATTGCCTATTTGTTCCTTTTCCAATGTGACTGTCAGTTCCCCCTTCCTTTCCGCTCTGCTATTTTCCGCATCTCCCTGATTACTGGGAGTTCTCTATTTGTTCTTTGTCACTTCCTTCTGCCATCTGTGCCTATTTCTGCAACAACCGCACGACCTTCTCTTCAACTCTTCGCAATTGTGACAACTCTCTGTCTACTGTGGTTACACTCTGCCACCTGTTATCCACAAATCAAAATCGTTTTATTTAAAAACAAGGGCCCGAACAAGCACCTGTTGAGCTGACAAAGTCCAAGGCAAGATTTGTGAAGTTAAAGTCGTTGAGGTACTGCATCATTGACAAAAATATGTATTGGAAGGATACTGGTGGTATTTTGTTGAATTGTTTGCTGGAAGAGGAGGATGAAAAGGTGATTGAGGAGTTTCACAAAGGATGTTGTGGAGGTCATCATTATTGGAAGGCTACAACAAACAAGATTCTCAGAGTAGGATATTAATGGCCTACAATGTTTAAAGATGTCTACAAAAATATTGCTGCCTGTCATGAATGTCAGATTTTTTATGGTAAGAAGAAGCTTGTACCTTTACCCTTGATGCCTATTTATGTTGATGTGCCATTTTAGCAGTGGGGGCTAGATTTTATTGGTGAGATGCATCCATCATCTTCAGGTCAGCATCCCTGGATTCTGACAGCAACTGACTATTTCACCAAGTGGATTGAAGCAATCCCAACTAGGCAAGCAAATGATTTAGTTATCATTTCATTTTTGGAAAATAATATATTGTCTAGATTTGGATGCCCTATGAAGATCATCACTGATAATGAACAAGAATTTAAATCTAAGAAGTTGATTAGTCTTTGTCATCAATATCACATTTCACTTGGGAATTCTACTGCATATTATCACAAGGGAATGGTCTTTTTGAATCTTCTAACAAGAGCACTGTGAGGATTATTAAGAAGGTGTTGCAGGAGAATAAGAAGTCATGGCATTTGAAACTGAATTATGCTCTATGGGCTGATAGAGTGTGCACAAAGAGGTCAATTGGAACTTCACCTTATGAGTTAGTTTATTGAGCTAAAGTAATTTTTCCTACATCCTTAGGAGTGCTTGTCATAAATTTGTTGCAAGGATTGGAGGAGGAGCCAAATTCAATTCAGAGAAGAATAAATCAGTTGATAGATTTGCAAGAGAAGAGGGGGGAAGTATATAACAATAATCAACAATCTCAACACAGAATCAAGAAGACATTTGACAAGAAGGTCAAGGAAGAAAATTTTCATATCCAATATGTGGTTTTGAAATGGGAGGCCAAGATTGAAGAGAAGGGGAAAAATGATATGTTTGAGAAAATTTGGAAAGGTCCATTCAGAGTAGCTGCATTTCATGGGAACAACACTTACATTTTCCAGGAGATGGATGGACAACCATGTGTTGGAGGGCTTGTCAATGGTAGGTTTTTGAAGCAATACTCTTCTTAAAATCTATTGATCATTCATTCCATTGTATATATTCCATTTTATATGTTTTTATGCTAATTATGACAAGCTTAATCATCAAGCTTGAGCCCGAGGTGAAGGCCATTAGAGTTTGAAGAAAAATCTTGGAAAGTTTCAAATTTTTTTGTTTTCAAGAAGATGGATAGCAGCACTGGAACTACTGGTTCTTTGGTTTACCACTAGGGCACACCATCCCAAGTGGAGCCACTGTTATCACTAAAGAAAAAATGAAGCATCATTTACAAAGTCATATAGGTTCATGTGTCAAAGGTAGGGTTGTAGGATTCATTTTTTTATTACTTGGTCAAGGAAAATTTTAAATTTTTCTTATTTAAGCTTACTCTAAGGTCCAAAACCACTCACTTTCAAACCCCTTCATGTCACATCATTCATAATTTCTGACAATTTTCAATTCCCAAGGTTTTAGTACCAAAATGGTGGTTTTAGCCAAGAAACCACAGTTTCATAGCAAAATACACTTTTCGCTATGAAACCGCTGATACTTTCATAGTTAAAACCTCCAGATTTACACTAAACAGGCTATGAAAGTGTGGTTTCCTGTCTGTCTTTTCATATTAGCTATTAGGTGTTAGAATATAGTAGGGAAAGGGTAAGTTAGATACCATTCGAGTCATTGAGGGATAAGGTCAAGGTACATGGTTAGGTATGAAGTCATCACCACCATTTTAGGCATGTATGAGTCATCATTGAGTTATGAGTACACATCAAACTTCAAAATATTTCCTCATTCAGTCATTTCTCATTCTTCATTCTTTCTTCGTGTGATATTGAGCTCTGGACAACTATTGCATTGAGCCAAAGTTGTGGCTGGTGTTTTTAAAGGTTTACAAATATCACTGAACAAGCGAGGTTGAGAACTATCAATCGAGGCTAAGAAGGAATTAAAGAAACCATGGCAGAAAAAAGAAGGAAAAATAAGGGTGGCCAATGTCTGAGATATGAACCAACAGATATGAATCTGATCAATGAAGATCCAACAACTGTAGAAGTCTTCAGAAGAATATTTTTGTGAAATATTACAAGGCTGCCATGTACAGGTTTCCAAATAATTTGCTTTAAAATTTAGTGGAATAGTTACCAAAGTGGGGATGCTTAATCTTTCCATTACACCAGAGGTCATTGTAGCAGCAACAAGGATTCCAAGGGGACAAGAGAAGTGGTTCAAAGGGTTCAAGTTCAACATGGAGTAGTGCGAAGAGTTTATGAAGCTTGAAAACAGTGAAATGGACCTTACTAATGCCATTCGAAGGAGCTGCATGAAGGATAACTACTCAAACTTGTTGCTTATCATCCAAAAGTATTTTAATTGTGAAAGAAGATATCATAAAGTCTGCTCATACCATTTCAAGCTACTCCTACACTTTAATGGTAAGATATCTCTTGATCTGCCTTTCTATTTACATTGAAGTTTATCAAAAATAGCAGATAAGGTCCAAGAAAAATCTGAAGGGAGTGAGACTTCATTGTTTCATCATGGTTTAATTGAACTGCTGGTTTTAGATGAGCTCCAAAGACTAGGCAGATATTTGTCTTCATTTTTTTTTGTTATTGGTTTTGAGTTGGATGCTCTTACTCCTTCAATAACTCCTAAACCTAGGAGAATCCCGTCACCCTTAGTATCAGAACAAAGTGAACCATTGGTGGCAGAACCAAGTGAACCAACAAGAGTAGAACCAAGTGAACCATTCATGATGGAAACAGAGAAATTGCAGAGTTTTGATACACCCAATGCCCCACCTGCAAAACATAAATCAAAAGTGGTCAAACCTGCAAAACAAAAACAAGTTGTGAGTAAACAAGGAACCAAAAAGATGACAAGGAGTCAAATTGTGGCTTTAAAAGACAAAACAGTGGTTGTAGAAGACAGAGCAGGAGCTAAAGAAAATCTAGAAGACATATTACATGCCATTGACATAGAAGAGACTCCTATAGTCCAGGCTGAGTATATAGAGGAATGTGGACAGAAACTAAAGAAAGCCAAATCTACAAAGAAACTAGAATTTGAAGGAGAAGATGCAAGTTTTATGTTACAAACAAGAAATCCCATGAAAAGGCATGCTAGAAAGCTATTAGAGAGAAGTAAAGAGGTTCATCCACCTACTGACACAATCCAACCACCACAAGACATAATTTATCTTTCATCACCTGCAGAGAAAGATACAATTAGCAAATCAAAGAAAGGAAAAGAGAAAGTAATGGAAAAAATAGAGTTTGAACTCCTTGAAGGATTGTTGAAGTTGGCCAGCCATGAGATTGTTGTTATGAAGAAATAAGCAAGGAAACACAATGTCCAGAAGGTTCAGTTTGAAAAGATGAAAGAGATCTGGGAAGAGCAGGTTGATAGTGTTTCCAAGACCCTAGATAATACACAACAGTCTATCAAATGGACCATGACATTGAGGAAGGAGGTGAAACATGTCAAGAAAATGAACTTGCATTTGAAATATACTAACAGGAAGTTAAAGGAATAGGTTAAATACCTCCATGAAGAGCTTGAACTAATCCATGAGGAGTTGGAGATAAAAGGCCTTAAAATGACAGTAGTTGAGGAACCAATTTCTCAACTCATTATCAATGAGGAAGAAACACCTCAAGTTTCAGAGTTTATGCTGATTTATGTTTTTAAGGTCAGTGGCATGTTAGAAACCAAATTTTTACACTAGGAAAGTTTATTTTTGAGATTACATAGAAATCTGGAATTTTCACTGTTTTCAGCAGTTTCGTAGCGTTCTTGGGCTTGAAAACCAGGAAAACACTATGAAACTATTATACCCTTCCTTTTTTCATTTTGAATAAGTTTTGAGAGCTTCCAAGAGGTGAAAATCGTATGGAAGATGTATTAAGGCATAATGAACATCATGCAGGAGGAAAGAATCAAAAAGATTGATGGAAAAAGGCATTTTTGTAATGCTACGAAAGTATGTTACGAAAGTGTCATACTTTCGTAGCGTACTATTTTGAAGCTATATAAGCAGGTTTTTGTGTTGTAATGGATATGTGGACACTTTCAAAGGTTCAAGGGATCTTGCTAGCAGTCATCCAAGAGTTAAAGACCACGTGATGAAGCCAATTCATCAGCCAAACCCCTCGTTGAAGATAAGGACCAGTTTTCCTAAAAAACAGGGTTTATTTCTAGTTTTCGAGGAGGTTAATTAAGATGTCATGTGTTGATGAGTTCCATCACACCCTATTCGAACATGTGAAGGAATATTTGTCAAAT
Organism: Pinus albicaulis; assembly: GCA_034641835.2. Lineage (NCBI taxonomy): Eukaryota > Viridiplantae > Streptophyta > Pinopsida > Pinales > Pinaceae > Pinus > Pinus albicaulis. The sequence continues at coordinate 1,729,532,943 of CM076578.1, read as the reverse complement.
ATGTGATTTTTTTTAGGAGATAAGGTTGTTAATGTAATAATGAACAGTTTGAGTCCTATTAGGAAAAGGACTATCAAGTAGGATAGCTGTCATTTTCTCATTAAATAGATGTTTTATTGTTATGCAAGGTGTCATTAGGGAAAGTTCGATGAATCTAGCCAGGAGGCAGATCATCTCATCATGTAATAATTCTATTAAATGGCAGAGAGTCGAATTTGTCAAGGGTTGGATATTTTTTAGCAATACAACAGCTTTATGTAAATTGACTATTTTCAGTAATATAGAGACTTGTTTCTTGACCAACCTGAGATTCTAATTGAGTTTTTAGTGCCTATATTATCTATATTTTATGTGTACGATTTACAGTGGTTTTCATCTTTAATACTCAGAATTCATTCATGTAATGCTCTGGCTTCCTTTATAGATGAATTAACTGTGTTATTTCCTCTTTCATGTGTGTGTACTTCTGCTAAAAACTCTTACGTGCCTCAGCTTCCATGTCAAGTGAACTCACTAGTGAATCACTGAAATTGTTGACTCCATAAGCCTAATGTTTGCAGATTGATACTATTTTCAACCTATACACATCACAAGCAAGTTGTTTTCCAAGTAGAGTTATCCATCTAAATCAATCTTTATCAAACATCGTTAATCCTTTGAGAGAGCCCTCTTAGACTGAATAGGCTAAGCTTCAGTTACAAGTTGGTTTGAAACAATTACATGAAGTTGTATGACTAGCAACCTATCAGGTGCAATTTTGTGATAACAATCATGATGATGTTAGCGAATTTGAATGTGTTTTTGAGTCGAATATGATGTTTGTACGATTGTTATCATGATCATGATGTTTATTTAATTTAATATTAAATGATCATGATATTATTAAATATTATGTCATGATTTTTAGTGAATTTTTAATTTTAATTGTATGTAAAATTGTATTTGTATTTGTAATTGTAATTTAATTGTAATTTTATATATGACAAATTGTAAAATTGTAATTGTAGTTCTAATTGTATGTAAAATTCTAAAATTGTATTTTTATTTTTAACTGTAATTGTATGTAAAATATTTGCAAAACTTTAATTGTATTGTAATATATAATTTATTGTGAAATGATTGTAATTGTAATTTTAATTGTAATTGTATATATGTAAAATTGTAAACTTGTAATTGTATTTGTAATTGTATTTTGGAATTGGAATTCTAATTTTATGTAAAATTCTAAAATTGTAATTGTAATTGTATGAAAAATATTTGTAAAATTTTAATTGTAATTGTAATATTTAATTTATTGTGAAATGATTGTAATTGTAATTTTAATTGTAATTGTATATACGTAAAATTGTGAAATTGTAATTCTAATTCTGATTGTATGTAAAATTCTAAAATCGTAATTGTATTTGTAATTGTAATTGTAATATTTAATTTATTGTGAAATGATTGTAATTGTAATTTTAATTTTAATTGTATATATGTAAAATTGTAAAATTGTAATTCTAATTCTAATTGTATGTAAAATTCTAAAATTGTAATTGTATTTGTAATTGTAATGGTATATATGTAAATTTTTAAAATTGTATTTGTAATTGTAAATTCTATGTAAAATTCTAAAATTGTAATTGTAATTTTAATTCTAATTGTACGTGAAATTGTAAATTGTAATTGTAATCTAATTCTAATTCTAATTCTAATTGTATGTAAAATATTTGTAAAATTTTAATTGCATTACAGTGAAATGATTATAATTGTAAAATTGTAATTGTAATTGTATGTAAAATTCTAAAATTGTAATTGTGATTTTTTTCTTTTTTTCTAAGTTGGTCTAATCTATTAATAATGAAACATAATGTACATGGCGAGAATTCCCTCTAGAACCGCTGAACTAGCCAATTCCAGAGGGGGTCATAGTCAAAAAATCAAAAATCTGACCACCCCTCTTGGGGAAACCGACCGAGGATGTGCTGCACACTGTGGGGAAACCAAAAATGTGCAAAAACCTTCTAGAGTTTGACAGAAACAACCCAACAAACAGCTTGCTTAGAAAACTCAACAAAACATGAAATATGACAAAATCTGTGTAAGGAAACCTGTCCTTTCTTTGCTGGAGAAAAATGTTAGGTGTATTTTGGTGTTGGAGGTGACTCCTCCACTATGAGGCATCTGTATTCCTCAGACGTGTCATCTTCTTTCAGGGACTGTTGTGCTATAGGTGACGATGCAGTACGAGCTTAACCGCTGCTCGGCTCCCCCTCTGAATGAATTCCCTCCGCGACTGCTTGCAATGCTTGATGAAGGCGAACTAGCTTTGACAAGAAGGCCAGTAGACTTCCGCAGGTCCTGAGGAGTTACCAAGGAAATTGTGGACTTCCACATATGTTTCTTGGAGCCCAAGCTCATGGAGTTGGGTTGAGCTTCCTGAAATGTTACAAAGATGGTGGCAGTGTCCCTGGGTCTGTCTACGAAGCTGTCAAAATGAAACGTTGCAACATTTTAAGCAGATGAGCGGGTCTCGTCATGAATGGATAGGGGCGGGTGAGAGCCTACCCCTCTGCCTCTTCCTCTTCTGCATCTCATACGATGTCATCTCGGCATTGTCGTGCTGGCGAGCGAACTAGACGGCGAGTGGGAGGGCGAATGGGGTGAGGGAGACACATGAATACAATGGGTGGGCAAAGAGCTTTCAGCACCAGAGGAATGTAGAGCGAATAGGAGGCAGAGATCAAGCAGAGACTCACAACGGGCAGAGGTGTAAGTGAGAGATAGGGAATGTCTACAGGTCGTAAATGAAAAGGAGGAGAGACGCAATTCCATTGAAGGAGGAGCAGGACAACAATTAAAGCCAAGTGTGGGAGAGTGGAGCAACCAACGTACACAGTTATGGGCTTTAAATGTTGTGGTACCAGCCCTTTGCGTGGCCATGTGGGCTGGCCAAGTGGCACACATTGGGCTTGCCACATTTTGGCCTTGATTAATCACCCGCATCCAGGAAATTGTAATTGTAACTGTATGTGAAATTGTAAAATTGTAATTGTAATTGTATGTAAAATATTTGTAAAATTTTAATTGTATTAATGTGAAATGATTTTATTAAAATTTTTAAATTTTTAAATATGTAAATTTGTAAAATTTTAAATAATTGTAAAATAATAAATCTAGAATAATATGAATTTTTGTAAGATAATAAAGTTTAGAAAATAATGCAAATAAATTCATGTACTTTAGAATTATCATTATTTTATTATGATCTTACATACAAAAAAAAACTTTATATAGTACGCCATTGTTTTTGAGATCGACATAATTGCAAATTATCAAGTGAAATATTTATTTTAACATTAACACAATGCAAATTACCAATTAATTCAAAATACATATTATAATGTTTTGAAAAAAAGAGTCAGCTTATAAGTTATAAGGTAGTTAAGTCCTCTTCTTTATAAAAAAATCATCTTAAAAAGTACAAATATTGGTGAAATAACACATGTAACATGTCACTCTCGGTTCTCATGATCACCCTCGTTATCTTCTAGCTCGCATGGCATGATATGTTTTGATCTAGGGTCATGTCTCAATACGAACCACCAATCCCTATCCAACACATCTAGGTAAAAAAACGCCTGGTTGCAGTGTTTGGGGAAAACATAGGGATCCTTAGCTTCATCCCACATCTTTCTATAGTTGATACATATCAGCCTACTATCACGATCTTCCTTTACAATATTCCGATCAAAGGTGTCCCACCACTTGCACCTAAAAATAACACATTGGAAAGAAGAGAAATCCACTTCAATGATCTCTTATATCTTTTCGACGTAACCTAACGTCCCTCGTACTAGGTTTTCATCACGGTGGCTAGATCGACTAGATTGATTGAACTTGACTTCCACTCCACAATCTTGTGTGATGTGTCCATCATTGACATTTTCTATGCGAAAATGGTGTCCATATGCCCACATAGATGGGAAAAAATGCACCTATAAAAAGGCTAAAAAATCATAGTGTCATCTGTCTTATAATAACCCAACAGTTAAAATATGAAATATAGATGTAATTGCATTTGAAAGGTGCATTATTAATTTTCAAATGTACATATAGATTAAATATATTATTACCGAGTTGTTGCACCCAATCCCTGCGTTTAGCGCATCCTCTTGAGCAAGCGAGTAACGACTAGTTGCACAGTATTTCTCTCTGACTTGGTCAACAACCCAAATGTTGGGGAATATTTTCTTTTAAATGATCGGGATAAGGCATACTTATACCATTAAACCATTTTAATTCTTTCTTGTCACTATCCCATTTCATCCTCTTTTGTTCATATAATGCGACCCACAGTTGTGTCGCTTCCGAATTGTAAAGAACGAATTTATTGATAGCTTCAATTTTTGTATCCGTTGATGAAATCAAACCAACATTATATAGTACATAGATATCAAAATATACATTATATCGAAGTTCAACATGAATATTTACTTTGTGTAAATTTAAAAAACTATAAGTCGCTTACTCTTTATCAAGCGCTTTTTCCATTCGTTTGGAGATGTAGAAATTTGAATAATAGCTGAATTATTCACCGAGATTATCCTGATTACACACTATTTAAGCTTCATGCATAATACATAACCTCTTCTACAATTGATCATTAATATGCGGAAATAGAAGCAGTCACATGCGCACATTAAAACATAATCAAGCACACATATAACACAGTATGTAATGGGGAAAGCATACAGCTGAAAACCCCCAACTATCTGTATATTATAATGATAGAGAAAATGTAACAATTATAGTACAATACTCCTCACAAGTACTCAGTACTATCTCCAATGCTACACACAAACTAGCTCTGAGATGAACAAGTCACAGGTTCAAATCTCCTCCACAAGTCTGCCTGCCTCTACTACGCAATCCAAGATGAGAAAAGAATAGATCCAAGTTCGAATCCCACTGGCTTTAACTGCGCAATTCTCATTGGAAATCTCAATAAATGTGTGTGCAAATTTCATGCACAACTATAGTCACAACTGATAGCAAACTCACCCTTTCACCCACCTCTAACACTGGTCTCCACTGAACTGTCCATGCATTGCAGTTAACTGATGTATTCTTTAGTTGATTTACGAGTTAATAATTAGTGAATTAATTAATAATTAATTCACACCACTCATCACTAGTGTATTTATCGCTTCAACTAAATACAACTAGTTCAACTAAGTTAAACCGAAAACACAACTCCACCAACTGTCTCATCAACTCCACCAAACTCTGCCACATGAGTTCTAACTGAAGTCAACCATGCAATAGCTCAAAAAAACCCTAGGAAAAGCGTATTTCCTTCTGTCAGCTGCATGTGCCACATCTGTAGCTCGAACTGAAGTGCTCCAAGTATTATTAAGGGCTAATAATATTCGACTGATCTATTTTTAGACTGGCAGTCTAAAAATAGATTCCGCCCAATGTCTAAAAATAGAGGTCCATCTATTTTTACCAACTTGACCAATCATCCATAAATAGCATTCCGCAACTCATAGACCATGATCGACATGTCTAAAAATAGACTTTGCGACAAAAATCACCTGTGTGGCCCCCACCTAGTTTAGGTGACCACTTTCCAACTAGGATCAGGAAAGATTTTTTAGGATGCCTCCTTCATTGTTTCTTGTTGCAATCTTCAACACTCCCTCTCAACAAGAAAGGACTGTCTTTGCATGCGACATGCAACTCCATGCATTCGCCCTGCAACCTTCATAAGTGCCATGCAACTCCATGCATTTGCTCTGCAACTCCTCTGAAACTGAATAGGCTCCAAACAACTTAATCAGTCTGATGTGCCATGCAACTCCATGCATCTATCATCAAAGTCTTCAACTTCTGCTGGTACCAACTGCACATGTCATCAGGAACCACTGCGCTGTTGAACTCTTGCACCCATGCACTCTGCACTTGCTATCAACTCTGATTCGCGCTCTAGTATCTGACACTGTCACTTTGATCTGCCTGCATCAATCCAACTGATCATGCTACTGTTGTGCTGTGGGCACCTCGTATCCAGGTTCAACTCATGAGATCCACACCATCTCATGAATCCTGCCGAGAAATCTCCTCTTGGGATTATTCATGCATGTCGCCCCACCTCTCACCTAGAGGTATAGCTGCATGCACTCCCTCTGCCCTTCTGGCACGAAATTTCTCTGCATGAGTGGTTTCTTCCACTCCATGATCCTCATCTTGTAGCTGCTCCACATCCCGAGGTTCACTATTACCTGCATGCAAAACTTGCTCCCTTTCAAGCATCAATTGCATGTCTTTCTTGCACTTCCCAACAGTAGGAAGCTGTGTAGACATCCCATCTACTTCAAGTCTGTAGAGATTCTTTGCTCAAATCCCAACCTTCTTGACTTGTCCTATTGCCTTGTGCCGAAGAAAAACTTTTCCTTCACTGAAGACAACTTCATATCCTTTATCCTCTAACATTGTGACTGAGATCAAATTCTTCTTTAAACCTGGAACATGCACTACATCTTGTAAAAGAATGATTTTACCTGACTCCCTCTGAAAGGTTATGGTACCAATTCCGATCGCATTGTATCGTCCATTGTCGCCCAACTCAACATGCAAATGGAGATATTTCTCCACCAAGTCACTGAAAAGATTCACATCTCCCGTCATGTGAAAGGAAGCGCCACTATCAAAATACCACCCCGATCCCAATGCACTAGACACCATGCATGCGATCAATGAGAAGTCCAGCTCAAATTACGAGGCAAGAGCCTCACCAGCTGCAGCTCCAGCAACCTGCTTGTTCTTCTTCTTCTGTGGACAATTCGTGGCGTAATGTCCATGATCGTGACAGTGAAAACACTTCACTTTGGACATGTCACGCTCTTTACCATCCACACCAGATTGAGAAGCATTCTTCTTGCCCTTCCCCTTCCTTGCTTTGGCAGCCAAAGCACAATCCTCTTCATCAGATGCCTTTGATGAAGATCCGTCCCTGGTACTCTGCCTTATCTCCTCTTGCACAAGATCCGATCAAAGTCGCTCCCATCCTGGAAATTTTTCTCGACCATTGACAGAGTCCTAATAGGAGTGCCAACTCTTCGGAAGCCCAAGGAGAGCCAAGCTCACCAATTCCTCATCATCCACACTAACTCCTACACTCCCAAGCTCATCCCTGTAGTGGACAAACTTTGTCAAGTATATCGGAATAGTGTCATTCTTCTCCATCTTTATTTTCCTGAGTTTATCCTTGAGCGCCAACTTCCTTTGGTCACTCTTGCTTTGGAATAAATCTGTCAAAGCTTTCCACATCAAGAATGGAGAAGCTTTACCATGCAGGCTAGATACTATGTGATCCTTCACGCCCTCCAACAGAATCCTTCGACACCTTGCTGTCTTCTTTTGCCAAGCCTCAACCAAGGCTGCATCGCTAGGCTTTGGAACTTCAGCATCTATGAACTCCTTCAGCCCATTGTCATCAAGCACCACCTCCATCCTATCTCTCCATGCAATATAATTCAAGCTTCCTTCAAGAGCATACTCCAATCGCAATCCTTGATAAGAGATTTTGACTTTGACACCAAGAAAACACTGCTACAATTTTGAATTCCACCACCTCAAAACTCAACCGCTTCTGATCTGTGAGAATAAAGTATTTCTAGCACAGAGATCGACTGTAGGGGAATTTACTGGATATATCACCTTTCAAATAAAGGATGGATCCAAAGGCTGCCTGGCCCGCTTACAGACTCTGTCTACCGAAATAAATTGTAATCACTGTAATAGATCCAATGATCAATTTCGCTCTGATACCATGTAGAAATTTGAATAATAGCTGAATTATTCACCGAGATTATCCTGATTACACACTATTTAAGCTTCATGCATAATACATAACCTCTTCTACAATTGATCATCAATATGCGGAAATAGAAGCAGTCGCATGCGCACATTAAAACATAATCAAGCACATATATAACACAGTATGTAATGGGGAAAGCTTACAGCTGAAAACCCCCAACTATCTGTATATTATAATGATAGAGAACATGTAACAATACATAGCACAAACTCCTCACAAGCTCTCAGCACTATCTCCAATTGTTACACACAAACTAGCTCAGATCTGAACAAGTCACAGGTTCAAATCTCCTCCATTGTTTGCCTGCCTCTACTGCGCAATCCAAGATGAGAATGAATGAGATCCAAGTTCGAATCCCCTTGGCTTGTACTGCGCAATCCTCATTGGCAATCTCAATCAATGTGTGTGCAAATCTCATGCACAACTATAGTCACAACTGATAGCAAACTCACCCTTTCACCCACCTCTAACACTGGTCTCCACTGAACTGTCCATGCACTGCAGTTAACTGATGTATTCTTTAGTTGATTTATGAGTTAATAATTAGTGAATTAATTAATAATTGATTCACACCACTCATCACTAGTGTATTTATCAGTTAGACTAAATACAACTAGTTCAACTAAGTTAAACCGAACACAACTCCACCAACTGTCTCATCAACTCCACCAAACTCTGCCACATGAGTTCTAACTGAAGTCAACCATGCAATAGCTCAACCAAACCCTAGGAAAAGTGTATTTCCTTCTGTCAGCTGCATTTTCCACATCTGTATCTCGAACTGAAGTGCTCCAAGAGGATAAGATAATGTTTATAGTCCAAATATTATTAAGGGCTAATAATATTTGACTGATCTATTTTTAGACTGGCAATCTAAAAATAAACTCCGCCCAATGTCTAAAAATAGAGGTCCAGCTATTTTTACCAACTTGACCAATCATCCATAAATAACATTCCTCAACTCATAGACCATGATCGACATGTCTAAAAATAGACTTTGCGACAAAAATCACCTGTGTGGCCCCCACCTAGTTTAGGTGATCACTTTCCAACTAGGATCAGGAAAGATGTTTCAGGATGCCTCCTTCACTGTTTCTTGTTGCAATCTTCAACAGGAGAAACTCCCCTTCTATTTTGTCTTCATCCCTTTCATTGTCCCAAATCACCACATCTGGTCTATTATTGATCTACTTGATGTACTTAGTGGCATAATAGCAATACTCATATGATATATACCCCTCTACCATATACCCCTTGAGTTTTTCCCTTTGTCGAAAAAAACCTTTCAATTTCTTCATGTACCTCTCTAAGAAGAAAATCCAACGACAAGAAACCACCCCAACTAATTCAACCTCATCTACTAGGTGGATTAGAAGATGAACCTACAAGTCCATGAAACTCATCAGTAGTTCCTTCCCAAACATACAAACAATCTCAACTATCTCTTGATGCCACCGTGGAATGCTAGCCACATGAATCCCCTTTGATGTGATCCAACGTACAAATACAAATAATTTAGGTATGGCACTTCCTAGGTCTTGAGGGAATTCATGTTTCACACACCCATGCATGAAAAAGGGATAATGACACCGCAAATTTATAAACGCATGCAATAATATACAAAATTAGTTATGTTTTATGATCCCTGCATGGGATAAAATTTATTAATATAAATAATAATAAAATCATGCTTTTGACATTATACGTACTCTTAGAAGATTCAAATGGTTATGTGATTTCAACCCCGACAAATGGTCATCCACGGTGAAGAAATGCCATAGTGAAGACCCATATGAAGATGGCACCCTCACACCCATTATAACTTCCTTTTCCAAAGAAAGATGATATTTTTTAAAATCCATGGGACATCACCTTCTTTGAAATACCATGAATTAGAGGGACCAGTGCCTACATCTGATCTTGTACTTTCTAATCATCTTGGCCAATGTTTCTTTTTAGTTTTTGAAGTAATAAGATCTTTCCTAACAGCCAATGTTTCACTTTGTTTCGATGATATGTGCCTCCATAAAGAATATGAAACATTTTTAAACATATGCATGGGATCTAATAAGTGGGTAATCTTAAGATGCTCCCAGTATGGGAGGTTATAAAAGATATATTTCATTTTCATCCCAATGGGAAATTTCTCAACATAGGTGTCGAATAATTCTGGATCATCACACATAGGCTCCCTATTTGAATCGAACATTTCTATGAAATCCTTCTCCTTCTCTATCTCATATGCTCTAAATCATTCAGTTGGTGTCGTTATTAGAGGCCTTTGGGTTCTCTCTCGTACCATTGAAAGCAGATGTTGCTCTTCTATAAGGGTGTTCTTATGGGAGGAATAATATGGAGCAATCATACACTGGATTTCGTAGGTCCTTTGACCATATAGCTTTCAAAGAAGGTCCACAACATTTACATCCAAAATACCCTTTTGTTACAAGACCTGCAATATTATTGTATAAAATTTATATGTATGGCATGTTAAATAATATCATGAAGATAAGAACAATTACAACGAATTAAATAACTAATATGAAAAATAATTTTGTTACTTATATAAACAAATTAATAAACATGTAATTTACTAGAGCAAACTCCTAAGCTTGGATAATCATGTGTCATGTAAGCAAATATCCCATACAACGTAAAACTCCTCTCTACTGCAATGGGTCTTGATACATCGTATACATTTATCCCATCCCATAATTCTTTCAATTCATCTACTAGTGGTTGTAAGTAGACATCCATATTCTTCACTTGTCTTCTACCACGGACTATGAGAGCCAACATATTATGTTCATTCTTCACAGACAACCATGGGGGGCTATTTTTATTGATCACTACTACAGGCCAAACATAATAGATGGTGTTCTAGAGGGAATACGGGTTGACGTCATCCATCACTATGCTGAGTCGTAGACATCGTACTTCATCCTTGAATTTTTCGGGCCATGTATCCTCCATATGCTTCATGGCTAATTAAATCAGTTGGGATTCACATAACTCCCAACTCACTTCTTTGTAAGGCATGCCATCCCTGCAACATAGCTAATTCTTTGCAACGAAAGAGCCTTTGAATACTTGGGATTATAGGCATGTGCCTCAATATATTAAAAGGAGGACCACGTGATTTAATCTTCTTTTTTTATTTATCATACCTGTCATGCCCACATTTCAAACATATCTCTTTGTTTGCATATTCTCCTCTATATAGAATACAATCATTTGGACATGCATGATATGATATGTACTCAACACCCAAAATTTTCAACAATTTATTTCCCTCTTCGCAACTACCGAGCAAGATATTATCACTTGGAAGAACTTTATCTTTGAATAACCTGTAATTGGTGATCATGGAAAATATTAAATGTACATTAATGCCATTATAATTATTAACGTTCATAAAATTGACCATTTGTAATGTTCATTGTGTGATTATATTTCTCAAATTTATATAAGGGAGGACTTTATGGTAACTTACCTCAAAATTTCTGAGAAACATGCATTTGACAAGCCAAAATTTGCTTTCAATTTGTACAGTAACATCGTTGTCCCCAACTGGGTAGAATTTGAATAACCGCCAAGTTCAAAGAGAGGGGTGGTGGAAGAAAATTTAAGGCTTTCGAAAAAGGTGTCAGCAATATGAGCATCATCCCCTAGTTGATCATCGTTTTGGAATGCATCTAGCAACATTGTCTCCATGGAAATCATATCCCTTAAGTAGTCATCCATACCAACCTCTATTTGATTGCCTCCATTGTCAGCTTGTGAAGAACTACTATTGTTATAGTCATTCCTAATTGGTGAATCTGGACGTAACGGGAATTGAATCGGTGGTTGATTCAACCATTCTTGGTATTGTTCATCTCCAATTTTTTCTCTTAATTCAACCTTCTCTCGATTTGACATTGTCGTGGGGTGCAATAGAAGATGGTAGGTAGGTCGCTCATCATCACTAGAATCCTAATAATTTTAAAAAATATATTTGAACACGATTAGTACAAAATCTATGATATCAATTAGTAAGAACATTGACAATGCATGATTAAGTTGTTTGACGTTGAAATAATTACATTAATATACCAAAAAATTATTATTACCATCATTTTCCAGGGATTGTGGCTAGAAGATGCAATATTTTTACAATTGGCAGGGTGAAGCGGTTGTCCATTTTCATCTACCAAATGTGCCTTGCGGTATGCTGCTCCTGATAAGAGCTTCTGATGTTTTGGAGCTATTTGATTATTTTGTGCATCTGAACTCGATTCTGAATCTGCATGAACTTGCAAATTTGTATACATTATAAATTTTGTTAAGCTGATTGACATGGATAAAAAACATAAATTCAATTATATAATGAAAATATAAATAAAATATGAAGTAAATTTTACGTCTCGAGATGGATAGGGAGAACTCCGCGATGGACTTGGAGATATATTATGGAACGAGTTTGATTTTGAAGAATTTTCCATTCGATATAATTATGATATTTTCTCCCTACATTTGAACAAAATCAACAATAAATTTTAGTGCACACACCTAAAAGTAATTTCGATGCCTTAAAAATGGAATTATTGTTATCGATGCTTTTGTACAGACAACTGCACCGGTGTTGTTTGAGTTACTACGCACCGGTGTTGTGTTATTAACTGACACACTGGTGTGGTGTTATTAATTGACACATCGGTGACGAAAATCCGCAAATAAAAAAAACACAACTTTATTTTTTTAAAGTGAAAAAAAACGGTAAATTGAAAAATGGGCGGCAAAATATTTTCAAAAATCTAATTTCATAAAACAATTCTTTAAATACTAAACATTTTTTATTATTTCACTATTTTTGCAAAAAATTTCAGCCAGAGAAACAAGACATACCTGGAGCAAGAGAGCACGAGAGTACTATGGAGCAGCGAAATATTTTCGAATAGAACTATTTAGACAATCATAATTCCAAACCTCTAGTGATTCAAACCCTGTAGCATCGAATTTCAAACGATCTCATGATTAAATTTTATTGTTTTTTTTACATTTTCTGTAGTATTTTTTACGCATTAAGTAAAAATTTCAATTTATTGTTCATTTTTAGAAACAAAAAAAACAAAAAAATCCATTTTTACCCTAAACCCTTCATTATTTTTGTTTATTATATATTCTGTTTATGATTTCGAGGAATTAGACTTTTCATTTTAAATTATAGTTTGTATTACTATATATATATATATATATATATATATATATATATATATATATATATATATATATATATATATATATATATATATATATATATATAGGCCTATGGCATCCAACCCATGGGACGACTTGCATAGTCGGATCCCAATCCATCTTGACCCTTGCATGAATTTAAAAAAAACAGATTTTTTTTTAATTGGTGTGCCTTGTGTAACCTAGCACACCGGTGCGCTGGCTTATCTTAGCACACCATGCACGTACTGTTTGATAAATAATTTAAAAACATTTTTTTTATAATCTGTGTGTCGTTTGTAAAATAGGACACTGGTGCGCTATTTAATTATAATGCACCGCTCACGTATTGTTTGGAAAAAACAATTTTTAATTTTTTGTTTATCGGCACTCAATGTAGCATATAACACATTGGGTCTCCTACTTGACAGAGAGCACCGTATAGTGGTCCCCTTTTTGCACGAGGCATTTAGAAGAATAGGCCGCACCACCCCCTCCACGACACCTTATGCTACAAAAACTAACACTAGCTATTTTTATTATTTTGTTTGTGTTAATCAGTGTGGTGGTTAACATGTAACACACTGGTGCTCCGATTTGACATAGAGAACCATACAATGTTTTATACTGTTTGGACAATGCATTTATAAGACCACCACGCACCGACGTCGGTGCGTACACCGTGAAAAATGCACTGGTTTCTTGATATATATTTTTTACTTGAAAAGTTGACAATTTATTTATAAAATATATTAATGAATGATATGGTACAGGTTCCGTATTGATAAAGAAATGGCTGACAAGAGATCAAGTAACAAAAATACTGATAATACATCAAGAAAAACAAAAAATGCAAGTTCTTTGTAAATTCTTTTAAAAAAAAATTATTTTTGAACTATATGTAAGTTTAACTAATATGTATTGTTTACTATGTATCATGCAGAGCCACAAAATGATGAAGCTCGATAAGTTTATTTTTGATCTAGGACCATAAGAGCGTAAAATCTTGATGGAAAAATTGCAAAATGATGAATTAGGTGAATGAAAAAATACTATCGATCCAATATGAGTTTCTTTTTTAATTTTCATTAATAATATACTTAAAATTATTAGATAACATGTTTCAAACAATCTATTAATTCACATCTGTTTAATTTTCTACAGGAACCAACAACTCAGAAAATAAATGTTGTTCTAAGAAAATAAAAAAATAGAACATGCAAATGAAAATGAATTTCTCTTAGCTCTTCTGGAGTGGTGCTGGAAGTTAACGAAAGGGGGGAAAACTTTTACAAAAGTTTGAGGGGTCTAGTGGAACGAATGTATAGATGTTCTTTCCACTTAAAATACAAAAATCAATCCAATGATTCCAAGAACCAAATTTTATCTAAAATACAGGAAGAGTTTCCAGAGAATTGGTCAATGAGTCATCTCAGAATTTTAATAGCAAAAACGTACAACAACAAAAAAGAAGAAATGAAAAAGTAATATTCATTTAAATGTTTTTCTAGAATTATTTATAAATATCATTTATAAATATGAATTTTGTTATATTTAATTTTCAGATATCAATATAAAAATTAAATAGTTTATTGTCATGTTACATTTTCAGGAAGATTATGAAAATCTCAAAAGATGAATGAGCTCATATCAGAAATATGCCAGTAGCAATGTCCAAAAAGGTGTACAAGGAAATGGTCAAAGAAATGAACAAAATTGCATCGTAGGAGGATCCATCTCAAAAACAACGTGCTTCAAATATAATATGTAATCATTGAATTTTTCGATCATTAGGTACAATAAATAAACAATTTAGCATTAAATATTAATTTTCAAGTATTTTCTTGCAAAAAAAAAAGAAATAAAATTGAACCCATGTAGCACATAAAACAGGACGACAAGAAAGAAAAGGGTTGATATCTAAGTTTGTGAGTAATTGTTACTTCCTTATAACAACTTAACTAGATTTTATTTTTGTATATTTTAAGTTTTTTACAAAAATCATCATTGAATGTCTTCTAACCGGTGCTAACATACAAAGAAGAACCATGAGACGAATTGATTAACATTGGGTTAAATATGGGTTGTGAGTATATGTTGGCATATCAGAAATTAATTGTGGAATTTGTAAGCATCTATTGATCTTGTTTTACTTAGCACTGTCTATAATTAATATAACAAAAAAATCTTTTATATTAAATATATGATTTGTTACGGGGTATAAAGCTTGCAGGAAACAAAGTATGGAACTATTCCAACAAATGAAATCTTGAAAGATGGCATACTACACTAGTACATTTGGCGGAAATTTCGACACTTTAGTTCCGACACTTTTGTCATAATGTCGGAAATTTCCCCAATTTCTATTAAATTTTCAATACCCGCCATAAATCGTCGCTATACCGACGTTTAGAGATATCATCACTTTTGCGACGTTTATGTTTGTCATCGGAATTGTGACGTTTTAAACACTTCGTCGGTCTTACGATGTTTATGGGACGAAATGTCGGAATTGTGACATCGCCTACACATTCGTCGGTGTTATGACACTTGGGAGTAACCGTCGGAAAAGTGACGTTGCTCATATAACCGTCGGTCTTGCGACGTTGTGAAGCCAAACGTCACAAGACCGATGGTTATATAAGCAACGTCTCTTTTCCGACGGTTTCTTCGAAGCGTCGCAAGACCGACGTTTATATAAGAAACGTCGCTTGTTTGATGGTTTCTCCCAACCGAAATAAAAAGTGTAATTTTATTTCACCTCAACCGATCATTAACTTCAACTTTATGTGTTCGTGTTGATAGTATATCATAAGCTTCATAATTTTTTTTTGTTATAACAAATGAAATATGAAAAGGATATTAAGAAGAATCTTAGTTTTGTAGATATTTCGTATGTTTATAAAATTGATCCAAATATATTATTATTGACGTTGTTTTGTAACATTGATAAATTGATCGATTTATTAACCCTATATTTATATGAAAGATTCTTATTTCAGATATTATCATGATGAGAATCAATTTCAAATATCAACCTGCATATTTTTCTATGAAAGGCACAAAAATTTCAAATCGTGCCTTGTGATCAGGTCGCCCGACCAGGCGTGTACGGGTCGGGCCGTTTTGTTCGAGGGTGCTCGTATCAATTTTGCTAAGTTGTGACCGCTCAGGTGCCTTGTGCATGTTCAGGCGGCCCGTTTTCCATTTGCTCCCATGTGGCATCGTTCGGTCAGGCGCGCCGTGTCGAGTCGTGTGAGGTCGCCTAACCGGGCGCGTTCGAGTTTGGTTGTTTCGTTCGAGGGCGCCCGTATCAGTTTTGCTAAGTTGTGATCGACCGGGTGCCTTGTGCGTGTTCACATGGCCCATTTTCCATTTTCTCCCTTGTGGCATCATTCGATTGGGCACGCCGTGTCGCATCGTGTGAGGTCGCCCAACCGGGCGTGTTCGGGTCGGGTCGGGTCGGGTCGTTTCGTTCGAGGGCGCCCATATCAGTTTTGCTAAGTTGTGACTGCCCAGGTGCCTTGTGCACGTTTGGGCGGTCCGTTTGTCATTTTCTCCCATGTGGCATCGTTCGGTCGGGCGCTCTGTGTCGCGCCGTGTGAGGTTGCCCGACTAGGCGCGTTCGGGTCAGCCCATTTCGTTGGAGGGCACCCATATCAGTTTTGCTAAGTTGTGACCATCTGAGTGCATTGTGCACATTCGGGTAGCCCGTTTTCCATTTTCTCCCATGTGGCATCGTTTGGTCGGGCGCGCCATGTCATGCCTTGTGATCAGGTCGCTCGACTGAGCGCGTTCAAGTCGGGTCGTTTCGTTTGAGGGTGCCCGTATCAGTTTTGCTTAGTTGTGACCGCCCGAGTGCCTTGTGCATGTTCGAGTGGCCCATTTTCCGTTTTCTCCCTTCTGACATCGTTTGGTTGGGCGCACCATGTCGCGCCATGTGAGGTTGTCCGACCGGGCACGTTCGGGTCGGCCCGTTTCATTCGAGGCCGCCCGTATCAGTTTTGTTAAGCTGTGACCGCCCGAATGCCTTGTGCACGTTCGAGCGGCCAGTTTTCCGTTTTCTCCCCTGTGGCATCGTTCGGTCGGGTGCATCGTGTCGCGCCGTGTGGGGTCGCCCGATCGGGCGCGTTCGGGTCGGGTCGGGCCATTTCATTCGAGGGCGCCTGTATCAGTTTTGCTAAGTTGTGACCGCCCGGGTGCCTTGTGCACGTTCGGGCGGCCCATTTTCCATTTGCTCCCTTCTGGCATCATTCGGTCGAGCATGTCGTGTCGTGTCATGTGAGGTCGCCCGACCGAGCATGTTCGGGTCAGGCCATTTCGTTCAAGGGCACCCATATCAGTTTTGCTAAGTTGTGACCACCCGAGTGCCTTGTGCATGTTTAGGTGGCCTGTTTGCCATTTGCTCCATTTTGGCATCGTTCGTTCGGGCACGTCGTGTCACGCAGTGTGAGGTTACCCGATCGGGCGCGTTCGGGTCTGGTCGAGCCATTTCGTTCGAGGGCGCATGTATAATTTTTACTAAGTTGTGATCGCCCGGGTGCCTTGTGCACGTTCGGGTGGCCCGTTTTTCGTATTCTCCCTTGTGGCATCATTCAGTCGGGCACGTCGTGTCGTGCCATGTGAGGTCGCTCGACCGGGCTCATTCAGGTCGGGTCAGGCCGTTTCGTTTGAGGGCACCCGTATCAGTTTTACTAAGTTGTGACCGCTTGGGTGCCTTGTGCACATTCGAGTGGCCCGTATGTTGTTTTCTCCCTTGTGGCATCGTTCGTTCGGGCGTGTTGTGTCGCGCTGTGTGAGGTTGCCCGACCGGGCGTATTCGAGTCAGGTCGGGTTGTTTCGTTTGAGGGTGCCCGTATTAGTTTTGCTAAGTGGTGACCGCCCAGGTGTCTTGTGCATGTTCGGGTGGCCTGTTTTCTGTTTGCTCCATTGTGGCATCGTTTGTTCGGGCACGCCGTGTCGCGCCGTGTGAGGTTGCCCGACCGGGTGCGTTCAGGTTGGGTCATTTTGTTCGAGGGTGCTCGTATCAGTTTTGTTAAGTTGTGACCACCCGGGTGCCTTGTGCACATTCGGGTGGCCCATTTGCCATTTTCTCCCTTGTGGCATCATTCGGTCGGGCACGCCGTGTCGCGCCGTGTGAGGTCGCTCGACCGGGCGCGTTCGGGTTGGGTCGGGTCATTTCATTTGAGGGTGCATGTATAAGTTTTGCTAAGTTGTGACTACCCGGGTGCCTTGTGCACGTTCGGGCTACCTGTTTTCTATTTCTCCCTTGTGGCATTGTTTAGTCGGGCGCGTCGTGTCATGCCGTCTGAGGTCGCCCGACCGGGCGCGTTCGGGTCAGGTCGGGTTGTTTCGTTTGAGGGCGCCTGTATCAGTTTTGCTAAGTTGTTACCGCCTAGGTGCCTTGTGCATGTTCGGGTGGCCTGTTTTCCATTTTCTCCCTTGTGGCATCGTTCGTTCGGGCACGTCGTGTTGCGCCGTGTGAGGTTACCTGATCGGGCGCATTCGGGTCGGTCCATTTCGTTCGAGGGCACCCATATAAATTTTTCTAAGTTTTGACCACCCAGGTTCCTTGTGCATGTTTGGGAGGCCCGTTTTCCATTTGCTCCCTTGTGGCATCGTTTGGTTGGGCGCGTCATGTCGCGCCGTGTGAGGTCGCCAGACTGGAGGTGTTCGGGTCGAGTCAGGCCGTTTCGTTCGAGGGTTCCCGTATCAGTTTTGCTAAGTTGTGACCGCTAGGGTGCCTTGTGCACGTTCGGGTGGCCCATTTGTCATTTTCTCCCTTGTGGCATCGTTCGTTCAGGCATGTCGTTTCGCGCTGTGTGAGGTCGCCTGACCGAGCACGTTCAGGTCGGGCCGTTTCGTTCGAGGGTGCCCGTATCAATTTTGCTAAGTTTTGACCGCCCAGGTTCCTTGTGCACGTTCAGGAGGCCCGTCTGTCATTTTCTCCCTTGTGGCATCATTCGGTTGGGCACGTCGTGTCGCGTCGTGTGAGGTCGCCAGACTGGGCGTGTTCAGGTCGGGTCAGGCCGTTTCGTTTAAGGGCACCCGTATCAGTTTTTCTAAGTTGTGACCGCTAGGGTGCCTTTTGCATGTTCGAGTGGCCCGTTTTTCATTTTTTCCCTTGTGGCATCGTTCGTTCAGGCATGTCGTTTCGCGCTGTGTGAGGTCGCCTGACCAGGCACGTTTGGGTCGGGTCGGGCCATTTTTTTCAAGGGCACCCCTATCAGTTTTGCTAAGTTGTGACTACTCGAGTGTCTTGTGCGCATTTGGGTGGCCTATTTTCTGTTTGCTCCCTTATGGCATCGTTCGTTCGGGTGTGCCGTGTTGCGCCGTGTGAGGTCACCCGACTGGGCGTGTTCAATTCGGGTCGTTTCGTTCAAGGGCTCCCATATCAGTTTTGCTAAGTTGTGACCGCTCGAGCGCCTTGTGCACGTTCAGGTGGCCTGTTTTCCATTTTCTTCCTTGTGGCATCGTTCTTTCGGGCACATCGTGTCGCGCCGTGTGAGGTCGCCCGACCGGGCGCGTTCGGGTCGGGTCGGGCCATTTCGTTTGAGGTTGCCCGTATCAGTTTTGCTAAGTTGTGACCGCCTGGGTGCCTTGTGCACATTTGGGTAGCCCATTTTCTATTTTCTCCCTTGTGGCATCATTTGGTCGGGCACGCCGTGTCGCGTCGTGTGAGGTTGCCCGAACAGGTGCGTTCGGGTCGAGTCGGGCCATTTCATTCGAGGGCGCCCATATCAATTTTGCTAAGTTGTGACCGCCTGAGTGCCTTGTGCACGTTCGAGTGGCCCGTTTTCCATTTTTTCCCTCGTGGCGTCGTTCGTTCGGGCGCATCGTGTCGCACTGTGTGAGGTCGCCCGACCGGGCACGTTCAGGTCGGGTCGGGCCGTTTCATTCAAGGGCACCCGTATCAGTTTTTCTAAGTTGTGACCTCCTAGGTGTCTTGTGCACATTCGAGTGGCCTATTTTTTGTTTTCTCCCTTGTGGCATCGTTCGTTCGGGTGCGCCGTGTCACGTTGTGTCAGGTTGCCCGACCGGGCACGTTTGGGTCTTGTCGTTTCGTTTGAGGGCACCTGTATCATTTTTGCTAAGTTGTGACCACCGGGTCCCTTGTTCACGTTCGGCAGCCCGTTTGCCATTTGGTCCCTTATGGCATCGTTTGGTCAGGCACGACGTGTCGCGTTGTGTGAGGTCGCCCAACCAGGCGCGTTCGGGTTGGGTCGAGCTGTTTCGTTCGAGGGCGCCCGTATCAGTTTTGCTAAGTTGTGATCGTCCGGGTGCCTTGTGCATGTTCAAGTGGCCCGTTTGTCATTTTCTCCCTTAAGGCATCGTTTAGTCGGGCGCTTCGAGTCGCGCCATGTGAGGTCGCCCGACCGGGTGCGTTCGGGTCGGGTCGTTTCGTTCGAGGGCGCCCTTATCAGTTTTGCTAATTTGTGACCACTTAGGTGCCTTGTGCACATTTGGGTGCATTTTTCACGTATGTTCAGGTGTGTCATGTCATGAGGCTGCCCAAGGAAACACGTTCAGGCCTCCCTCTCTCTTCCCCAATCTCCCTCTCTCTCTCTCTCTCTCTCTCTCTCTCTCTATCTCTCTCTCTACCCTCCAATCTTCTCACTATATCCCTCCCTCTATCCTTCTTTCTGCCCCCCTTCCATCTTTGTGTCACTATCTCCCTCTCTTACCCTTCTAATCTTCCTCTCTCACTCATTTCACTCTCTCTCTCTCTCTCTCCATTCCTTCTCTCCCCTCTCCTTCAGTTTATCTCCATCTCTCCCTTGTGACTCCCCTTGTCCACCTCGTTGGCAAGGTTAAAATGGTTAATCTTCGATAGACAAAATTTAGATCAAATATTTCATCAAAAAGAGGGAACCATACCCTATCTTCCAGATTATGCCTATCAGTCACTTGGCCTCTTCTTGCTCTCACATGAATGTAGTCTTGCTTCACTAGTACAGAAGAAGGTTTCGCATTATCAACTATTTGTTTGTGACAACTTTTAGTTGTTTCAACACTACTAGATTCTTCAAGCTTATCCTTTAAACCATCTTAGTCTTTTGTACTCTCTTCAACTTTGTAGTGCTTTCCATTCCTCTTAGTCACATATGTTTCCTTGGTCTATTAAGGGACAAGGTCAACAACATTAGGATGTTTTTGCAATAAACAAGGGTATTTCCAGGGCACATTTACGTGGAGCAAGAGTATAATTAGAGCCAAATTTCTCATAAATGTGGGACACTCGAACTTAATATTTTCTGGAGTAGTCATGAGGTGCAGTCTGGTTATTAAGACTTCATCAGATGGCCATTCTCCAGACTTAAATTGTGTGACAACACTGTGGCTGAGTTTGAAACTGGAGATTGAACATACATTTGGTTTTATTGCAATAGAAATTTTCATAAATAAATGTAAATCAATGGCTAACAAATACTATAAATTAATAAATAAAGAAGACATGGCAACAAGCAAAAATACTTACAAAATCGTTACATTGAGACGCAAAGAATAAGCAACTAATGTGCACAAACAAAGACCAATGAAAATATCATCTTAACCCCTAAACGCTTAACCCCTAACCCATTTAACCCCCTAAACACCTAGTAAAACCCTAACCCATTTAATCCCCTAAACCCTTAACCCCTAACCCCTTAAACCCTAAACCATTAAACCAGCCTTAACCCTAACCCCTTAAACCCTAATTCCCAACCCCTAACCCATCTAACCCCCTAAAACCTAACCCCATTAGCCCCTAACTTCTAACCCCTAAAATCATTAACTGCTAAATCCCCTAACTCCCTAAACCCCTAACCTATTTAACCCCATAAACCCTAAACCTATTAACCCTTAACCCCTAACCCCTTAAACCCTAAACCATTAAACCCTTAACCCTATCCCCTTAAACCCTAATTCCCGACCCCTAACCCATCTAACCCCCTAAAACCTAACCCCATTAGCCCCTAAATTCTAACCCCTAAAATCCTTAACTGCTAAATCCCCTAACCCCTTAAACCCCTAACCCATTTAACCCCCTAAACCCTAAACCTATAACCCCTTAACCCCTAACCCATTAAACCCTAATTCCCAACCCCTAACCCATTTAACCCCCTAAACCATAAACCTATAAATCCCTATCCCATTTAACCCCTAAATCCTAAACCTCTAAACCCTTAACCACTAACCCTTAAACCCTTAACCCCTAACCCATTTAACCCCCTAAACCCCTAAATCCCTAACCCATTTAACCCCCTAACCCCTTAAACCCTATTTCCCAACCCTAACCCATTTAACCCCCTAAAACCCTAACCCATTTAACCCCCTACCCTAACCCATTTTCTAAGTTGTGACCACATGGGTGCCTTGTGTACGTTTGTGCAGCCCGTTTGCCGTTTCGTTTGAGGGTGCATGCCCAAACCCATTTGGTTCAGGTCGTTTCAGTTGAGGGCACCTGCCCAAATGCGTTCGGGTCAGGTCGTCTCGGTTGAGGGCGCCTGGCGGCCCAAACGCGTTTGGGTTTGGTCGTTTCGGTTGAGGGCAGTACTCGTATCAAATATGTTAAGTTGTGACCTCACGGGTGCCCTGTGCATGTTCGTGTGCCATGTTTTCCTATTGCACCCTTGTGCCTTCATTCGGTCGTGCATGTCATGTCGAGCCGTGTGAGGGCACCCACCGAAACGTGTTCAGATCGGGTCATTTAGTTTAAGGGCGGCCGTATCAAAATTTCTAAGTTGTGACCGCACGAGTGCCTTGTGCATGTTCGTGCGACCCGTTTGTCATTTTCCCCCTTGTGCCTTCGTTCGGTCAGGCCATTTCGTTCGAGGGTGCTGTTGAGTCCCGAATTTGTCTCTCTTCCATACACTTTTCCATATCTCTTTCACTCACCTAAACCTCCAAAATTGTCAAATATCATGTGCAAAAGGGTATCTAACATGGTTTTTAATTATGTTTGTGTGTTTTCTATTTGATTTAGAATTTTACTCATACAAAATTACGAAACTTGTCACTTTCTCCACCGCCGCAACTTTCCGCAATATTTTAGAAATCATTGTTAAGGTGTGTCAACGATGAAACGAGCCACATGGGCAGTTGCTTAGGAATGACAAGGACATGGTTCGTGTCCTATCGGGTTCAATGAAATTGTCAAGGAAAGCCGCGGTCAAAGCCATCCACGTGGAAGTCAAATCGTGGAGTTCCCAGGCCTACCGGGATTGGCTGTGGCATAGAAACATCCATACTACCAAGCTTCAAGCTACTGGGCCACTAATTGACATCTGTGCAATGTTCTGGAGTTGAATTCAAGCGCCCACCTTCCATAGATCCGTTTTCCAACATGGCCATACTCCTATATCCGTGGCCTTAGTGGTCTACGTGCTGGCTGCTATCATAAACTTCAGGAGACAGTTACAGTTTATTGCTTTATATAGAGCGTTTGCATACGCACGTAGAGTTAGTAGTTGAGTTGTTAGTTGATAGTTGATGTGCGTATTCTGTTATGTTAGCTTTGTAGTGATTACGCTGCCTTGAGCCGTAATACTACCAGTCTGTAATGAACTGCTTTTTAATATGAGAAAACTCTGTTTTACAACTTAATTCGTGTTTGAAGATCGTACCAAAGCTGTGTAGAGGGCCCCTGCTCAGCCGAGGTTCTGTGTATTAATGTATATATTTCTCATTTCATTTCTTTAAAAAGTCATTGTATCATAATCCATTACATGTTCATATTTTGTAGTTGTTTCATTTCTGTTTATACATTTCCATAATTTCCATTTCATTCCTGTCTTTCATGTTTTTTATGATTGTTAAATATAGATCAGCTTCTTGTGCGTTTTAGGTAGACAATTTCCTTTATAAGTATTTTCATAGTATTTCTTGCCAATGACATGAAACCGATATTATTCTCCGTCGTGCTAGTTTTCTTTCACGCTGGCCTTGTTTAACTTCTCGCTTTGTTTTGTGCACTTCGCCTTTGTTTATCTCGATTCAAATAGTTAAAAATTAGACATATTATGCTACCTATGTCTTCGCTCATCTATTTCCGCCAAGGTACCTGGACTGATGGTGAGGTCGACAGAGATGCGTGTCAGAGGATGTTTCCTTTCTGTAAAATTAGATATATTAAGCTACTCATAACGTCTTCAGTTTCCTCCGAAAGCCACAGCTGGACTGATGGTGAGGGGCTGCATGATGAAGTGTGTAGTTTAGTATTAGTTTCTTTTCCGCAAACTTAGATATATTGAATCATGTATGACATCTTCAATTGCCTCCGAAAGCCACAGCTGGACTGATGGCGAGGGATTGAATCATGTGTGTATGGTTTAGTATTAGTTTACTTTCTGCAAATTAAATATCACTTACACAAGTTGTTTATGATTACTTCCGCAAGTCATAGCTGGTCTAATGATGAAGGGTCAGAAAATGAATTGATGTAATCTGATTTAGATTTCTTTCATTGCAATTTTGAATTTCCATAAGCGTAGTTTCTTTTGTTTTCAGTTGGCAGCAAGAATAGTTTAGTTTTCATATTCACTAGTTTCTTGTTTTGATTCATTAGATTAACAACACTTTTCATTTCAGCAGTTTACTTTCTTTTGTCATTTGTAATTTCAATTTGCTTTTAAAGTTTCGAGATTGGTAAATCATTATAGGGGATATCACTTCCTTGAACAATTATAACCAAGCTTGTTTTTCACTTTAGAATTTCCATTTTACCTTAGAAAGACCATAAACGACAAAAAGATTAAGAAAGAGGTTATCTTGCACATATAGTGCGCCGCACTTCATCAGCTTACGATTCCCGGATTGACAATTAAATGCAGCAATTTAGGACACACTAAATTGACCAAACATTTTGGCGCCGTTGCCGGGGAAGTGTAACTAGGTAGCCAATTTCTTTAAAAAAAACACACATAAAATCATAAAAGAAGGGAAAACTTGATAACTTCTTGAAGTATGCTCTCCTCTTGCACCTAGTGTGATCTGGAGGATCAGAAAAGAGAGTTATTGGTTTAGTAATTTCTTAAGTATGCTCTCTTCTTGCACCTAGTGTGATCTGGAAGATCAGAAAGAGAATTATTAGCCCAACTTTTATTAAAAAATATAAAAAAATGACATGCATAGAGCAAGAGATTCTAGGGGAAGGTTTATAGCTAAAGCCAAGAGTTCGATTTTCACAACTCCATCTTCTTTAAGGCATAGACCAGATTCACCATCATCTACCCCTAGCCTTAAGATTTTTGGAAGCCAAAGAACAGCTGAATTAGAGGATTCTCCTACACCACCTACTAAAGCCTACTTAGAAAACAAAGAAATTTTCTCTCATCCTTCCTTGATAGAAGAACTAGAGGACTATAAGGACTCTAAAGAAACTATCATGGCAGAGGAAGTAATAAATAGAGGTGGAGGTAGAGGAGGAGGAGATAATGAAGATAACAATGGTGAAGGAAATAATGGTAGAAATAGGGACAATTTTCTTGGATTCCCTATAGTTGATGAGGAAACTCATGCAACAATGAAAAATATCTCACCATCTGTTCTCCCTAACTTTTATGGATTGCGAAGTGAGGATCCCGAAACATTTCTGTTTGAGTTTGAAGTTGTGTGCCGAACTTATGACTATATGGAAGATTCTCAAAAACTCAAACTGTTTCCTTCAACATTGAAGGGATCTGCTTTGAAATGGTTCATGGGATTAGCCACTCAATCTATCAGGACTTGGAATGATATGAAACAAACATTTTTGGATAGATACTTTGACTATTGTATGCCCACCAATCATAAGGATGAGGTATTCAAAATGATGCAAAAAGAAGATGAAAATTTGGAAGACTTAATTGAAAGATTTCAATACAACCTGAAAAGAGCAAAGATGAGCAACTTAGATAATGAAACCTTGAAAGCCCTCCTATTAAAATCCATTAGAGATGAATGGATAGACATTTTAAACATGATGGGTAAAGGAGACATTTCTCAACTCCCATTTCATGATATAACAGAACTATGTATCCAATTCTCAAGGGGAAGATCTAAAACCGGAAAAGGGCCTAGGGATTCTTCTCTTATTAGGGCTAACAAATCTGCAACTGGATCAGTAAGTAGGGCAGAGATTGGTAATATGCTTGATGAGTTTAAAACTGATATCTTAGGGGGTCTTAGTGAACAACTAGACACCCTTAAAATCCAAAACAAGCAGAAAGCAGAAACAGATGCTTTAGCCATCCTTTGTCCGAAATGTAGAAAGAAACATGCTTTAAGGGAATGCCCCTTGGATGCAAAAGTTGTAGAAACATGTATGATTTGCTCAGAAAATCATGAAATCAAGGATTGTCCTTCAATCCCTGGACTCAAAGCTGTTTTTCAAGAAGATCCAAATTCACTAGAGTCTCTCTGTTTTGTCGCAAGGAGACCTTGGCAGGGACAACAATCTCAAGGGTTTAATAACCCTATGAATCTTCAAACCCCACCAAATTGGACTCCTTGGCCACAACCTTGGCCCCAACATCAAAACTCATATCAGCCATGGGTACAAGGAATGCAAAATCCTTATGGGAGATTTGCTCAATTTTATCAATATCCTCCATCTTTTCAAAACCAACAAGCTCCACAATTTCCAAGCCAAAATTCACAACAACTTTCATTGCCATTTCCACAACATCAACCTTCTCAACAAAATACAAATCCTCAACTCATGCTCCCATACCAACAGAAGACAAATCAACTTCCAGCTCAGCCATTGCCAAATCCTAACAATAAGAATCCCCAAACTACTTATATGGTAGAAGGACAACAATTTCCTACCTATATGATTGTTCCTCTCAACGATGTACAACTCAGATCTGGTAGAGTTTTAGAAAAACCTTCTATAGACATTCAAGAGCAAGATACCTCTGAGGAGGACTCTCTTCATGTCAATAAGGGTTCTGAGGAAGAATCTCTTCAAAATTCAAAAATTCAAAAAGAAAAAGAAAAGCTAGCATCCACAACTCCTATACTTGAGCAACATGTATCTTCATCTACACCTCCTTTTCCGGAAAGACTACAAATTGATAAGGGGGTGGAAAAACAAATTTTGTTGCCTAACTATGACTTTCTAGATGAATTGAAGAATGTTTGTATCAAGATTCCATTGCTACAAGCCATTCGAGAAATTCCTATTCTAACAAAAACCATAAAGGAGTTTAGTTTCAAAAGACCAGGAAGAAAGCTAAAGGACACAAGAAGAATCCACCTGGTAGGAAAGATTGCAGACATTATGATGGGAAAAATTGCCATGCAGAAGTATGTAGATCCTGGAAGTCCAATTGTCAAGACACATAGAAATGGGATAGAAATTCCAAACACATTGATTGACTTAGGGGCTGCTATCAACATTATGAGTAGACAGACTATGGAACAGTTAAAACTTCCTAACCTTCTCTTTACACCTACTTTATTGCAACTTGCAGATCGATCGGTTATTAAACCAGATGGTGTATTAGAAGATATTTCAGTCTCCTTAGATTCTTGGGAATATCCAGTGGACTTCATGATTTTGACTCCCAAAAGCAATCTAGGAGGACATCCAATTATCTTAGGAAGACCTTGGCTGGCCACAGCTGATGCTTTTATTAGTTGTAGATCTAGAGACATGTACATTTCTAATGGTAATTCGACAAAGAAATTCAATTTGTATCCTCCCGCAAGAGCAATTACAGAAATAGGAGACAATGAATGGGTCGATGATGAGAACACTATACAACCTGTCTTTACCATTTCTGAGATTAGTGAGGATAGTCAAATTCTGAATACATTAGAAAATTTTGAGATAACTTCAGAATATGACCCCACACAATTTCAGTTGGAATCTGACATAGAATATTTATCATCAAGACAAATGTCTCTTTACTCTATGGAAGAATTTGGTAATTCTGTTTTTGAGATTTTTCCAGAAAAGACATTAAATATCAACAAACATCTGGAGAAGTCACAACAAGAAGAACTAACTAGAATCTTGCAAAAACATTCTACTGCATTTGCATGGGAGTATACTGACATGAAGGGTATTGATCCTAAGACTTGCATCCATCATATCTATATTGAGGAAAACAGTAGACCAATCAGACAACCTCAAAGAAGGATGAATCCAAATCTTAGGGAGACAGTGAAAGAAGAGCTCCAAAAACTTCTCAATGTAAACTTCATTTATCCAATTTCAGATAGCCGATGGGTTTCTCCTTTGGTTATAGTACCTAAAAAGAATGGTAAATGGAGAGCATGCATTGATTACAGGGAGTTGAACAAAGCAACTTTGAAGGATCACTTTCCTTTGCCTTTTATTGATCAGGTATTAGATACATTAGCAGGTAAAAAGTACTTTTTATTTTTGGATGGTTTTAGTGGCTATAATCAAATTCAGGTAGCACCTGAAGATCAAGATAAGACCACATTTACTTGTCCATGGGGAACTTTTGCCTACCAAGTGCTTCCTTTTGGGTTATGTAATGCACCTGCAACATTCCAAAGAGCAGTATTAGGAATTTTTTCTGATCTAATCCATGATTGTGTAGAGGTTTATATGGATGATTTTACAGTTTATGGTAATTCATTTGAAGAGGCATTAGAAAATTTGGAAAAATTTCTTATAAGATGTAAAGAAACAAACCTTTCATTAAGCCATAAAAAATGCTTTATGATGTTTACCGAAGGGATTGTTTTAGGACATCATATTTCAGGAGATGGGATTAAGGTTGATAGATCAAAAGTTGAAGTCATCTCCAAGTTGCCTATTCCAAATTGTCAAAGAGATGTTAGAAGTTTTCTAGGATTTACTGGTTACTATAGAAGATTTATAGAGAACTTCACTAAAATAGCATCTCCACTCTTCAAGTTGCTTATAAAAGGCTGTGAATTTAAATGGGATCCTGATTGTCAATCCGCTTTTGAAACTTTGAAAACAAGAATATCTGAAGCACCTATCTTGAGAGGACCAAATTGGAAACTTCCTTTCCATATTTCTACAGATGCTTCAGATACAGCTCTTGGAGCTGTGTTGGGTCAAAAGATTTAATTCCTTATGCCATTTATTACACCAGTAAAAATTTGACTCCCACAGAGTTGAATTATACTGTGACTGAAAAAGAGTTCTTAGCTGTTGTTCATGCAATTAATAAGTTTAGACATTACATAACAAGCTATGAAACTTTTATTCATACTGACCATTCTGCAATTAGATATTTGATGAACAAACCTGTTACTAATGGCAGAGTGACAAGATGGCTTTTAATTTTGCAAGAATTCAATATTACTGTGTTGGATAGACCAGGAAAACAAAATACAGTAGCTGATTTCTTGTCTAGGATTCAGAATACTAAAGAAGATTCTCCCGTAGAGGATAAGTTTCCTGATGAATACTTGTTTGCAGTAACTATTAAGACTCCTTGGTATGCAGATATTGCTAACTATTTGGTTACAGGAAAACTACCTTCACATTTATTTCCAAAAGAAAAACGAAAAATTATTCAGGAGAGTTCAAAATATTCATGGATTTCTAACGAATTGTTTAAAACAGGGCCAGATCTTGTGATCAGAAGATGTGTCAGGGAAGATGAAATGCCCGATATTCTTAAGGCATGTCATGATGAACCATGCGGCGGACACTTTGCGGACAAAAGGACGGCCTATAAAATCCTTTCCTTGGGATATTATTGGCCTTCTCTCTTCAAAGATGCAAAACAACATGTCAAAAGGTGTGATAGCTGCCAAAGAGTAGGGAAACCTACCCTTTCAAATGAAATGCCATTGCAAACACAGGTACTCATTGAACCCTTTGAAAAATGGGCTTTAGATTTCATTGGACCAATTAATCCACCATCGAAGCAAAAGAAGTATATATTGGTTTGCACGGATTATGTTACTAAATGGGTAGAAGCTAAACCATTAGTATCTGCTACTGAAAATTCAGTTGTTCATTTTCTTTATGAGGATATTTTTACTCGCTTTGGTGTTCCAAGAGAAATTGTAACAGATCAGGGGAGGCAATTCACATCAAATTTGGTGGAGAAGTTGATGGAAGAATACAAAATCAAGCACAGAAGATCTACTCCTTACCATCCACAAGCAAATGGTCAAGTGGAGTCCACAAACAAAGTTCTTGAAAGTATCATCACCAAAACTATTCATCTACATAGAAGAGATTGGGCAGAAAGGCTTCCAGAAGCCTTGTGGGCCTACATAACTACATGGAGGAATACAACAGGACATTCTCCCTATGAACTTGTTTATGGGAAAGAAGTCTTGTTCCCCATTGAGTTCCAAGTCAAGACCTTCAAGATAGCAGTTCAGTTGGGAATGGACTTATCATAAGCTCAAAAGCATAGAATGGAGCAATTGAATGAGCTAGATGAGATCAGACAAGAAGCAATTCTAAGAACTGATCTAGTTCAATATCAAAGAACTAAGTGGCATGACAAATATATCAAAGAGAAGAAGTTTCAAGAAGGAGATTGGGCTTTGTTATTTGACTCCAAGTTTAAAGACTTTCAAGGGAAATTTCAGACTCATTGGCTTGGGCCATATGAGATTGACAAGGTCTTTAACAATGGAGCTGTAAGAATCAAGACCATTGATGAGTTTCAAACTCCTCTTTTAGTGAATGGCCATAGATTGAAAGTTTATCATAAGCCACTCTCTAAAGAGGATTTTTTCAAGTTGTTTCAAGAAAGTTCTGCAATCAGGCTGGTACAGAAGAATCCTTCTTCTCTACCAAGCTAGTTTTTGTTTTTCAAGTTTAAAAAAAAAAAAAAAAAAAAAAGAGAAGAAAAAAAAATGGTATAAGCCTGAAAACCAATCATCGATTGGCAGTCTTATACAGAAAATATGGGGTGAAAATCAGGGACACCTGACACTCTATATTTTCCAAAAAAAAATTCTGTCTTTTATTTTATCTCACCACCCACTCCATTTCACTTCACTTCACTTCATTTCATTTCATTTCATTTCACTTCATTCCACTTCATCTCATCCATTCCATCAATAAAAATATTTTTATGACCATTTCCATCTGGTCATTTGTCATTTGTTCATTTCTATTTCAACCAAGTAATAGCTGTGTCAGTTTCCGCAGCTGACATCTGTTTCCGCAGCTGACTCCAGTTTCCGCAGCCAGAAGCAGATTCCGCAGCTGCTACTACTCTGTTTTCAAAAAGAATGTACAGTTAGTTGTTGTTTTCGTAAAATCATGAAATAAAATGCAGGAGAGGATCAATGGGACATTCAAGACACTAATGAAGATCAATCAGTTGAAGACCAAGGGCAAAAGCAAGGATTCCAAAGGTATGAACAAAGTTTATTTCAAATAGTATCGAAAAACACATTTTTATGTAATTTTAAACTATGAGCTCTACCCATAACGCGCAATGATTATATTGACAGTCCGTAACCTTCCACGATCTCTATGTTATCCTCTTGCATTTATTCACAAACGGCTTCATTATTGAAATTCCGACTCTTACTCATGTTCAAATAGCCCACCGAAGATAATGATACGTATTTGAGTCGACAAAGGACTCTTACAAGCCGCATAACTCCATAATCATTGATTGAAACGTGTTCATATTTATGACACAGCCACCAAAAATTCAAAATGCGGCCGAATGCATTATGCTTTGTTAACCTCTTTGTCGTTTCTCTGTCGTGTTTACAAAACCTCACTCTACTCATTCTCATTCCCTGTTTCACTCCATTCCGTTCCTTTTACTCACTCTCATTCCCGTATATTCACCCACAGTCTTATTCCATTTCGTGTATGGTGCTCATTTCCGTTTTGTGATAACATCCCCACAGCATTGTGCTCGACTCCGTGTATTCCATCGTTCCACTTCCGCTTAAAACCCTCACAGAGGCAAGCTGTGAAGCACAGAGAAGTAAAATGGGAAAATTAGTAAGGGCAGAGCCGGAAGGACCGAAGTTCATAGAGGGATTTCCACAAGCAAAAGAGATGTTGAGAAAAGCTAAATGGCTGCGTTTTATTCAGAAATTCCGGGGTTACCACAGAGAAATTACCAAAGCGTTTGCAAGATCATTTGATGGCTCGGAAGCAGAAGTGGGAGACCTCAAATTTTTGGTTAATGAAGCATCAATAACAGCAGCAACAGAGCTTCTTCAGGAAGGAGAACGGTGGTTCAAAAACAAAAGTATCAGTGATGAGGCATGGAGAACAATCCTCCGAAATCAAGGTATGGATATCACTGTTTTCAAAAGAGGAATTCCAGTGCATGCAATAAAAGATGAATGGGCCACTTTATTACTCATTGTTCAGAAATTTATCACATGTGAAGGCCGCTTTGGCTCTATGTACATGTATCATACTAGGATATCGATGAATTTCCTTGAAAACCAAACTCTCAATCTTCCTTATTTCCTATTCAATAGCTTGAAGAAAATGGCTGTGACTGTGCAAAAACACCTAGGAGATGTAGAGCCTCATTTATATCATCATGGGCTTATAAAATTTTTGATTGAAAAGGAGCTAAAAGAAAGAAAAGATACATGGGAACAATTCTTAGTAAGAAACTTCTTTGAAGAACCTCAGGAAATTCCTGAAGGTAATCCAATTAGAAGGAGTAGAAGAAAGAAAATGGATGTTGAAACCCAAGTTGCTCCTACACAGGAAGTTCCCGCAGCTAGCACAGCAAAAAGAAGAAGAAGGAAAAGAACAGTAGATGAAATCCAAGATACTTCTACTATTACTATGAAGAAAAATGATAGAGAAGAGAGATTGGTAAAAAGGAAGAAGAAGGAGATCAAAATTAAGAAGCCAATAATATCAAAAGGGAAAGAAATTGTTGAGGCTGTCCATAAAACTTCTTCTTCTGAAGAAGAAGATCACCAAATTCTATCTGAGAGATTAATTTTTCTTCAAAAAAAGTCATCTCTATCTAAAAAGGCAAAAACAGGAAAACAAGAACAAAAGGGTAATGTACCACAGCAAGTGAGGAGAAGCAGCAGGCTTAAGGGAAAACTGAGAAAAACACAAATTAAAGGTCCCCATTTCATTGATTTGGGTGAAGAGACATCTGAACAGTCTCCAACTGACCATAGTCCATTTCAGTCAGTTAGTGAACCTGACTCCTTTCACTCCCAATCAGACAATGAGCGTACTTCATCTTATTCTCAGCAAAATATTGATGAAAGTTCTCCTCAGCCAAATTTTGAACATAATTCTCCCTTGCAGCATTTTGAGGACAGTCCAATGAAAAAGACACCGGAAGTAGACCCCAAACAGCAGGAGGTCTATGACTATATAGAATCCCCGGAGAAGGCAGCCACAGGTCCAAGTACCTCTTCTACTCAGCCTCATACATTGCAGGATGACTTGGTTCAGTCATTAAAACAGGAGATTTTTGAGCTTGAGCTTTTGAACCGGCATATCAAAAATGAAAATGAAACACTCAAAGAGCAAGGCAAACTGGACAAGATTATCCATGACAATACTATGTTACATTTGGGTATTTGGCAAAAGAAAAATAAGAAGCTAAAAAGGAAATGCCAAAAATTGAGTAGAGCACTTGTGAATATCAAATTCAGGTGCCTCATGAAGAAACCCAGAATGATGGCAGTACCAAAGAAGAAGAGAAGGGGGTTAGATGTGTTGGCTGAAGTATCAAGGCACATGAATTGAACAGAGAGTGTCAAAATTTTGGTTGCATGAGGACATGCAACACCTTCACAGTTGGGGTATGTTGAGTCCCGAATTTGTCTCTTTTCCATACACTTTTCCATATCTCTTTCACTCACCTAAACCTCCAAAATTGTCAATATCATGTGCAAAAGGGTATCCAACATGGTTTTTAATTATGTTTGTGTGTTTTCTATTTGATTTAGATTTTGTTCATACAGCTGCGGAAACTTGTCACTTTCCGCAGCCGCTGCAACTTTCCGCGGCTATTTTGTGGAAATCAATGTTACAGGTGTCAACGAAGGAAACGAGCCACATGGGCAGGCTAGGAATGACAAGGACATGGTTCGTGTCCTATTGGTTCAATGAAATTCGTCAAGGAAAGCCGCGGTCAAAGCCATCCACGTGGAAGTCAACCGTGGAGTTCTATGTCGGCTGGACTCTGTTTCGTGGCATAGAAACATCCATACGGCCGTTTCCAAGCTTACGGAGGTTAATTGACATCTGTGCAAAGTTCTGCAGTTGAATTTAAGCGCCCACCTTCTATAGATCTGTTTTCCAACATGGCCATACTCCTAAATCCGTGGCCTTAGTGGTCTACGTGCTGGCTGCTATCATAAACTTCAGGAGACAGTTACATTTTATTGCTTTACAAAGAGCGTTTGCATACGCACGTAGAGTTAGTGAATAGGAGTTGATAGTTGTTAAGTTGATATATCTGTTAAGTTGATGTGCGTACTCTGTTATGTGGTGATTACGCTGCCTTGAGCCGTAATACCACCAGCCTGTAATGACTTTCTTTTTAATGTGAAGAAATCTGTTTCATAACTTAATTCATGTTTGAAGATCATACCAGAGCTGCGTAGAGGGCCCCTGCTCAGCCGAGGTTCTGTGTATTAATGTATATATTTTTCATTTCATTTCTTTAAGCAGTCATTGTATCATAACCCATTACATGTTCATATTTCATAGTTGTTTTATTTCTCTTCATACATTTCTGTAATTTCCATTGCATTCCTGTCTTTTATGTTTTTATGATTGTTAAAATACTGATCAGTTTTCTTGTGCAGGTTTTAGGTAGACAGCTCGGGGCATTTTCATAGTATTTTTGCTAATGATATGAAACTGATATTATTCTGCTGCTAGTTTTCTTTCACAGTCTTTGTTTAACTTCAGTTTTGTTTTGTGCACTTCAGTTTTTCTGATTCAGTAGTTAAAATTAGACATATTAAGCTACTCATAGTGTCTTCAGCTACCTCCGAAAGCCACAGCTGGACTGATGGTGAGGGGCTGCATGATGAGATGTGTAGTTTAGTATTAGTTTCCTTTCCGCAAAATTAGATATATTAAGCTGCTCATAGCGTCTTCAGTTTCCTCCGAAAGCCACAGCTGGACTGATGGTGAGGGGCTGCATGATGAAGTGTGTAGTTTAGTATTAGTTTTTTTTCCGCAAACTTAAATATATTGAATCATGTATGACATCTTCAATTGCCTCCGAAAGCCACAGCTGGACTGATGGCGAGGGATTGAATCATGTGTGTATGGTTTAGTATTAGTTTACTTTCTACAAATTAAATATCAGTTACACAAGTTGTTTATGATTACTTCCGCAAGTCATAGCTGGTCTAATGATGAAGGGTCAGAAAATGAATTGATGCAATCTGATTTAGATTTCTTTCATTGCAATTTCGAATTTCCATAAGCGTAGTTTCTTTTGTGTTCAGTTGGCAGCAAGAATAGTTTAGTTTTCATATTCACTAGTTTCTTGTTTTGATTCATTAGATTAACAACACTTTCCATTTCAGCAGTTTACTTTCTTTTGTCATTGTAATTTCAATTTTCTTTTAAAGTTTCGAGATTGGTAAATCATTATAGGGGATATCACTTCCTTGAACAATTATAACCAAGCTTGTTTTTCACTTTAGAATTTCCATTTTACCTTAGAAAGACCATAAACGACAAAAATATTAAGAAAGAGGTTATCTTGCACATATAGTGCGCCGCACTTCATCAGCTTACGATTCCCGGATTGACAATTAAATGCAGCAATTTAGGACACACTAAATTGACCAAACAGGTGCCTGTATTAGTTTTACTAATTTGTGACTGCCTAGGTGCCTTATGCATGTTCAGGCGACTCATTTTCCGTTTTCTCCCTTGTGGCATCATTCGGTCGGGCACGCCATGTCGCATCGTGCGAGGTCACCCGACAGGGGGCGTTCGAGTCAGGCCATTTCCTTCGAGGGCGCTCGTATCAGTTTTTCTATGTTGTGGCCGCCCGAGTGCCTTATGCACATTTGGGTGGTCCGTTTTCCGTTTGTTCCCTTGTGGCATCGTTTGGTCGGGTGCACCATGTGAGGGCACCCAACCAAGCGCATTTAGGTCAGGCTATTTCGTTCGAGGGCGGTCGTATCAGTTTTGCTAAATTGGGACCGCCTGGGTGCCTTGTGCACATTCGAGTGGCCCATTTGCCGTTTTCTCCCTTGTGGCATCGTTCGTTCAGGCGCTTCATGTGAGGTTGCCTGACCGGGCGTGTTCGGGTCAGGTCGTTTTGTTCGAGGGCGCCCGTATTATTTTTGCTAAGTTGTGACCACCTGAGTTCCTTATGCACGTTCGAGCGGCCCGTTTTCCATTTTCTCCCCTGTGGCATCATTCACCATGTCGCTCCGTGTGAGGTCGCCTGACCGGGCACGTTTGGGCCGGGCGCGTTCGGGTAGGGTCATTTTGGTTGAGGGCGCCCACCCAAACGTGTTTGGGTCAGGTTGTTTCGGTTGAGGGCGCCCGCCCAAACGTGTTTGGGTCGGGTCGTTTCGGTTGAGGGCGACTGTATCAAATTTGCTAAGTTGTGACTGCATGGGTGCCTTGTGCACGTTTGTGCGTCCTGTTTGCTTTTTTCTCCCTTGTGCCTTTGTTTGGTTGGGCGCGCCATGTGAGGGCACCTACCCAAACACATTCGGGTTGGGTCGGGTCATTTCATTTGAGGGTGGTCGTTTCAAAATTGATTTCTTCATTGAGCACAACATGCAGCTTATCTAATACTTTATTGAAGCTAAGAGCTCCATCTTTGGGGTTACTCCTTCTGAAAAACCAATAAAGGGTCAAGGAAATTGACCAATATGTTGTCAAGTTTTATCTTATCCATCTCTGGGGCAAGCTGCTTTTTTACTAACTCCACTGCTTTTGATCTCAATTTTTCCAATTTCTTCCTTCTCTCATATGACACATGAGCCTTTGCCTTTCTCTTCCCTTCTAATTCCATAATTGTGTCATAGTGATGCCAGCCAACTTCTTTGGAAAGCCTTCCTAGCAGACAATACTTGTGACCTGGCTGAAGCCTCAGCACTTTCAAAGCATCTGGAATGACCATTCTCTTCTTTCGGTCATATGGTGGTGGAACCCCTTCAAAAGCCCTTATCCTAGAAAGTGCTACAGCACCACGCTTGGTTTTGTGTGGAATCATTCCTCTAATTGTCCAGTAGTCAAATCCTTCTCTTACTTTATTGTCATTTTCCCATACCTAACCAGTGAGAACACAAGAACACCTATTTCTATAAAAGCACCTATAACTTCTCTTACTTTATTTTCGTTTTCCCATAACTAACCAATGAGAACACAAGAACACCTATTTATATAAAAGCACCTATAATATTTTTTTGGGTTTCACTAATATCCCTTTAGTTAGTGTGTGCACAGTAGCCTAGATCCTAAAGTGATTCACGTATAATGATAATCCACTAGGTGTATGTTTTCTTAAAAAACTATGCATGGATAGATGTCCCATTTATGGCCAAGTTCCACCAAAATGGTTCCCCCTACCTACCTAGTAACTACATTACATTTATTTCATGACAAGACTACCCTACAACCCACCAAATTTCTATCATATCCTTGACGTCAACAACAATTTGTTGTTCAAGATATAGCTAAGTTGCAAAAAACTTAGCTCTAGAGCTTAGGATATTTTTCCACCTCTAATGTTTATAAACCAATAGATATAAAATTTCTAAAGCATGTGGGATCCCTTTAAGTATCGCCTTTCCTATATTGACTTCATCTTAAAAATCATGGAAAATGTCGATAGATGAGCTATCCTTACTAAACCAAAAATTTCATTGAAAATAATCATTCATACCATAACATTACTACTTCCCTTTTAGCCACATAAAAATTATTTTTAAGTTACCATAATTCATCTTTAATATCACATAATTAGAT
Organism: Pinus albicaulis; assembly: GCA_034641835.2. NCBI lineage: Eukaryota > Viridiplantae > Streptophyta > Pinopsida > Pinales > Pinaceae > Pinus > Pinus albicaulis. The sequence continues at coordinate 1,729,495,000 of CM076578.1, read as the reverse complement.
TAAAAAATCAACCAAAATCCCTAGTTTATGAAATAAAAATTCATCAATTTTATATCATTAATAATTTAAATAAATGTCTTAGATCTAATCTCATTAATAATTATTTATAATCAACAATACCACTTATTTACCCAAACCCCTTATTAACCCCAAGAAAAGTCTCACACATTTTATTTAATGGAATTTGAGTGGCCTTAAAAAACACACGTCTTTCATTTCAAAATGTCAAAAAATTTCAAATATCAAAAGTTTTAATTTCCCTCTGGTTGCATGGTTTGTCTAGGGAAGGAGGGAGGATGCGGCCATACTGTCGCCGGTTTTGAGGAAGGATGCAACCATACTATTGCAGGTTTGGAGGAAGGATGTGGCCATATTGTCCTAGGTTTGGAGGAAAGATGCGGTAAGTAAAGAAATTGATCCCGAGTGCCTATTGCAGGCCTGCTCGCTCCACAAGTCAGAAGGAATTCCAACTGTAATCGGCTCCATCACAGGTCAATCTACGAATTTTTCACTTTATTTGCGGTTTATTTTGTATTTTAGTTCTTTTTTTCAACATGTTGATACAATAATTTACATATTATTTCTTTGTCATTGAAATCTATTGATTATATCTCGAATCAAAGTAGATCGATTAAATTTTTGAAGACCCATGTTCTATTTGCTCTAGTTTTTAGGGTTTCACGAGTTATACAGTTAACATATTGCTCTAGTCGTATGCATTAGTGTTTAGGGTTTAGATTCAATATGTGTTGTTTACTAGATTTGGCATATACCCTGAATCTTCCATCTTCCTAGCCAATAAATCCACCATTGAATATATCCGCTTTGATTGTTTGTGTGATCTGTCTCCAACAAAAAATGAATGGACTCTGTTCTTGACCTCGATCCAGCTGCATCCTGGGATGTTCACTCCCATATTGTGTGTTTCCATTGCATGGTAACAACTCGGGTATATAGTGGTAAATTTGAACCAACATAGAAGGGTCATTTGAACATTCCATGCTTCCTGCTCTCATGGGGCTCTCAATCTGCTTCTTTGTATTGGAGGGGTAGTAAAAATGGGCAGTGATGTCTCAAGATACAAAATTTGCAGCATCATAAAAGGTTCTAGTTATTCTTTGGAGGGTGAGTTTTGGGCCTACTGCAATCAAAGGCTTGATGAACATGTTTTGTATGGATTGTTGCTTATACAAACCTTGGATCCTAATTTCTGTGATGCCTCAGGGATCGAACATACCTCTGTGTGGTTCAACAAAAGCTCACTCTACTATTTAGCTCATGTGAGGATCACTTAGATGACTCTCACTACAGGGTGATAAAGTTGTATACAATTTCAATATCTGTTGCATTTTTTGGTGACATTGCAAAGGCTCGATTTATTTTGGATCTTCATCCTATATAACATTGGCATGCTGTAAATTTTTGTGGCTCACATTTGCGTGATGATAATAATTTGTATATGATAACTTCACACAGTAAATCACAGTTAGATAATAGATAGCAATGGCTCGGTGATCTCAGTAGGATGACACGTTATATCACTCTCAGTAATGCATTCCAAGACTAACTATAATTCAATCATTAGAGCATGGAACATCGAATTTATATAGTTCTCGCTCTCTGGTATGATGATTCACATAGCTGGTTCTCTATGGGTTTGGTATGCACACCCAATCGTTCGTATGCCTTTGTGGAGACACGAGGAATTTAATGCTCGTTGTATTTGGTTGGCACCATTACAGTGACTAATATAATATGCAAAGTTTTCACTCGTTCCTATGACATGATGGGTTGGAATCGCTTTGGCATCTGAGTTATTATTCATAGCATAACTGTGTAATTTCATATGAAGATAGTAACTAGAGTAAACAAATCATAGCGGGTGCCAATAATCAGACACCTCTGTATCCAGAGCTCTCCGCATCCATCCTCCAAATATTCACTTTTTTTTTCAACGGGAAGGGTATTTACATTATGAACCTGAAATCAAACATAGAAAATATACAAGTAAAGGAAGGTTGATCTCTTTAAATGCTCAAACAGTCCAGCATATGGATAAGAGCTAACCACCAGATAGCCTTGCATGTACATTGTACATCTATGCGAAAGGCCACTCTAAGCATATTCTGTCAGAAAGCAAATTTGAGACAAAGGATTTGTTCATAATACATATCACACTACACCTAGAATTATCCTGCTTTCATAAAATTTGTCCTTCTAATTGATAAAATGTCTGTTAATAAGCACTGATTACTTCAAATGATATCCATGGATGGACCATTCTACGATTCAGAAAATGAAATTCAACCATCCATAAGTCAATCCATGAGAGATATTGCTTGTAGGAGACAACCTTTGCAACACCTTGAGTGCCTTTCTCTAAGACTCGAGGGCAATATTCCACCTTTAACTTTTGCAATTTATGAGAACCTACTAGAGGCTTCAGTCCAATATCAGTCAAACCCAAGCATCTAAAAAGTCGCATGACACTCAAGCATGGAAAGTGCTTCACCAGTTGCAGCCTTTCATCAGTGACCTTCTGGCATTGTATAAGTTCAAGGATCTCTAGAGAGTGAGCTGCATAGAGAGCCTCCATGCCACTGTCATTGAATTAATAAAAATGGTCAAGAAGTAAAACTCGGATAGGGCATGCTTCAATTAATGAAATTATGCCAGCAAGACTAAAGGCAGATGAGGAAGGGAAGTCTCCATCAGAGTATGATATTGAAACTGATTCGAATTAAGAGTAATTCTGAGCAATGACTTTCAAGCTCTCATCTATCAACTGCAGTGGATTGCTCATTAGGATAGGAACAAAAAAATGTGAAGGAACTCGTAATGACAAGGTTTTCATCTTGGGGCATTGTTGGGTAAGGCTTATCAAATCATTATCTCTTACCCCAACACACATATCAAGATGAAGATTTTGCAAAGCTTGACATTTCCTAAGCACACAAGCAAGTCCTCTACCTGGGCTGATGAGGCAATTAACAAGACTCAAATCTTCCAGAGCCTCACATGCTACCCATTGTTTCTACCATCTTTTGACAGCTAAACATCCATATACTTTCATGTACCTATAATTTTCATCAACCTCGAACTGAAGCCTTTTCAGGTTCCTCCAACCGTCCCCTAACTTTGCTAGATCACCTTCTCCAATAGCCCATAAATTTTTTATATCAAGATCTTCCAAACTCTCAAACCGACCTAGATACTCTAGCCATTCTACACTGCTTACATTCAGGCACCTAGTTAGGTGAAGTGTTGACATTTTTTTGCAACCTACAACCACATAAAGTATTCCACAACCTGTTATTCCTGGAGTGAAATTCAGCCTCAAGGCCTTAAGCCTAGTGCAGGAACCTAGATACCCTAGACCTCCATCTGTAATAAATGTGAAAAAGCTAAGAGTGAGATCAATGAGGTTAGGGAAATGCTGTAACATAATTCTAAGCCCTTCATTATCCAACTGCTTACCTAGCTTTGACATCCATCCATAGTACACTATCTCCACTCTCACTAAGTTAGGGAACCACATACAGAGCGTGGATAAGGCTTTAATTGATGGGCTTAAACTGCACCCCACCCTTAAATATTCCCTCTAGTCTGTGAAGTTTATATATGTTACACGATTGTTTTATTTTTTTTTAAATATTTTAGCCTTGCGTCAGAAGACCGACAATACTTTTTTTTAAATATTTTTACCCAAACATCGGAAGACAGACGACATACACATCGGAAGTGCGACGTTTCATCTTTTTACTATTTTTACTATTTCGTTGGAAGCCCGACGCCATACACGTCGCAAGAGCGATGTTTCATATTAAAATATTTTTACCTGTTCGTCGGAAGACCGACACCGAACATGTCATAAGAGAGACATTTCATTTTTAAAATATCTTTGCCTTTTCGTCAGATTAGCGACGTTACATAAGCGTTGGAAGAGCAATGGTCAAAACGTTGGACCACATATCGTCATAATTGCGACAGTTTACAAACATCGAAAGAGTGACGGTTGGAAGGACGTCGGAAGAGTGACAGCTTGTAAAACGTCGGAAGAGCGATGGTTTGGAAAACGTCGGAAGAGCGACGGTTGTTTGGAAACGTCAGAAAAAGTGTCGGTATTGCAACACTTTGGAAAAGCGTCGGAATTGCGACGTAATGGCTAACCACGTTTTGTCCGGCTTCGAACTGTCGCTCTTGCGACGACTATGTGTCGGAATAGCGACGAAGTGGCCGTCGGAAATTGGGCCAAATTTTCTAGTTCTACATGGTTTTGAAAGAATGTGTATAGTTCATGAGTCAATTGTTGCTATGATACGTCATTTATTTTCGATTTACATTGATGTGTATTATTTAATATTGCAATTTTCATTATTCTCACCAATGTATATACACTCATTATAGTTTATTTTTATGTTTTTAGATGGAAGGTGAAGAAGAAGAAAACAATCAACACCGTGAAAAAAAAATATCCTGAAAATAACCCCAAGTCATGGAAGTAGCTCGAGCAGTGACAACAATTCAAGTGAAGAATGATGATCATTATGTTTGGATATCAAAGCAAGGCATTGTATTTTTTGAAATATTTGTCTGTGAAATCAGACATTTTGTTTAATGAATGGACATAGTGTCCCAATTGAAAGGCAAAGGGATACCAATAATTGTCCCATTTTGTATGAAAATTACTGTCTTATATATACATATATATACATACATATATATATATTTATATATATATATATATATATATATATATATATATATATATATATATATATATATATATATATATATATATGTAATAAAATATGTTTTAATTTATTCTATTGTGTTCTCCATTGTCGCTATGAAAATGTAACACCACTGATTAAATTTATGGATGATTAAATATTATAATGAAGAGATGTGAAATATGATGATATGGTATAACAAATTAATCCAAACATCACATTCAAATGCACTAATAAAAATTTAATTGATATGAATACTGTTATAAGATATATGTCGTCTTTTGATGAATAATGAATTTTAAAAAATCACAATAATTATGATATGATATAACAAATTAATCAAAACATTAGATTCAAATGCATTAATAAAAAATTAATTAACATGAATACTGTTATAAGATGTGTCAAATTTTGATGAATAATGAATTTTAAAAAATCACAATAATTGCACTGTCACAGGTTGATGTTTCTAAAAAATACAAAATGAACACCGGTGCGTGTCAGTTAATGTACACCGGTACGTTTCTACGACCTATGGGCACCGCAAAATACCAATACCAATTATAAATTTCGGTGTGTTTGTACGATACTGCACACTGATGCATTTATGTGAGACTACACACCAGTGTGTTTGTACGACCTATAGGCACCGCACAAATACCAATACGAATTAGAACAATCGATGTGTTTGTATGATACTGCGCACTGGTGCACTTCTATAAGACTACAAATCAATGTGTTGATACGACATATGGGCACCGCACAAATCCCAATACCAATTAGAACAATCGGTACGTTTTTCTGATACTATGCACCAGTGCACTTCTATAATACTACGTACTAGTGCATTTATATGACATATGGGCACCGCACAAATCCCAATACCAATTAGAACGGCCCCGTGCATTGTAGCACCTACAGTGCACCCGATGCGGTTTTAGACCTTTATGAACCGATGCATGCACCTTCGACCGCCCCGGGCCAACCCTCTATATGACATGCACCAGTGTGTTGACACCTTAATAGCGCACTGATGAAAAAAACATCCGTAATAACCTCCATCCACCCAGGTTTTTTAGTTGTGTTGAAATTCCGTTAAAAGCTACGCCAAAATCTCTGTTACCAAAAACGGATGTTGTAGCAAATGTTTTTTTGACAATTTTGGTCAATTTTATAAAACTAAAAACCTCCTTTATAACCTCAGCTAGAGGGTCTTTTCCTTGTAGTGGGATGAGACTCTGTTGTTGCAACTTGAATATGAAATTGCAGCCATGATGGACTCCAATAACATGGGTTTCCTTTCTATTGAGAACAAGCTCACCCTGACCCGATTGGAAGTTGAAAACATTAAGATCCTTAAAAATAAGGAAGAGGAATGGAGACTCAGAAGTAGAGAAATTTGGCTACAAGCAGGGGATGAAAACACGAAATTTTTCCAACAGTGCGTAAAAGGGCGAAAAATCACAAACAATATTTGGTCACTAAAGGATAGTTCGGGTAGAGAGGCTACATCTTTTCACTAGATTGCAGATATGGGGTGTTACACAGCAATTTGTCACCGTCCCTACAATTCCCCATCCCGCACAATTGGAGGGCTTATTCCGTGACCTGTGAGCAGTGACATAACTTGAAAACACTTTCATGGCATTCCTCTAAACATGTACTTTCATTGCCCTGAAGACAACTCCTTGTGAAAAACTGTTAGGTCCCTATATCACTAGTATAGCCCCTTATTATTGTTAGTGTAAACCCCTTATTGTTATTATTGTACCCTTGTAACCCCCATTTTGTTATTATTGTGCCCTTAAATTATTATTGTTAGGTCGGCTAGGATTACTTTGTGGCCCACTAGGATTACATTATGGCCACATGGACTCCTATATATAGAAAGGAGTTTTTGTAAATTTTATCATCCAAGAATTGTTCATTCATGCAATGTATTGGAGGTTTGCCCCTCGAAGTGGCTCATTTCTAAGGCGTTTATATCTCTTTTCTTCTCTTTTTGGAGGCCCGGTTACACAGCAAAAACCCTAAAAACACCCCTTTTTGCATTGACGCGGGAAGAAAGTTCAGTACCCACGCCAATGGGGGAAATCCTTCAAAGAGGGCGCGCCAATTGGCGCTCTGTCTCAGAGTCGCACTCGCACCAACCATTTTAAGGAGTGTTTTTAAAAATAAATGGCGGAAGTTTCGTCCTAACCAATCCATAAACTGGTATCTAATTTGAGTTGCGAGGTTTGGCTCCGGATCTCCATGTAGAGGAAGTGGTTTGCCACCTCTCATGGAAGCTTCCTTGAGGATAGGGCCAATCCCATGATTATAGGGATCACAACTCCCCTTCCTCCATCTATTAAAGCTTGCTCATATCATTTGCAAGCTAATCTCCAAGTTCAAAGAGCCATCGAGCCTTATGCTGCAAGAGCCTTGATTCATTCCTTAAGGCCAAATCAAACAAGAGATCATCATCATTGTGAGACATCGAAGTCTCATTTATCCATCACGACAAGCTTCTTTGAGACGTGTTACGTGGCGACCCTCAGAGGAGAATCCAGTGTCAGAGCTATGGTTGTATTCTTCTTTGATTGATTAATGATAAACGACTATTGGTTATGGTTCCACTCTTGTTGATGATTATGATGATGAGTTATGTCTTCTCTGACTGACATATGGTTGCATATATTGGATTTTACGCTTGCGTTTGTTTTGTTTCTTGCGTGTGCAGGTGTCCGATCACGGATATCGTGAGGATTGTGATCTGCCGGAGCTAAGGAACGGGAGTGCTACTTTCTCTACAAGTGACAACATTGGATTCCAGGTAAGCCTTCATCGTTGGTTGATTTATTTGCAATTAGGAACCTGCACTATAGCGTGAACCATTGTTGCTAGACTCGGTCTGAGCTAGTAGGGATCGCCTCTGTCTGCAGAGGGGATTTACCTCTACAACAAATTCTCGACTCAACTGGGGATCGTCTAGCTTGTTGTTTTTTGTTTTATAAGCTATGGACAGAGCCTGAAGTTAGCCAGATAGCCTTTGAAACGCTCTTGCTCTGCAATTGCGAAGTAGATCAAAGCTGCTTCAGTCAATCTCCGGTTTAGTTTGTAAACTGAACACTTGGAGTATTGTCTTGTCTTTTCAGTTGTTTCTTGATTCTGCTTGCTTGATCGGCTCTTTTGGCTGGCTCTTTTGTGATTTTGTCTTTTGGTTAGCTTGATCATCACTGGTTTTCTTGTTGGATTGTCTATTTTTATTTTTCCTTAGCAAACTCGACTGGCGCGCTTTACAGCCTGACAGTCACGCCCATTGGCGTAGGTTGCTTGTGTATTACCCGCACCAATTCCTTTATGGCGCTAGTTTCAGCCTCAAAGTCACGCCAATCCTATGAGGTACTAGGGTTTGCTCTGTTTTGACCTTCCTGGGCCAGATCAGTGTGTTTGGTTTTGTTTTTTCAACTGCTTGAGTGTTTTGGAGCCTTGTTTGACTGGCTGTGACCTTGTCCTTTGGTTGTTTTCCGTTTTCCATCGATTTCACATTCTATCCCTAGGGCATCTAGGTGCTCTTGTGTGTCGAGCCTCCCTTGGGAGTTCTTGGTCTCTATTTGTTTAGTCGACCTTGTGATTGCTTCTTTACATTCATTTAGCAGTTGTTTATGATTTTATTGCGTCATTTGAGTGTTGGTTCTCTTCTTCATTCTAATTTCGCTTTGTCTCGCTTTGGGCCTAGATTACATGGTCCATTTGAGTCTTTGGGATTCTCTTGGTTTTGAGGGACTGTTTTGTCGATTTGGAGATCTGATTGTGCATTTTTGTTGAGTGAAATTTGTGTGTTTTGCTCTTTCCTCATCACTTCTCAAATTTCTCTTTTCATTAGTTTTCATTTTGTTTAGTGCACTTTGCTATTAAACATTGAAAATATAAAAAATCTCTTTTGCTTTTGATTAGTTAGTACAAATTAAAATCTTTTCCATGTTATTAGTGATTAGTGACTTTGGGAGAAAAAATTTTGGTTTACATTAGCTGCATTAGAGACTTTGTTGGTTGTTTTCTGATCATTTTGTTTGTGTGAAAATCTCTCAACCCTTTCGTAGTTAGATTTCATTGAATGAAATGATATACTGTGGCATATAGTGTGCATTTAGGAGATTTTGAGACATCACACTCGCTAAGGCCTTAAAACTGAAACGTAATTGAAGATAAACATTAAAATTTACGCAATTTACACTAAGGCAGCATTGAAACATTAACACAACATTTAGTGGTCTAGGCTAGAGATGTGTTCCGGCGTCTTTAAACCTAGTAGCTGTCGTTCGCCTCTTGGCTTTAGACAGCACTAGTACCGACTTGTGCTCCCCGTACCATCGAGTATATAAAGGGAGACCCCACTAGGTTTCTATCCTTTATCCATAGGAAGCTGAGTCTGCCGCCCTATATCCGTGATACACCGGACACAGCATTCGGGGAGATTGCCTGCACGTACGTTAAGTCCTTGGTTGATTTCTCTTTCATTTTTGAAACCAAGGTGTCTATTGCAGTTCACGGTTATTTGGTACACCCTTTGCCTAGTATTCCTGAGTAGTCATTTGATCTTTTCTGACTCTTTAAATTTGAAAGGATCACCAAGCGCTTGTCCTTTCACGCTTGCTTCAAAACTGAAAGAGACAGAGTCACCTTTAATCCATTTCTCAACTCTTAAAACATGAAACGGTGAAGTTTCTAAGTTTCAATGTGGTAAAATAAATCACCCGCGATCACACGCCCTGTTAGATTTTGCTTGTTGGCCGTTTGATTGTGTGTCTTGACTCTTTTTCAACCCGTGTGTCTTGTGCTTGACCTTTTGTCATTGTTGTCACAGTGGCAGAACCTCCTGTTTCGTCTACTGGTAGTCCATATACGGACGATTCATCAGAGGCTTCTCAGTCCTCTACTGAACCTCAGCAGCCCATTGTTTTCGAGTTTCCCGACGGGGGACCGGTTCTGTCTGAGCAACCCTTTGGAGGACAAGTTGAGTTCAATTGGCCCTTTTCCGACCCTTGGTTTGGATTGGGAGTAGGGGAATATTTCCCTCCTCTTACATCGGGTTCGCCTTTTATAGCTGCTGTTATTCCTCCTAGTCCTCGCCGTCTATTACGAGATCTAGCGGCAAGCTAAAACATGAGTGAATCTAGCGAGGAAATCCCCACGTCCGGTGAAGATTACCAGTTTTTTCCTCGAAGGTTATTTCCAGGAGACAACCCTGAACCATCTGTTATGTCACCGCCTGGTCCCTCATTACCAGCCGGGTATAGATCCTTGGGTCAGATTATTGCCGCCACTGCCTCTATGGGGGTATCAGCTCCTTCTACGAGGCCAGTTATTCCTTCTTTGGGGATGTCTCCACAGACACCCATTACATCATCCCCTCAGGTTACTTCTGTACCCTCCATGCCCACTGTTTGTGTGGCTACATCTGCACCCGTCATTACTACCCAGTCCGTAAGGACCACATCCCTTCCCGAAGACATCTACATAGCATCTGCTATGCCGGAGAACATCTCTCCGGAGGAGTATCGATTGTCTATGCAACAGTTGAACCCCGAGGCTGGACAGTCCTCTCAAGATCCCAACCGCTCGTACTTTTCGCATTATGCACAGGATGGTATGCCCATGTACGTCTTTCCATATCAGTACGATGAGCATGGGAACCCTTTACGTTTACCTACTCCTGAGGCTCAGCTTCATGCTCAAGGTTTACCATATAACTAGGCTGGATAGCCGTACAACCCGCAAGGACAACCTTTCCAAGGCCAACCTTCGGGCCAGCCTGACTATCCTTATGACCCGCAGGGACAGCCCATACAAGGCTACCCTCCGGGCCAGCAAGGGCCATTATACGGTCCATAAGGACAATATTACAGCCCTTCCAGTCAACTCGTGCAACCTCTCCCTAGAGTCCCACCTGGGCAAGGACTCACAGGTCAACCGGGGTACCAACCTGGGCCGGTATATGGTCCTGGGGAGCAAGTCCAACCTTCTCAACCTTTGCAACCGCAGTATCCTCTTGGTCCCGACGTTGCACATCAGCCAGGACCATCTTATGGTCCTATTGCGGGTCAAACTGGTTATCAGCAACCACTTGGCTCTATTCCACTACCAGGCCAACCGGCCCATCTGGCACAACCTAGTATCCCGCCACCAGGCAAACCGACCAATCCGGCACAACCTGGTGTCCCTCCACCAAGCCAACTGGCCCATCCGGCACAACCTGGTGCTACTCAACAGCCAGGACAACCTGCACAACTGACACAACCTATTTATCCGGGTCAACCTGTTTATCTAGGGCAGCCCGCTCAGCCAGGCCAGCCTGCACATCCTGTCAACCCTGCCCAACAGCCGACTTATTCAATTCCGCAGCCAAATCAACCACTACGCCCTAATTATCAGGCTCAGTAGGGTCCCACCTATCAGCAGCCCACTCGACCTCAAGGCAGTTACTATTCTCATGGTCAGTATCGACCGAATTATAGCTAGCCCCAAGGTTCTAACTATTACTCTCAACAACCCGGCTACACCTATGCTCAGCAGCCAAATCCACATGCTGCCCACACGGGGCCGACTTATAATCAGGGTCCATACTCTGGTTATCAAGCCCCGTATGCTGGTTACCAGCAACCGAGTCAGGATGGATATACGACCTATACCCCCTACAGTCAGAATCCTACGGTACAGAACCCCTGGGGGCAAGGATATTCTCAACCAGCGTGGAGTCAGGTACTGGTCCTTATCTAGGGCCATGTATGCCGTCCAATCCACCATTTTCGTTCCTGGCTACCTTGGAGTTACCAAATGTTTTGAAATTAACGAATGATCTAATTTTGCATAATCCTTATTGGCCTCCGGTTCCTACCAAGGTTCCCGGTGATTGCCCCAAGTTTGAGGGTAAAGTTAGGGAGGACCCCCAAGCTCATGTGATGACTTACCATCTTTGGTGTTCATCGACCAACTCTTGGGTGGATGATTCAATCCGTCTGTGCCTCTTCCAGTGCACTTTGACTGGCGCTGCCGCTAAGTGGTATATTGAATTATCCCGTGGCATCTTTCAAGATTTCAATACGTTAGCCATGGATTTTCTGAATCACTTTCAGTTACTGGTTCACTACGAAGCCAGGACGCATCTCCTGACTTTATTGAAGTAGGACAAAGCCACCCACATTTCTGATCACATTCATGAGGTGGCGACGTCTTCGTAGACTGATCAAGTTTCATATACCTGATCAGATACTAAATCATTGGTTCACCACCTCCTTCGTTAAAAAAATCGCCCAAGATATTGCTATGGGAGTGTGTGTGACTGAAGAACAAGCCATAGCGCGTGCCCAATATCTGGATCTAGTATACTCTCAATTCGGCATGCTTTATGATATTTTTCCTGATTCTCCACAGTCTGGAACCTCTAAAGCTCCACCTACCCCGGCAGTGGATGGTGTTATTGGTTCTGTGTCTCATAATTCGAAGAAATATTCGAATGGGAGGCAGAAGTCCAACTCATACAATAATTCTGCTTCCCCCGCCCCTCCCGATTCTGGAAAAAATGTGGAGGTTAACGCCGTTCAGGCTAATCCTACAGAAAAATCCTCCAAAGGAAAGAAGAAGGGCAAAGGTAAATACAAATTCGACGCTCCAAAGCCAGAATCCAAACCTCGGACCAAGGACGGTTCCCAACGCAAACCGAAGTACCCCTGTCTCATTTGTGAAGGAGATCATTATACCAAGGATTGTCCACGATGATCTGAGGTTAGTCAACTTCTAAAAGGCTCCAAAGGGACTCCGGCAGTTCTTAAAGAACCGTTCCTGTCTCAGCAAACCCAGATGGTTGAACAGCCTTCACCATTTGCACCATTTGGGTCTCAAGTCTTTATGATGAATGGTGCTACACCTATCTCTATTGCTACGGGTTCGAAGGATTACAATGAATCGCATCAGGCACCTGGGAAGGCAATTGTGGACGGTCCACCTCCCCCACCTGTCTACGGTTCGTTGGAGATTGAGAAGCCTACTGCTGAACCTGTTGTGAGGCCACCTTCTAAAGGTGTTCTACGAAGATCTTCCTACAATCCGAATGCCCGTGCCGCTCAGCACTATAGTATTGTTGAGGATTTGGCACAGGCTTCTTCTGCCATGTCTGCATTGGAAGTTCTTCAAATTTTCACGTCACAATGGAAAGCTTTGTTGTCTGCAATCGGCGGGATTGATCCCACTGATTCTAATCTTCTCACCTTCGACTTAGAGAACTTTATCCCCTGACTTCCACATCAGATCGCTCTTGTTATTCAAGTCGGGATCAATGGTCTTAACATCCATAGGGCCGTTGTGGATGAAGGTGCTTCTACCTGTGTCATGTTGTCCGCTTGCTGGAAGGCCATTGGCTCTCCGGCCCTTTCATCATCCCCTAATGCCCTAGAGGCATTTGATGGTTGGGAATCGAAACCCCTGGGTGTTCTCGAGAGTTTAGCGATTACCTTACAGGGGAAGACAGTCAACGTAGAAGTAGAAGTAGTTGACGCCAAGCTTAACTACAATATACTTCTCGGCCGCAGTTCGACTCACACCATGTTATGTGTGCCATCCACCCTCTTTCGACTTATTAAGTTCCCTCACGAGGGAAAAATTGTTACTGTGGATCAGTTGTCTTTCTTCACCTCCACCTCTGAGAACAACGTTCCTTACGTGGATCAGATTCCAAATCCCCCTGACAGTGTGGGACCCGGTCTCTTCAAGGACCCTGTCCTCATGGGTATTTTTCCCGCACCACCACCGCACACTACTCAAGTTAACATGATCTCTAGGTCTGACAACCCATGGCTCATCCCTACAACTGAGCAGGTGGCTGAGTTTGGAGAATCGATGCCCTTAACTCCGGTAGAGATTAACTACTGTGAAATTGTCGCCGCATCTGATCCTCCCCCTCCTCAGCATGCTCCTTTGAGCATGGCTTTAGACATCTATTCTCAATCCCCATGGCTCGGCGAGGCCGACTCGCCTGATCCTCTTAAAGAGATTTTCCCTTCTGATGAAGCCATTGTTGAAACAATGTCTCTTGAGGAGCTGCCTTGGAGCGATGGACATCATCGTTCCTCATTCATGCCTAGCTTGGGGGAAATGTCAAATTGTCTAGAGCATTTTGCATCTCAGTTTCCCACTCCACCTCTTCAGACGCCCATATTGACATATGAGGTGCTTTCAGAGGGAAACCTGACCAACATTACTCAAACCATTCCAATCGACATCTCCGTTAAACCGGGGATAGTTGAGAACATATACGTGGGATTAACTTGTTCTCCTGATGAGATATGATTTTATACAGATCTTTTTCAAGAATTCAGAGACGTGTTTGCCTAGTCCTATGAGGAAATGCCCAGGATTGATCCCAACATAGTAGTGCACGAGATTCCTACCTATCCTGGTGCGAAACTTGTGCGCCAACGCCTACGCTCGGTGCATCCTCACAAAGCCGCTGCCATTAAAGCAGAAGTTGAAAAACTTCTGAACGCGGGCTTCATTTATCTGATTTCCCTCACATAATGGGTCTCTAAAATTGTCCCTGTAGATAAGAAATAGGGTACTATAAGAGTTTGTGTTGATTACCGGAATATTAATCGGGCCTGTCCAAAGGAAAATTACCCCACTCCTTTTATAGATCAAATCATTGACGAATGTGCTGGGAGTGAGATTTATTCCCTGATGGACGGCTTTTCCGGGTATAATCAAATAAATATTCTACCCGCTGATCAACACAAGACCGCATTCATTTGTCCGTGGGTTACTTTCGCTTATAAAAATCTCCTGTTTGACTTGAAAAACGCTGGAGCCACTTTCCAGCGTGCTATGTATTACGCGTTCCATGACATACGCCATATCGTTCAGCCTTATCTGGACGATTTGCCAACTCACTTAGCTCGGCGAGAGGACCACCCAGAACACCTCTGCCAGATTTTCCTTTGCTTTTGACGCTATAATATCCGGCTCAATCCTCATAAATGCGTCTTTTGCGTGGATTCTGGCCATCTTTTGGGGTTCATAGTCTCCGAAGACGGGATTCACCTCGATCCCCTAAAGGTCGAGGCCATTTTCAATCTCCCATCACCATCTTCTTTATATCAATTGCAGAGTCTGCAGGGAAAAGCTAACTTCCTACGACGCTTTATACCGAACTACGCGGAAGTGGCCAAAGGATTCATGCGTCTTTTAAAGAAAAACATTCCCTTTCATTGGGACGACATTGCTCAGCAATCCTTTGAGAAGCTTAAGACATTACTGGTTAATGCTCCGTTGCTTCGGCCTCCAAACTATCACCGTGATTTCACTCTATAATTGGCTGTCGCGTTTAGCACCATAGCTATGGTTCTAGTGCAGGATGATGATGATGGCAACGAACACGTTGTTTACTATCTATCGCGGAATATTCTCGACACGGAAACGCGTTACGCTCACATCGAGAAGCTAGCTTTAGCAGCTGTACAAGTTGTGCAACGTTTCCGCCACTACATCCTGCTGCGTACTGTAACCGTGTTTTCGGATTGCAACCCCATGACATATATTCTTTCTCGACAATTACTGGGGGGAAAATACTCCAAATGGATTGTTATCTTTCAGGAGTTCGACCTAGAGTTTACTACTGCTAAGTCGACCAAATCACTGGTTTTTGTGGATCTTATTTGCTCCCTCCCGACAGGCTCCCCACCATCTCATTCTAAAGAAAATATACCAGACGAAACCATCTTCCTTATCAGCACCCGTGACCCATGGTATGGCGATATTATTGTGTATCTTCAGACATCATCCTTCCGCTCTGAGTTGACCAAAGATGCCCGACGTCAGACTTGGCATCAGTCTCAACCCTACCATATTGTAGGCGATACATTATACCGGGTTGGAGTAGATTCGGTGCTTCGTCAGTGTTTGACTTTAGAAGAGGCCGAAAGAGTCTTGAATGACTGTCACAGTGGCGCTTGTGGCAGTCACATGTCTGGATATGCCACTACCCAGAAGATTCTGCGTGCAGGTTACTTCCGGTCGTCAATCTTCAAAGACTGTATTGTTGCGTCCGCAAATGTCACGCGTGCCAGGTTTTTCAGTGCAAGATGTGTGTGCCACCCCTCCCTCTACATCCTGTCATTACCGTCAGCCCTTTCGCAAAATGGGGCTTTGATTTTATGACATGTAACCCTCATTCGACCAGGGGGCATGCATATATAATCGTCGTTGTCGACTACTTTACTAAGTGGACCGAAGCGATGCCTACACTAACCGCCGATGGTAAGACAACTGCCCAGTTTATCTTCAACCATATTATTGCACATTTCAAGGTCCCTCAGGCCATTGTTACCGATCATGGTACTCACTTTCGAGATTACATGATGGCCGAGCTGACATCAAGATTGGGCTTACGACAAAATAGCTCAACGCCATATTACCCCCAGGCAAATGGCCAGGTTGAGGCTGTGAACAAGGTTTTGGTCACAATGCTTTAACGAACAGTTGGAATTCATAATTCCAATTGGCACCTCCAATTGTTCTCAGCTCTATGGGCATACCGGACGTCAGCAAAGAGTGCAACCGGATTCACACCATTCCAATTGGTGTATGGTCTGGAAGCAACTCTTCCAGTTGAGTGCGAAATTCCTTCCTTAAAGCTAGATGTGGAACTTTTGCCTGATACTTCTCCTGAAGAAGAGCATCTCTTGTATTTGGAACGGTTGGATGAAACCCGCCGCTTGGCTGCTTTAGTCCTTGAATCACAGAAAAAGCGGGTCAAAGCACACTTTGATCAATCAGTCTCTCCACGTTCCTTTGTCGAAGTAGACCTTGTCCTCCTATATGACCAAGCGCACGAAAAACTCGGGGCAGGAAAGCTCCAAACCATGTGGCATGGACCCTATAAAGTAAAACGAGTATTGAAGAATGGCGCTTATGAGCTCATTTATTATGAAGGAGTTCCATTGGCGCAGCCTAGAAATGGGTTGTACCTTAGTGTGGTGTGTGTACATAGGTATGTATATTCATTTGTGTGCATGTGTGGTGTGGTGTGCGATGTAAGAGTCTTTCTTCTGATCGGGTCTTCCTGATTGTGCAGATGTCCATTACTCCGTTTGTGGGTTTCGTGGATGGTGCCTCCCGCAGTACCAGGAATTTGTCTTCGGCAGCCTGGGTAATCTATGATCCTGTTGGTGAGTTGGTTAACCTGCAAGGTGTGTGTCTGGGTCCTGCTACAAATAATATCGCGGAATATAGTGCTGTATTAGAATTATTAACTGAGGCTGTCGACCTCAGCATTCGTGAATTACTTGTGTATCTAGACTCACAACTTGTAGTATTACAGCTTAATGGGCATTATTCAGTAAGAAATCCGTCCATTTTACATCTGTATTTGCGTATTCGTCTGCTGGAGAGAAATTTTGACTATATTACATATCAGTACATACCCAGACATATGAATACATTAATAGATGCAATAGCTAATTTGGTTCTAGATAGACATTTGCGCAATTTATAAAACATCATCACATGTGAGAAGATCCATCCAGAAATAGGTATGTATATATATGTGTGTCGAAATGTTTACATAGTGTGCATCACATAAAATCAAAATATACATGTTCGTCTTAATACATCCAGAGACGACATGTATCTCAAAATATATGCATGAAAGAAGCCCTAGGTGTCTAATCCACATGGTGCTCGTGGTAAAATGCTACTGCGAGCACTAAGTGTCTCAAAAGTCGGTGGAGGCGACTAGGCACTCCCACCGTATGTCTCTGATATGCCATCGGGACATCTACCAGCCGGGCATAGTCTGGAATCCCTCGAGCAATCCCCTCAAGGTTCTGGATCAACTCTCCTCCCTCGGCACCCTTCGCTTGAGGGTCAGCTGCGGGCTGAGTTCTCTGTGCAATGGGAGACATACCGGCAGGTCTTTCTGGGCCGACGTCTGCATACATATAAAATTGGTGTCAGAATGGACATGTATTACCAAAAAAAATCATAAAACATAAAAATCAAAAAGAGAGGTCATACCCAACTCCTCGTCCCAGTCATCCCCCTCCGGAAGTGGGAGATCTGGGTCTCCAGTGAAATCGGTCCCGACATAGGGCCAATCCTCGACCACGATCAGCTGACGCCGTAACCATCCAAAAAACTCTGGCCTCCAGGACATCTGTTTGCCTCCTCTTGATCTGGGCATGAGTGTTGCCTAGCAAGCCATCATTGGCTCTCTTAGTATCGGCTCAGCAACTATGGCCCCTTGGCCCTGAAAAATAGGTAGTCGTTCCAGGATGAACGATACCAAAATGGAACCATAGCCAAACTTCTTCAGTTTGACTTGCTTGCACTTTGTGAGATGCCTCTTGATATTTGTGGTCACTACAGTAGCCCAATCAAACAGTGTTGGATTCATACACTCAGCGGCTAGCAGGTGTTGGGCCTTTGTTGCCTCGTGTGGAGCTTGCGATCCCGCAGCTCGTGTGATGGTGTGTAGCACTACTCTCAGTGCTAGATCCTGGACAGTGTGGACATCCACTTTCCCGCTTCCTGATCCGGTTCGTGCCCCTGGGCACACCCTTGCCATTACCTACTCCATCTTTTCCCCAGATGGTCTGCTGCCTGTCAGGATGGGCACCGGACCTCTGCGCGATAGTCCGGTTATGAAATATACATCAGAAACCTCCAGTTCCAGTACTTGGTCCCGAAGTTTGAAAACTTCCTCATTTTCGTCCCATATACTGACCAGGTATTGTAGTAGCTCTGGTTGAGCTCGTAAACAGAGTGTGAGGAATAATTTCTTAAGTCCACAATTCTTAAGTGCAGTCATGCAGGCCTCATTCTCCATGGCCATTTCATCCTCCTCTCCATGTTCCCTTTCCTTCCATTCAATAACCATTTTTGCATTTATATTTGCATCAACACAATCAAAAATACATTGTTAGGTCTCTGGAACATTTGAAAATCCACATAGATAACTCACATTTTCAAAATTTTGAGTGGAAAAATGCGTTGCGCCATTGGCACGATCTCTTTGTGAGGAAATGTCCATTGGCGCGGGTCCGTGCCTGATACCCGCACCAATGAAGCGAGCCCTAAAATTTCAAAATGGGTCGCCCATAAGTCTAATACATAATAAAAGCATATAAAAAATGGATTGAAATGGATCTTAGGGAAACGCCTATTACCTGGAACAAACAGGGAACTGAATGGTAGCCCGGATCAGTCGTATTCGCTGTTAGAAGTTCGCACACAAAATGGACCACTGTTGCTCTCCAATGAGGTAAATAATAAAAGTAATTTTGTTTTTACCATTTGAGACTTATTTATAACTTTTTGAAATCTAATTAGGTTTTAAAAGTCATTTTTTATTAATATTTTGATATATTTTGTCGAAAATGGATTTTACACTTGCCTTTATGTGTAGCAACAGGTTTCTACGCGACTTAAACGGTGACACGAGTTGTATTTTATACTTTTTCAGACTCGGTAAATACACCAAAAAGTCATTTTGGAGTCATCTTTCAGCTCTTTTCTGACTCTCTAAACATGAAAAGATTGCCGAGTTCCTTGTCGTTTCGATCTCGTTAAAGTGGACACGGAACGACATCTGACTCTACGTTTACCCCTTTTTTGGGGTGGATAGATTCTTGCAAAGAATACCTAGCCCTATCGTGCTAGGAGGTTTCCTCAGACATAGTTTTCTACCTTTTCAGATCTGAGGAACTATTTACGAAAAGGGACTGTTGGAGTCTATTTTTCCGCTGTCTTTTCAGACTCTCTAAACATGAAAATATGTTGAGTTCTTCCTCTGTCAGACTCGTTAAACCCTGATGACAGTGGGTTCAGTCATACTGACGTTATTCAAGTCACTCCTTCCTGGGGCTCGTTAAACGTAGTAGGATGGATTCGTCTGAAGGACGAACTTATATTACAAGCATATGCTATCCCCTTCAAGCTTGTTATCAAAATAATTGGGGTACTCACCAGAAATGGTGGGGGGAAATGGAACCACAATCATTGTCGTGTCGGCAGTATGTCGCTCTTGAACATGGCACTTGTCTGCATTCGTTTCAGGTTGGGGACATCTCATCTCGTTTTCCACTTGCCTCCATGGGTTTGGGTGATCCTTTTGACCTCTCATCTGCTCTTTTCCTTGTCGCCATGACCTCTGATCCATTGATGTCAAATGCTACCAAAATCACTATCGTGTCATTTATATGTTCAAGAGAAGTTGACCTTTGCAAGTATCAACCTTCCTCTGATCCTCATCTGATCCTGATTCACAAAGACATTATGTTCCTCTGTCTCGCATCGATGATGTGGGAAACACTATGTCCCACCTTTGATCAAGGTCACTTCATGTCGACTTCAGCTCATTATCTAGGAAGCTGATCTAGAGACTCCCTTCTGGTAACTTAGAGCTTGCATGCCTCAATGGTAGGTTCTTTGCATTCGACGTGAGGTTTTCATCATTGGCCTCCGATCGAGTGATTCTGCGGGTGTTCGACGTCACCTCATTGTTCACATGCCGTAGATTGTACCTATAGTACCTTGAGGACCATTGGCATTAATGGTGGTACCTCTCATGTCTGTTAACAACTTTCATCATTGGCTGGTAATCAGACGATGGTCTTGCATGTTCGACTTCAGCTCACATATTCGCATGCTTGAACTTGTACTTTGTTCGGGTCGAGATGGAGCGCAAGACCCTGGATTCTTATGCTGTTATAATCCGGTACACGATTTTGTAGGTTATTATGATTAGTTACATGACTCGCTGATTGGATAGATCGACCATACGAGTCTATTCACCGATCCTCCTTTGGATCGGCTGCGTCCATGCCTTGGATCTGGATTATTACATACTCTGTTATGGATAGCTGTGCCCATACCATGTATATATCATGTATTTGAGACATCAGTTGTACTTCTCTACGCAGGTTTTCCGATGGAAGTGTTTTCAGTTGGACACGTTCTTGTAAAGCATTTCACCCCTCTCTCTCTCTCAGGCCTCATGCTTTAGGGGGAATCTATTACACAGCAATTTGTCATCGTCCCTGCAATTCCCCATCCCGCACAATTAGAGGGCTCATTCCGTGACCTGTGAGCAGTGACATAACTTGAAAACACTTTCATGGAATTCCCCTAAACATGTACTTTCATTGCCCTGAAGACAACTCCTTGTGAAAAACCATAAAAACACCCCTTTTTGCATTGGCACAGGGAGCCAGTTCAGTACCCGCGCCAATGGGGGAAATCCTTAAAAGAGGGCACGCCAATTGGCGCTCTGTCTCAGAGTCACACTCGCGCCAGCCATTTTAAGGAGTGTTTTTTAAAAATAAATGGCGAAAGTTTCATCCTAACCAATTCATAAACTGGCATCTAATTTGAGTTGGGAGGTTTGGCTCTGGATCTCCATGTAGAGGAAGTGGTTTCCCACCTCTCATGGAAGCTTCCTTGAGGATAGGGCCAATCCCATGATTATAGGGATCCAAAATCCCCTTCCTCCATCTATAAAAGCTTGCTCATCTCCTTTGCAAGCTAATCTCCAAGTTCCCAAGAGCCATCAGAGCCTTATGCTGCAAGAGCCTTGATTCATTCCTTTAAGGCCAAATCCAAGCAAGATATCATTGAGACATCCGAAGAGAGGTTTGTCCCATCACGACAAGCTTCTTCGAAGCGTGTTCCAGGCCCTCACGAAGGAAGATTCAACGTCGAGCTATGGTTGTATTCTTCTTTGATTGATTAATGATAAGCGACTATTGGTTATGGTTCCACTCCTGTTGTTGATTATGATGATGAGTTATGTCTTCTCTGACTGACATATAGTTGCATATACTGGATTTTACGCTTGCGTTTGTTTTTTTTCTTGTGTGTGCAGGTGTCCGATCATGGAGATCGTGAGGATTATGATCTGCCGGAGCTAAGGAATGGGATTTCTACTTTCTCTACAAGCGATAGCGTTGGATTCTAGGTAAGCCTTCATCGCTGGTTAGTTTATTTGCAATTAGGAACCTGCACTATAGCGTGAACGATTGTTGCTAGACCCAGTCTGGGCTAGTAGGGATCGCCTCTGTCCGTAGAGGGGATTTACCTCTACAACATGGGGGTTAGAAATTTTAGTCACCTCTTCACAGCTCCCCGTGAAGCCACCAACAAGCACATTCTAAACATGGCCATAATATTCTTGGGATTCGTTGATGAGGACACTGAAAGACTAAAAAATCCTGTCACATTAGGGGAAATCGATGCGGTTTTAAAATGGTTTCAGAAAGATAAAATCCCTGGGTCAAATGGCTGGCCCATAGAAATTTATCTCACCTTCTTTGAATTAATTAGACAAGACATTCTCAAGGTGGTGGAGGACTATAGGACAAAAGGTCGTATGTATGGGTCGTTCAACTCCACATTCATTTCTCTTATTCCAAAATCAGAAAATCCCCAGATATTTGATGAGTTTAGGCCTATATCCCTTTGCAACTGTATATAAAATTTTATCTCCGGAATCATTACAAATCGATTAAACCTATTCTATCTTGCCATATATCGAAAGAGAAATTTTCCATTCTCTCTCATAGGCAGGTACATTAGGCCATAGGTACTGCTCAGGAAGGACTTCACTCCATAAAACTCAAGCATCTTCAAAGCATCATCCTCAAGATAGACCTATCAAATTCTTTTAACCAAACATGTTGAACATATCTTTGACTCGTTCTCACTCAGATTGGCATACTCCACACACTCATCAACTAGATCATGTGTTTTGTCACAATTGTCTCATATAGTATCCTCATTAATGGTGTGGCCTCAAATTTATTTCATGCTAGCAGAGGTTCGAGATAGAGTTGCCCATTATCCCCACTGTTATTTCTGCCCATCATGGAAGAACTAAGTAGACTTATAGAGGAAGCGGGAAGAGATAGATATATCATTGGGTTAAGAATCTCTAATGCCACTGTCATATCTCATATATTATTCGTAGATGATATTTTAGTTTTCCTGGTTGGCTCCAATAAAGATACAACAATTTTTTTGCATATTTTAACAAATTTTTGTAAAGGCACTGGGATGGTACCAAACATGGATAAATCAACTATCATGATTGTCAACTCCCCACAACTTGAACAGAGAATCGCACAACAACATTTCTTATACAAACCTATCAACCTGGAGGAAGGTATAAAGTATCTGGGATTCTGTCTAAAACCCAACAATTACTGTATTGTAGATTGGACATGGCTCATTTCAAAACTAGAAGACAGGATTAATATATGGAAACAAAAATGGCTCTCAAGGGCAAGTAGATTGGTATTAATCATATTAGTTCTGGAAGATACTCCCGTTTTCTGGATGTCTCTTGCTTAGATACCCAAAGGTATCACTAATAGATACAACAAATATGTCAACATTTCCTTTTGAGGGGAGGTTATGAAGGGAGAAATTTTGCATGGGTTAAATGGGAGCGTATTACACAACCCAAGAAATGGGGAGGCTAGGGGATGAAATACATCGACATCTTTTCAAAGGCTCTTGCAGCCAAATTAGGATGGTAGATCCTCACATCTATAGGAATTTGGAATGAAGTTTTTTATCACAAATACATTTATCCTCTCACATATTTGGAATGTTTGCGCAACAATATTAGACTTAGGCTGAACATATCCAACATTTGGAGAGGTTTTATACACTTTATCAATGTCATAAAAAATGGTTTAGAATGGCGCATATTATCGAGTGAAAATGTGCGTATTGGATATGATGCATGGTTAGGAAGTGGAAATTCCCATATATTATCTTCGAAGCTAAGATCTCACCTAGACACTTTGGGTATCAAGCATATGTCCCAAATTGTTGATGAAGAAAGCACATCTCTTTACATACAACCCTGGAAATCTGCTACTACATTGAGGATTCCCTTATAGTTTGATACAGAATGGTCCAAGTACATGAATGCTATAGAATAATCACATGTCAGGATCACTGACCGTGAAGATGAGTTACTCTGGGCCATTTCAAAACATGGGCGTTACACTCCCAAGCAAGGCTATCTATTCATTCATGTGGAACAAGAACCTATCAATAAAGAATGGTGGTGGCGACCCCTCTGGAAGCTTAAAGCACCTACAAAAGCCAAACTATTTATGTGTTTCCTATTAAACAACAAAGTCCCCACATGTGATAATCTTATGAGACACAATTTTCATGGTCCATCCAGTTGCCGCCTATGTAAAAATATGACTGAAACAATCTCTCATCTCTTTATATCCTGCCCCATCACTCAGCACGTTTGGAAACAAATCTACCAAATTTTTAATATCTCAAAAAGGTGGCAAGGTGAGACATTTAGTACTACCTGAAAACAATGGTGGCAGTTGGCAGAAAAGCATAAGCATCGAAATCTCCCAGTGATAATATGCCCGGGCATATGGATCGCTCAGAACCAAAAAATATTCCAAGACTCCACAACATACTGACAACTATGTTGTGCACAAATACAGGGCATCTTCAACTTGATACCAGATGATGAACTTTCCACTCGTGTGAGACATATTATACCTTATAACATTGATAATAACACACCCATGGGATTATTTTGATGGATCTGCACAAACATATGGATTTGGAGGTGGGCCAATCATGTATATCTCAGATGCACATTTTTTCAAATTCAAGATGGGTTTGGGTAGGGCAACCAACAACTACGCTGAACTAAAATTTTTTTGTTTGCTTGTGATTTTGCACTTGAGCATAATTGTAGACATATTTAGATTTATGGAGACTCTATGATGGCTATAAGCTAGTTCAATTCAATTTCACAATGCCACATGCACACACTCAGAGGCATAATGGAAGAGATATCTGTACTTAAGACTTGATTTGACTATATTTCTTGCAATCACATTTACAGGGAAAGGAGCCAAGTTTCTGACAGACTTTCCAAAGAAGTCACATTCCTACAATTTGGGCAGTGGATGATCTAGGTACAACAATACCATGAATTCCATCAATATTACCACATGCCATTCATCTAGGAGCTGGAGAATATTCATCAAGATCCATAATTTATACAATATTTTTTTCATTTTGTTTTCTTGATGATATACACGGAGTATTTTGACAGACACTGCATCACTATCTAAAACATGTATATGCCCAAATATATATATATATATATATATATATATATATATATATATATATATATATATATATATATATATATATATCATCATATCGATGGTTGATATGGACCAACTTGTTTTCCAACAATGGCTATATGCGTGATCCAGGTGTTGGATACCTATTTTCACCTAACTATTCCATTCGACCACGCCATCAGACTCTGTGCCTTTTCACATTCAAAGACAACTTACTATTTTTAGCAGTTTTTGTCCTCCACTCTCTTGAGTCGCTTTGGGGCCTTAATGATCCGTAGGATATTGGGTGGCCACCCACCTATTCCATTTGAACCCCCACCATCAGTTCTTTCAGTTTTCAAGTTGCAACAAAACTTACTATTTTTAGCAGTTTTTCGAGTCCTGAACTTCTGGAGCCATTTTGAGGCCCTAAACAACGTTTTTTGGGAAAACGGAGAGCAACATGGATCTAAGGACCATGTTTCTCGTTCAAAAGTTGTACATTTCAGACAGATATTTCTAACGAGCTATTGAGTGCATCAAACGCAGATCGGATGCCAAAGTTACGTCCCCGGGAATTTGAACCACCAATTTACCCAAACGGGGCCCATAGTTTTGGCGCTTCATCTCCTAGGGTTAGGTTTTTGGAAGTTTATAGTTCTCCATTATTTCTCAATAATAAATAGGCCCTCGAGCCTCATTGTAACACAGTTCAGAGGTCTGTAGCCATCACATCTCTTCTTAGAGATTTGCTACCAACACCTCAGCTATTTTATTTCCATTATGCCTGTAAGCATATTTATGTTATCTGATATTTCAAAATGACTTCATGTTCGGCTATTTTTCTGTATTTTTTGGCCCCGTACAAACTGGATCGTTGGTATCGCAGCGATTCCGTCTTTCTTTGTTTTCTTTTGCATGTCCCTAACGTTTACCAAGGTATAAGGAGTTAGTGGCTTGATCCGGCTGAACGCTCGCAAGATCCCCGCAAACTCCCGACGACCTCCTCGCGAAGAAAAGAAAGACAAGGGAGCGGTGAGGATCCTATGCATTATACTGCCGAGGAGGCCCTCGAGAAATAAAGGAACACGATGATGGATAACTTTTCTCAAATCCTTCAACGACTACCCACATATGGCGCATCTGCATCCAACAGCCACTCTGGAGGCGCCACTCCCTTCAAGGTACAGGTAAACTTTGACATTCCTATATTTGAAGGAAAAATAGATGTAGACGCCATAGATAGATGGTTAAATTTGCTAGAAGGGTATTTCTCGATCCATGACTTCTCTGACCGAGAAAAGATTATTTTTGCACTCCTCAAAGCCGCCCCCCATGTCAAAGACTGGTGGGAAACCTACCGTGAGCAAGAGGGCGAAGGGGAACCCTCTCTATTCTTGGCCACACCCACTTTGAATTCATTCTTAAACGACATCAAGGAACAATATTACCCCGTGGGGAGCTATGAGGAAAAATACATCCAATGGACCACGCTGCAGCAACAAAAGGATCAAGATGTGCACGAACTGACGAATCTGTTCCATACCCTACACACAAAGTCGGGTATTAAAGATTCAGAGAGACATTTGGTGCTCAAGTACCGCGGCTGTCTGTAAAAACACATTCAGGAGGAAATGGAGTTCCTCGACATTACATCGCTTGGCACGACATATCGCTATGCCACCAAGATCGAGCAGAAATTTAAGCAGAAGAAGCGAGACTTTGGATCTGTGAATCCGAAAGGTGCCCCCAAACCGAAGAACAAGGGGCAAGGCCAAAGCAATGCAACTCAGAACAACACCACAAATCGAAAGAAGGACACAGAGAAGTGGTGTGAATTTCATAACAGCCCCACTCACAGCACAAATGAGTGTCGGGCCAAACAGTCTTTGGTGGCCGAACTAAAGGCACCCGAATCAGATGCAATTTTTGATCCTAAGTTAGAACCATACAAAGGCAATGAAAAAGGGAAGCAGATCATTGATGTGGATCCCAGTGCCATTTTTGCCACCACCAAGATCCAGAGGGAGGATCCAGAGGAGGGGGAGCGCCTCTTCCAGTCGCAGATGTGGGTGAAGGGTTCTCCGTTGCAATTTCTCGTCAATAACGGAAGCCAAAAGAACCTCATTTCAGCAAAGGTCGTGAAGCAGCTCGGCCTATCGACCATAGCACACCCACAACCGTATACCATCAGGTGGCTCCACCCAGGGAGAGATCTCTGCATCCGCCAGTAGTGTCGCTTTCCGTACAGTATCAAGCCATTCACGGATGAGGTATTGTGTGATGTTTCTCCTCTTGATGTAGCTGATGTATTATTGGGCCAACCATACTTGTGGAGGCGACATGTTGTGTATGATTCTAGGCCTCGTGCTATTATTATTACTTTTGGAAATAACTTGTACAGGATACCGGAGGTAGTACCGCCTCCTGTCATCTCTTTAACTACTGCAAAACAGCGCAGTAAGATTGTTTCCCAAACCAGGAAATTCATTTTCCTTACAACTCACTCACAGGGAAAGAAGAATATTGTGGCCACAACCTCGAAACAGGGCTCCCTTGCATGGCTACAGCAGATGGAAAAAGTCATGGAGGAATACGAGGACATTTTCTCCTCACTCATAGAGGTTCCTCTACACTGTCAGGACAAGCACTCCATTGATTTGACTCCCAACGCACCACCGCCTGATGTTGCCATACAACCTGCAACTACACATACAGAATCCAAACATGTATTGTCTGAGGCTGATAAAGAAACCAAATTTACTAAACGCATCCAGCATGTCCACCCGCAGGTCCATGACATCTTCAACACATCTAATACTCAGTTCAACAGAATTTGCCTCATATCATGGAGGATCTCAACGCAATAGGGACCATTGCTTCCTAAGGAGGGAGGAATGATCCAGGTGGATATCGGTGGCCACCCACCTATTCCATTTGGACTAGCACCATCAATTCTTGCAGCTTTTCACATTTAGCACAACTTACTATTTTTAGCGGGTTTTCAGGTCCTCCACTCCTGGAGCTGTTTTGGGGCCTTAATGATCCAGGTGGATATTGGTGGCCACCCACCTATTCCATTTGAACCCCCACCATCGGTTCTTTCAGTTTTCAAGTTGCAATCAAACTTACTATTTTTAGCAGTTTCTCGGGTCCTAAACTTCTGGAGCCATTTTGAGGCCCTAAACGACATTTTTTTGGAAAACGGAGAGAAAAATGGTTCCATAAATCAATATTTATTGTTCAAAAGTTGTACTCCTCGGACAGATCTTTCTAACGAGCTATTGAGCGCGTCAAACAGAGATCGGATGCCAAAGTTACGTCTTCGGGAAGTTGAACCACCAATTTACCCAAACAGGGCCCATAGTTTTGGCGCTTCATCTCCTAGAGTTAGGTTTTTGGAAGTTTAGAGTTCTCCATTGTTTCTCAATAATAAATAGGCCCTCGAGCCTCATTGTAACATAGTTCAGAGGTCTGTAGCCATCACATCTCTTCTCATAGATTCGCTACCAGCACCCTAGCTATTTTATTTCCATTATGCCTGTAAGCATATTTCTGTTATCTGATATTAATGAAATGAAGCATTATTTCCATTGCATCTCTATGTTCATGGTTATTTCTGTATTCTATTGCATTCCAGCATACAATCTGGATCAATGTGGCTGATAAAACTTGTAATTTTCACTATCTATTAATGGAAATTATGATTTTTCCTCGGGGAAAAAAGTGGTTGGAGATAGAAAACATCCTTTGGGTATGGTGAAGAAATTCTAAGGCATCCAAGATTGTATTGGTTTTAGTGATTTCTGGACCTTGCCTTAGGTGAAATCATTATGGCTTGAGGGTGGAGGTGGCTCTTCTCTAGATCCCCTGTATAGTCATGTTTTGGTTTATCCCATGTAATCCCAAATTCATGGCTTGGAATATGGCACAAGGGCGGTTGGGCTGGAACAAAAAATTGGTTCACCCCAATATATGGTCAGGTGGAACGTGGAAGTCCCTGACTTGGTTGAAACTATGCATATGTTAATATGTGTTATTCTTTAATGGATATCAATGAACACAAGTTTTGATTTTATCATTAGAAAAAGTTGCATTGATTATGTGATTGGTTTGTCATGGCTCCATTATTGTTTAAGTGCATGTTACATGCATGGTGTATTTCTTGTTATATGAAATTCTCTTGTTATTGATCTTGCTCATGGTTTTGATAGGTTCATGGATATTTTATATGGATGCACTAGATAATTTGTGTTTATTACTATTTTTTTTATCAGCAAATATAAACCTCCTTCTATTAACTATTTAACTATGTACATACAGTGGTCTGCCGGAAACCAGACCGATAGCGTCCAAAATTACAAAAACATCTCTGCACATATCGGGAACCCAGAGGAAGATCTAGTCTGATGGCCCCTAACAAAGGAAGAAGAGCTAGAACTCCAATTTGTAACTAACTAAACCTGATAAGACTACGGACTATAAAAATTACATTGTTAAATTCACAAAGATAGCTTAACATAGAGAAAAGAGTCGAGGCACCTGATCAATCCCAGACCTGGTCCTCCCCTCCCAGGATTTCCGACTCGTTCTTGGTCCCAATTTCCTCTTCTTCTCCATCCCCGACGACTTCTCATGGGAGTGCACTGTTAGGCCGCAGAATGTCGAAGTAACCAACAATGACCACGGTGTCCTGCAACTTGCCAAGGATTTTGTCCAGCGCTTCCCTGATGCTGCTGAGATTTTCCCCTACCGCTTCCCCAATTCTCCTCCTCTTGCAGATCAGACGACCCAGGAGGATCCTCAACACCCAGACTGGATGCACCTCAACCCCCCCATAGTCAAGACATAGACACTTGACTAGGTCCACCTCCATTTCTAAGATAGCATTAGAGTCCTCGGTGTTGTTCTTGGAAAAGAACAAAGCCTCCTAGTCAAGTCTGCCTCCCCAATTCTCTGGCTGAGAAGTAAGAAGGGTGTTTCCGCTTCCGGATGCCCCTCCTCTACCACTACCTGTTCCAATACTCACACAACGATGACCCTGAAATGGGTGTCTTACCATCTCTTCTCGAAGGGAACACCTACGGACCCCTGCCTCAATCACCTGCACTGCTCCTGGGATGACTCCACATTTCTGCCCAAACACCTCGCTGCACTAGGTTGAAACAATTTCGACCCTTCTCCTTCGCACCCATATAAAAACATCCAAGCCTCCACAGCCTCCTATACCTCCTTCCCTCCACCCTCCTTTGGTAATAACTGCACACGCGAGCGAACTAGGACGGAGGTGGTACCTCCCGCCCTCGGGATCCTGCATCCCCATCACCTCTGCCTCCATTATTTTGTACTGCCCGTGCTGCTATACTCTTCCATCGTCTTTCCCCCACTTAAACTATCACTCCCTCTCATGCCTGCCATTAGGAGAATTTTGAAGTCTAAAATGGGCCTCCTAAGAAAAATGTACAACAGAAATAAACTTTATAAGAACCAATAGGATTCAAGATGATGATGTCAACCATGGGAGATGATTCACAATTTTTTATGTAAAAGGGTAAAAAGATAAAAAAAACTAATAAAATAATAAAATTACTTTTTCAAATCGTATTTTAAACTTATCCCCCAAAGTTTTTACTCAAATTTCGAGCAGGAGTACTCGTTGGATCCAAAATTTAATTCTTCATCCAAGGAGTACCCATGTTGCATACTTTTGATGGACTTTGCTACAAGAAAAATGAGAAATACATAAAAAAAAAAATGTGATTGCAATCACATTTTTCATGTATTTCTCATTTTTCGTGTAGCAGGACCCATCAAAAGTATGCAACATGGATATTCATTGGATGAGGAGTTAAATTTTTCATCCAATGAGTACTCCCTTGAAATTTGAGTAAAAAATTTGGGAGATGATTTGAAAATATGAGTTGAAAAAGTAGTTTTTCATTTTTTCCCTCTAAAATTTGACGATGTTATCAAATCTGATTTTATTATTTCCAAGATTATTTTATAATTTGCTTAGAAGGCCCGTTTTAGACCTCAAAATTCCCACAATGTCCCACGTCACAGATTGCATACGAAATCTGCATGCTCGCCCCCGTGGTGGGCATGTGACATCCCTTCGGCCGCCCAAGGGCCCTAATCACCCACATCTGGGGTTGTGTTTTATTATTGTTAGTATGAAAGGGCAACAAGCTTTCTTGATGAAATTATTAATAAAACTAATAAAAACAATGAACAAACTATGCATCCATGACTTATAGGTACCATGGTCACAACATGTTTGTAAAAATGAATAATATGTGTTGGGCAAGTTAGACCCCATTTTCGTAACTGCATCTTGGAAGTTGGGTTGTGCATAGTAACTCTTGACTCATGTTTACCCTGGTAAGTATGTTAAAGTGGGTAAATGTGGTGGTTGGTGTTACACATATAAAATGAATAAATACTATTGAGTCCTAAAAACAATGACCAAACAGGAAGAGTTGTTCTCATCCAAATCATCTCAAAATGGCTTAGATACTTCATTTATTCCATCCAAAATTATTTTTAAAACAAAGTTAATCCTCATCCATTATTTAAATGACACCTATTATGAGTAATAAGGGCTAAATTTCAACAATAGTTTTACAAAATTTTCACACGCACCTTTGGTGCAACACACAAAATTGGTGTTATTAATGGGATTTGGGCAACACAGAAATGACTAGATGCCATTGCACGTGAGGGGATAGTCATCATTGTGAAAAGTTATAGCCTCTCTTAGAGTGTGGGATTTGCAAATAATAAGAAAACAATGATTAATTCAAATCTAAAGATTGAATATATATATATATATATATATATAGCTTCACAAGTTGTCATTTTCCTAATCTCTAATATTTGACTGCACACGATAATGACAAGATTTCTTTAAGAGAGTAGAATGAAGAATGAGATGTGTATATCTAAGGCATCGAGAAAAGTACACTCAAATTTTGTTTTAATTTTATTAATTTCTTATTTTTAGAATTGTTCTTTTTCTAATTTAATTATACCCATTATAGAAAGGTGAATGGGAAAAAATACAGTCAAATTAAAAATTAACAAGAAAAGAAAAACAGAACAATTTTTTTTTTGAAAATAAGCTATTATTCATGAAAATGGAAATAATAGAAAGAAAGAAAGAAAGAAATCAAAATCAAAACACTACCTAAAAAGAAAAAAAGAAAAAAAAAGAAAATAATAACTAATAGAAAAATAGAAAGTACTAAATAATACACCTCAACCAAATACACCTCAACCAATCACCTTACAAATAAATAAATTTAAATAATAATTAAAAACAAAAAAACAAAATTTCAACATCATAAATATATATATATTTTTTATAACTAACACTAAAATCTTTTAATATTACTATTGTTTTTTTTTTAACAAAAGAAGAGAACTAGTTGTTGCATCCTAAACACATTTTATCTAGAACTTGAGTGGGTCTAATGGTTAAGAATATATGCTTCCTCTTAAAAATCACTGATAAACTTGTACTTTTCAACCCAAACACATTTTATATATAGCTTTAGTGGGTTTAATACTTAAGAATATGTATATCATGTATTAAAAAAAGAAAGAAAAAAAAAGAGAAAAATGAGAAGAAAAAAAAAACAAAAAGAATAGAATATATAATAAACTATGAGATATTCCATGTGCAATTCTTCAAATGTCACGGTAAGTAATTAATCAAAACAATCAACCAAACACATTCACATTATTGAGAAATCAAAGAAAGACCGAGAAAATTCAAGCCACTTACAGAAATATTTGGGGAAATCAAATCAAAACTTTTTACTGTAGAATCATATCTTTAATTAAAAAATAAAATATTAAAACACAATTGGTCGCCTCTATGTTATTCTCAAGGCCGAGGGAACACGCTGTCTTACGTGGTACTTGACAGCTGGAGGACGCTGACATTTGTCAGCGTAGAGAAAATTGTTTACCACGTGGACCAATCGTGCAGCGAGATAGAGATTCTAACGCAAATAAAGTGAGACACGTGTCGCTGATCCACGAGAGTAAATCGGTCGAAGTCACGAGAACCATCAATTTTATTTTGCAAAGCGCGCCGTTAATTTGTCGTGCAGGACGGGAAATCGATCTGGGCCGTGAAGGAAGGTTCTAGGTCATCGACCAAACAGACAGGAAATGAGCACCCAGGAAAGGTGGGCAGTACCACCCTTTCTGGATGGATCTTCGCCTTTCGTTCTAGAGAATTCCATATTATGTCGCGTAATTTCATTTCATTAGCTGCTTCCGGAGAGGGCAGAGCTCTATATAACAACACCGCACCGCTAGAAATGTTTTCAAGAGTTGTTTCAGTTCACAAGTGTCTTCTGTGTGATTGCAAGCGAGATTTTCTTGGCCTATTTCAGTCTTTAAACAGAGAATTGTGATTTAAGAAACATAAATGGCTCCAGAAGTGGCTGCAGATGTATTGATCAATGCCACAGGGGGTAAAGGGATAGCGGTAGGCGGCCTGCGCGGAGGATACTCCAAGAGAGCGTATGTGACATTCTTGGCTGGAGCGGGAGACTATGTGAAGGGTGTTGTCGGTCTTGTAAAAGGCCTCCGCAAGGTTAATTCTCCCTACCCTCTCATAGTAGCTGTTCTCCCGGATGTTCCGGAGGAACACAGACGGCTCCTGAGGAGTCAGGGCTGCATTGTCCGTGAAATCGAGCCCATATATCCACCGGAAAACCAAGTCCAGTTCGCCATGGCTTATTATGTCATCAATTATTCCAAGCTCCGGATATGGGAGGTATGACTACGACTACGACTGAGATCCATTCATTTTCGACACCTCTTACTTGAATCTTTAAAGTATAACGTTACTGATTCCCTGTTCTTGAATCTTTAAAGTATAACATATACCGGTTCCCTTTTCTTTAATCTTTAAAGCATAATAGTTTCCGGTTCCCTTTTTTGAATCTTTAAAGTATATTAGTTACCGATTCCCTTTCTTGAATCTTTAAAATATAGCTGTAACTGCTGGCATGGCAGCAATGCTAAGATTCTTTTTATCTATCTAAATAAATAGCTTAGAATTCTTGAATCTTTAAAGTATAGCTGGAACTGCTGGCATGGCAGCAACGAGAAGATTATTTTTATCTATCTAAATAAATAGCTTTGAATTCTGTCTTACGGGGTTTGTGATGATCCAGTTTGAAGAATACAGTAAGCTCATTTACCTGGACGCCGACATTCAAGTGTATGACAACATTGATCAACTCTTTGATCTCCCGGACGGGCATTTTTATGCTGTGATGGACTGCTTTTGTGAAAAGACATGGAGCCACACTCGGCAGTACCAGATCGGTTACTGCCAGCAGTGCCCGGAGAAGGTGCAGTGGCCAAAGCAATTAGGGCAGCGGCCTTCCCTCTACTTCAACGCGGGCATGTTCGTGTTCGAGCCTAGCAAGCTGACCTACGATACGCTTCTGGAAACCCTGAGAATCACCCCTCCCACGCCTTTCGCGGAGCAGGATTTCCTGAATATGTTCTTCAACAAGGTGTACAAACCTATTCCCTTGGTCTACAATCTAGTCTTGGCCATGCTGTGGCGACACCCGGAGAACGTGGAATTGGATAAAGTAAAAGTCGTTCATTACTGCGCTGCTGTAAGTATCTTACTTCTGCCCCGAATTGTATTCACTATGTATGAGATCTTTGGAAAATTTTAACTCATATCTAAAGTATATGCGGTCATGGTGGTGCAGGGATCGAAGCCTTGGAGGTACACGGGCAAGGAGGAGAACATGGACAGGGAGGATATAAAATTGTTGGTAAAGAAGTGGTGGGACATCTATAACGATCCATCCTTGGACTTCAAATCCACCGACTCGATACCCGATGCAGAAACCCCGTCTGAGCTGCAACAGATGGCCAACAACTCTCTACTGGCTGCTGCCATTCCTCGGCCAAACCCTTTACTCTCACTTTCGCCCGCTGCTTAGGCAGCTTAATTCTGATATCAATCAGCAGGAGTTCGATTCTCATGAAATGCAAGTGGTCATGCATTTTCGTTACATTATTTGCGAAACACGCAACACAAAGTTGTTTGTGTTGCATATTGATAGCCAACAGGTGCTATCCTCATACCATTAATGCTATAGATATTGATATTTTACATTAAGGGGTCCTCATACCATTAACGCTATAGATATTGATATTTTACATTAAGGGTGTATAAATGGATGAGGTTTACATTAAGGGTGTATAAATGGATGAGGTTTATGTGATATTTTAACAACGTGTTTTTTAATTAATTTATTTTTTTATTGTTTTGGTAACGTTTATGTGATATTTTAACAACGTGTTTTTTAATTAATTTATTTTTTTATTGTTTTGGTAACGTTTAAGGTTGATGCAAAATTTATCTGATTTATTCTTTAAATCAATAGTTATGGTGTTTCTTTATTAGTATAGGTATACGTATAAATTTTAATAATAATTCAATAAATATACACATTCCAGGAATGGTAATACAATTTGTGGTGGAGAGTTATATATAGTAATGGTAATACAATATACATATTCTAGTAATGGTAATATACACATTCTAGTAATGGTAATACAATTTGTGGTATACGATTTGTGGTGGAGAGTTATATATAATAATTCAATGATAATCTATCAATTTGTGATGGAGAGTTATATATAATAATTCAATGATAATCTAGCAATTTGTGGTGGAGAGTTATATATACAACTTGAGTTAATTTATCAATATACAACTTGAAATTGTTGAGTTATATATACAACTTGAGTTAGTCTAGTAATATACAACTTGAAATTGCGATGTGTTTCAGTTGGATGTAGAATGGCTTAGGCTGGTCTGCACCTCGACTTGAGGTGCAAACCAACACAGGTTGTTGCATCGTCATAAGTGCGGGTGGAGTACCACTTGTTTGCCATTGCGGTGGTCGAGGAATGAAGCGTGTGCCCTTGTGGTGAGTTCTGTACACCTGTGCGCTCCTGGTGTTGGTTGGTGGGCTTTCTATTCGACTCGTTTTGAAACACAGACCAAGGAGTCTAACATGTGTGCGAGTCGGTGAGTTTGAAAACCTGCAAGCCGCAAGGAAGTTGATGGGCGAGATCCCCTCTCTAGGGGGTGCATCATTGATCGACCTTGAGCTTATGCGAAGGGTTCGAGTGCGAACACACTTGTTGGGAATCGAAAGATGGTGAAATATTTCTGAGCAGGGCGAACCTAGAGGAAACTTTGGGGAAGGCTCGTAGAAATATTGGTGTGCAAATCATTTGTCTGACGTGGGTATAGGGGCAAAAGAGTAATCAAACCATCTAGAAGTTGGTTTCCTCCGAAGTTTCCCTTAGGATAGCTAGAGCTCACACGTGAATTTTATCGGGTAAAGAAAATGATTGATTAGAGGCATCGAGGGTGTAATGCCCTTGACCTATTCTCAAACTTTAAATAGGTAAGAGGGTGTGACTGCTCCATTGAGTTGTGCCATGGAATCGAGAGCTCCAAGTGGGACATTTTTGGTAAGCAGAATTGGCGATGCGAGATGAAACGAAAGTTGAGTTACAGTGTCGAATTGCACACCAACATAGATCCCACAAAGGATGTTGGTTGATTAAGACAACAAGAAGGTGGCCATGGAAGTCGAAATCTGATAAGGAGTGTGTAATAATTCACATGCTGAATCAACTAGCCTCGAAAATGAATGGCGTTGAAGCGCACAACCTATACGCGACCATTGGAGCAATTTCCTGGCTTCGATGAGTAGGAGAACAGAAGGGCCATTAAGAAACCTTGAGCGTGAACTTGGGTGGATCAACCCCCGGTGCAGATCTTGGTGGTAGTAGCAAATATTCAAATGAGAACTTTGAAGACTAAAGTGGGGAAAGGTTCCAAGTGAACAACACCTGGACATCGGTTAGTCGATCCTAAGAGATGGGGAAGCCTTGTATCAAGGGTGCACTCATCATGAGCATCAAAACGGAATCGGGTTAATATTCCTAAACCGATACATGGCGGCAGGTGGCAATGTTAGGAAATCCAAAGACCTTGTCGGGGGCCCCAGGAAGAGTTGTATTTTCTTTTTAACAACTTGCCCACCTTGGAATCGGTTCACTCGGAGATAGGGTCCAACAGTTGGAAGAGAACCACATGTATTGCGGTGTTCGGTGTGCCCTCGGTGGCCCTTGAAAATTTGGAGGACCGAGTACCGTTCATGCGTGATCGTACTCATAACTACATCAGGGCTCCAACGTGAACAACCTCTGGTCAATAGAACAATGTAGGTAAGGAAATTCGGAAAAATAGATTCGTAACTTTGAGAAAAGGATTGGTTTTGAGGGCTAGACCTAGGGGTTTGCGCCCTCAACTCGTGGGTTGTCGGCAGTTTGCTCGAGCTGCTCTCGTGGCGAGGGCGGGCAGTCGCGTGCCAATAGGGCTATGGGCATAGAATTCCCCCTCGTGGGGGATTTTCCCTAGGTAGCGAACAATCGGCTCAGAACTAGTACGAACAAGAGGAATCCAACTATTTAATTAAAACAAAGCATTGCGATGGTCCCTGTAGATGCTGACGTAATGTGATTTCTGCCCAGTGCTCTGAATGTCAAAGTGAAGAAATTCACCTAAGTGCGGGTAAATGGCGGGAGTAACTATGACACTCTTAAGGTAGCAAAATGCCTTGTCATCTAATTAGTGACATGCATGAATGGATTAAAAATATTCCCAATGTCTCTATCTACTATCTAGCGAAACCATAGCCAAAGGAACAAGCTTGGTAGAATCAACAGGGAAAGAAGACCATGTTGAGCTTGACTCTTGTCTGACTTTGTGAAATGACTTGAGAGGTGTAGAATAAGTGGGATGCGTTTTCAGCGCAAGTGAAATACCACTACTTTTAACGTTTATTTTACTTAATTTTTTGGGGCGGAGACGGAGCATTGCCCTTGTTTTTGGCCTTAATGCATGTTTCAGCAGGTCGATCCGAGCAAAAGACATTGTTAAGTGGGGAGTTTGGCTAGGGCGACACATCTATTAAAAGATAACACGTGTCCTAAGATGAGCTCAACAAGAAAAAAATCTCATGTGGAACAGAAAGGTAAAAGTTCATTTGATTTTGATTTTTAGTACAAATACAAACCATGAAAGTGTGGCCTATCGATCCTTTATAATTTTAGAATTTGAAGCTAGAGGTGTAAGAAAAGTTACAACAGGGATAATTGGCTTGTGGCAGCCAAGCGTTCATAGCGACGTTGCTTTTTTATCCTTCGATGTCGGCTCTTCCTCTAATTGTGAAGTAGAATTCACCAAGTGTTGGATTATTCACCCACCAATACAGAACATGAGTTGGGTTTAGCCATCTGAGACAGGTTAGTTTTTCCCCTACTGATGAACTGCATTGCAATAGTAATTCAACTTAGTACGAGAGGAATCGTTCATTCACACAATTGGTAATCGCGCTTGGTTGAAAAGCCAGTGGCGTGAAGCTACTGTGTGCTGGATTATGATTGAATGCCTCTAAGTCAGAATCCACGCTAGAAGCGGTGCATGTCACTCTTTGACTATATCTCGATCCGTAGTAGTGGCGTCACTTTGTCGCCCACAGGGGCCCGTGTTATTTGCAAACTGCAATCATGTAGCAACTCAGTTGGGGCAGCTTTGAAGTTCAATTTCAAATAGTCGTTGAGGAAAATACTTTGCAGAGGACTTAAATATGCAACGGGTTATTGTAAGTGGCAGAGTGGCCTTTTTGCCACGATCCACTGAGATTCAACACTTGTTCGCCTCGATTAGGAGCTTCGCTCTTTTCACTTTATTCAAAATTTGGCCAACTATCGCCATTGCACCTTTTGCCCCTCATCCTTCATTCAAACATTGTTTCTTTTATTCACATCTCAAAAATGCTTTCTTTACTTCAGGGCGGGAAATTTGTGGTTTCGATGCCATAGATGCGAGAGAAATCGCTAGTCTGTGGAACTTGTGGTTGGATACATGTCACAGCATGGCCAAAACTCTGATGCCCAAGTCCAGGGAACACGGCAGGTGTGCTTCCATTTCACGGCACAACGTAAAACATGCCCAAGCCTATGGAACTTGGGGTTTCCATGTTGTGTCACAGCCAAAACCTTCGTCCAAGTTCGGGGAACATGGGGATTAGGGATTCCATTTCACAGCACACGACAGAAAATCGGCACCAAGCATGCGAAACTTGGGGTTTCCATGTCCCGCCCCTCACGGAAAGTGTGGGTTTCCATATTTTACGACACTAGAAACTCAATTTTTCCACCAAATCCCTAGAGCGGGGAACTTGGGGTTTCCATGAGGATGGAAACCGCCACCCAATTCTAGGGAACTGGTGGTGTAACGAAACCACGACCCAAGCCTTTGGGGAACTTAGGCTTTTTTCCATGTTGTGGTGTGCGCAAACCCGCAACCCAAGTCAATGAAACTTGGGTGTTTCCATTTTTCCACACAACAGACAACTGACCCAATTTGGAGAAACTTGGGGTTTCCATTTCATGGCACAACGGAAATTTCCAAAGTCTAGGAAACCTGGAGTTCCCATGTCCTGCCACGATGGAAACCGCGACCCCGACACGGGGAACTTGGGGGTTCCGTGCTGTGGCGTGATGAAAACCACTGCCTAAGTATGTATAACTTGGGGTGTCCATCTCGCGCCACGACTAAAATTGCCGCCCAAGTCTAGGGAACCTCAAGTTTCCATGTCATGGTGCGACAGAAACCATCGCCCAAGTCTGCGGAGCTTGGGGGTCTCTAGTTTTTGTGACACGACGGAAACAACTTAATTCTGGGAAACTTGGAGATTTCCATGCCCTACCATGACAGAAACCATAGCCTCAGTGTAGGGAACTTGGGTTTCCATGTTGCGACACGACGAAGAACCGCCCAAGTCTATGGAACTTTGGGGCTTCTATTTTGTGGCACGAAGGAAACCGCCTAATTTTGGGAACCTTGCGGTTTCCATCTCCTACCCCGATGAAAAATGCGGCCCTGGTGCGGGAAACTTGGGTTTCCATGTTGCGGCATGACCGAAATCACCCAAGTTTATGGAACTTGTGGTTTCCATTATGCGGCACGATGAAGAACCCCCCTAGTCTGGTGAACTTGGGGCTTTCATTTCACGGCACGATAGAAACCACTTCCCTAGTCTGTCTTTGAAACTTGGAGTTTTCATGCCTCGTCACGACAGAAGCCGTCCAAGTGCGGGGAAGGTTGGGTTTCCTTTCCCCTCCGTGACGACAAACACCCAACTGTGTGAAATCTAAGGTTTCCATGTCCCTGCTCAATGGACACCACCCAATTATATGTCCACTGTAATGGAAACCGCCCCTGTTCTGAGAAACTTGGGGTCTCCATGTCCCATCATGGCAGAAACCTACCAAGTAAGGGGGCGCTTGGGGTCTCCCTGTCCCTCCTCGACAAAAGTTGCCAAATTGTGAGGAACCTATGGTTTCCATGTCACGTCTAGTCAAAATCCATGGGAAAGTTGGGGCTTTCATGTCCCACCATGATGGAAATCACCCAGGTACATTAAACTTGGTGTTTTTATGTCCCTCCAATGATGGAAGTTGCGGCCCTAGCACTATAAAATTTTGGGGTTGCCATGTCCTAGCCGCGACAACAACCTCCACCCAAGTGCAACAACCTTGGGTTTTCCACGTCCCCCTGCCATGGAAGTCACCCACTTCTATGAGAGATTAGGGTTTTCATGTCGTGGAGTGGCCGAAACCCCACCCAAGTCAGAGAACCATCGGCCTTATACCTATGGTGTTCTTCCAACCACGTATAGCAGGTGTGGCACCAATACAATTTTTGTTTTCAACAATACTAGAGTGTATGGACTACGCCTAATTCCAACACTTAGTCAATTTTCCAAACAAGTGTTCTTAACAATGCAATATAATAATGTTAATCTTCAATATTTAATCTTTCACAATTGAACATTCAACATATCACACAAGTATGACCATACATACTTGGGAGGGGAAACTCCCGTAAAGTCTGCCCAAATATATAAAATTGTTCAATAATGATACAATTTCAGGAAGTCTGTGCAACCACCTTCACACCTTGCCAATTCTGTCCAACAACCATGCCTTGAGTCATGCAATAATGCCACTTAACCGCACTTCAATATGTTGGAAAACTCAAATTATCATTCAAAACAAAATTCTCAACTTTTCACCAACTGTCGTGTAGCTTGGGTCACACGGGTCACTTCCTGCACGAGATGTATGCCCAGCTCGACTCACTATCGTGCAGTCGTGTCACTGTTTGCATGAGTTTTCATGCCTGGCCCGAATATTTGCACCTTTCTTGCACGTCTTTGTTGGGTTTAGCCTGCCTCTGCCCATTGTGCATGTTCACTTCCACAACTCCTTGACTTTCGTTGTCTATTTGTGCCCTCCAAACCCGCAGTGCAGTTGCATGGTCTGCACGCCCGTTGACAA
Organism: Pinus albicaulis; assembly: GCA_034641835.2. Lineage (NCBI taxonomy): Eukaryota > Viridiplantae > Streptophyta > Pinopsida > Pinales > Pinaceae > Pinus > Pinus albicaulis. The sequence goes on along the minus strand of CM076578.1, from coordinate 1,729,453,638 downwards.
CTTGCGACACGACCCGCCCATGAACTCGTGTTTGCATGAAACTCTTTCTCGTCCGCCGGTTCCGCTTTCGCTCTGTCTATAGCTCGTTGCCTCTGCGATACACTCCAAACTCCGAATGATTCAATGTCTGTACCACCACTTTCCATATCCAATATATATTGATAAGTGTGGACCCGACCCCCTTGCAACACGTTCGTTCAACTCCAAGGTAGGTTGACTCATTTCATAAGCCTCCATCGGCTTCCCTCCTGGAAATTTCAAGCGGATGAAAAAAAATGTGTTGATTATGTAACTAGTTTGTCATCGCTCCATTACTGTTTAAGTGCATGTTGCATGCATGGTGTATTTCTTGTTATATGAATTTCTTTTTTTATTGATCTTGCTCATGGTTTTGACAGGTTCATGGATATTATATATGGATGCATGAGCTAATTTTTTTTTTATTGCAATTAATATGAGAGGGAAGCAAGATTTCTTGATGAATTTCTAATAAAACTAATGAAAACAATGAACAAATTATGCATCCATGAATGACAAGTACCATGGTCACAACATGTTTGTAAAAATGAATAAAATGTGTTGGGCAAGTTAGACCTTTGGAGATTCAAAATTTGAGAATGATTGTTTATTGGGTGCAAGTGGTTACTGTTTGTTGAATTTCACTTGTAATTATTTAAAATATAGGAATATGCAAGTTAATATGTGCCTGTGGGCATGGAAGGATCGATGAGTACAATCACTTTAGCTTTTGTGATAAATTTTCTTCTATAGAGTTTCAAAAGATGAAAATTTTTCCACATTGACGGTAAATCCCACTAATAATGTGGTTAAAATTTTAGATATTGGTGTTGGGTCACGAAAAAAGTATGTTTTCCCCTCATGATTTACTTGATTTATTACTAAATTTCATATTTTTTCCTTCATTTTCGGAGTAAATCTGGAAGAATTCATTATAAATAAAGGGTAAAACTAATTACCAAAAAATTATGTAATTATGAAGGAAAAATGCTAACTTCTGCTGTTTTTAGGTGCAAGAAATCCAAACTGATTAATCGTTGTCCAAATGATTGAACATCACCGGCTAGAAAAAGGAAAACGATCTCGTTTCTGTTTATACAGGCTAGTGAAAATCAAGGAGGGCCTCACTCATTCAATAGCACAGACTGTTAAACAACTGCGAAATCTTCAGGATGTCCTAATCCTAAGGATTCACCTTTATCTGTTCTGTTTCTCTGTAAAGATATAAACGATCAATAGATGGAATAGAACAAGAGTTGATATATGTTTGTTGTAATTGTATTTTATTTTCATCCTTTTGAACAAGAAGCTTTCACGCTCAATGATGTTGTACTATGACTGTTAAATTTAATGAAAGAGATATTGGCTTTTCCATAATCGTATTCTGAAATCATCTGGCAGAGACTTCTGGAGATCTTGGGCCCAGTAGCTAGGGGTTCTACTGTTGTCTTGTGTTATATTATCATTTCCGTGTTTTATAATTAATCGTTTCTGTGTTGTATAGAATTCATAATTCATTCGAATTTCATCAACATCGAGTGGTTTGCATCTTATTGAGTTAAAGTCTTAATTGATTTCATTTACTTCATGAATTTTATTTCTCGCAAGTTTTTTGAGTAACTAGATTGTTGTTCATTCAGAGTGAGTTTGTTAGTTGATTAACCATTGATAATTTCAATTGCAGAACATGACTGTGTTACTTGCTTTTCAGTTACTGCAGTATTCCTAGATTGTTGTAGATGTTAATAATCTGTTAGTCCGTAATTCCGATTCAGTGTGAATTCCATTAAGATTTTATTTCTATTTGCTTTCGTAGAGCAAATTAGAATTAAGTTGAGTTAATTGGTTGAAGTTATTTAATGATTGCTTTTATTACTTTGATTGAACTTCAAGAATTAGGTTTTTCCTCTGCAACGATTTCGATTTAATAACCTCTAATTTCACTTCAATAGACTGTGCTGAACACTCTTGAAATAAAAAGACTTACCCTGGGTTAATGATTAATGTAGGCATTAGGATTGTTTTTAAATAGACATCAAGTAGTGAGCCAACATTTTGGTGTTGTTTCCAAGGAGAGTGTTTACAAGTGATGTTTTTATTTTTCTTTTGCTGTAGAATAATTGGATATTAAAAATTGAGGGTAAGAACCTGCGTACTAGTAATAAAAACTCTTGCCCATTGTCCCACTTTTCAACAAAAATATAGAGGTTGAATAGAAGTAGTTTTTTTATGAATGAATAGAAAGAAAAATATCGAAACAAATCTAAACCCTCCATCCAAATCCATGAAACCCAAGGGACCAGTGACCCTTGGAAGAACAACATTTATAGATGAAATCGTAAGGAAATATTAATCTCAGTGATCTGTAGGACCCAAAACCATTTCTGAAAAGAGTCCTACTACAATACCTAAGGCAGTAGGCTTACCATCTGCAACTTACGCTGATATCCATAGCGAAACGAAAGAGTCAGAACAAAGCTTTCAGATAACAGAACATATAAATCCTGACCCTTCGCAAGAGGGAAATTCTTGCAATTTGCAAGAAGGAGAGGGAGAAACTAGTGGCGTTGTGGAAATAAATTTAAAATCTTCAGAGCCTAAATCTCCTAAAATCTTGGTTGACAAAGAAATGACCGACATCATAGGTCTTGGTAGTACTGTAAGAGATTTTCCAAAACTGACTTCTAGTCCAAATCAAATTATTCTCCAAGACTAGGAAATCCCTAAAGGTTATTGGCACATCTTTGATCAGATGGCACACAATCAACCCCAGGGGAAAAAATCAACATTGGAGTACCCCGTTGTTGACCCGGTCACAAACGCCCCTATGAAATCTATTTCGTTACAAAACATCCCCACTTTCCATGGACTAACTTCAGAAGCTCCGGATGCATTCTTATTTGAATTTGATATTTTGTGTAAGGATATGATTACACCACTGACCCTCAAAAATTGAAACTATTCCCCTCTACATTGAAAGGGGCAACTCTATGCCGGTTTATGGGGCTCGATGGGGGAACCATTAATAATTGGGATCAAATGAAAAACTCTTTTATTGCTAAATACCAAGATTACTGCCAGACTAGAGAATTAAAAGATGAAATCTTCAACATGATTGCAAAAGATAACAAAACATTAGAAGAATATGTTGAATGATTCCAGTACAATTTGCAAAGGTCCCCGTATGTTGCATTGTCTAAAGATGTCCTAAAAGTAAAAATGATAAAAGGAATGAAAGACGAATGTATATTAACATTAAATCTAATGGGGAAAGGAGACATTTATCAGGAAATTTATGACAATATTATTTCATTGTGTGTCAAGTGCTCTAAAGGCATCACACGCATAAGACCAACAGGACGAGATTCAGCTATCATAAATAACATGACTTCAGACGACAACGCAACACGAACATAAATTGACAATATTTTGGAATATTTCAAAACTAAAATCTTGGTTACCCTTACTACACAATTAGACGTCCTGCAAGCCAAGAAGAAACAAGAATTAGCAGAACAAAACTTGGGTGTCTTTTTCTCACGTTGTCGAAAGAAGCATAACCAGCAAGAATTCTTGTTGGACATGGTCCAAACATGTGCAAATTGTACCAAAGACCCCGCCACTGAACAATGTATATCGCTACTGGGGTTGAAAGAAGTCTTCAAAGAAGCAGAGGAGGAAGCTGAACTAGTATATTTAATGAATCAATGTCGACAATGGCAAGCCCTAACTATAGGTATGTCATAAGATCCATCTCACTTCTTTTCTTCTTCGCAGTTTAATCAACAAAAAAACCCTGGGGCAGCATGGAAAAATCAACCACCTTTTTCTACCTGGCCATCTCAACCATTCTCCATGCCCCCCTTGGCTAACTTAATCCTTTTTAGGAAACAGTTGGCCAAATTCTTCCTTATCTCCTCAATTTTTGCAGAACAATCCATATTCATCCTAGTGGCCTACCTCTACCTCACAAAACACCAATTGGTCCCAAAAATGGCATCGAACCTTAGGAATAACCAATTCACCTATAGGAACGAGTCCTCAACCTCAACCCACATTTCCAGCTCCATATCCGGTACCGCAAATTCTCAGCCTCTGATACGCCCTCAACTGCCAGCTCAACCAAACCCAAATCCCAACAATAGACGAGTGTAGTTGATCCAAATAATTGAAAATCCAGATCTCAAGACCGACAAAAAAGATTGCAATGAACTTAGACTGAGATTTGGACGCGTTATTAGCCCAGGGGAAGTCATAGATCCAAAACAAGACAAATCAGAACCCCCAACTGAAATTAAATCCATCAACAATAATCGAACAAAAATAAGACAAGAAGAAGGAAGAAGTGAACAAGAAGACTCTCAGAAACTTGTTAGTGTTTCTCCTATGTTCCCCAAAAGATTAGTGATACCTAAACCAATTGTCTATCTAGATTTTGATATTTTGGGGGAGCTTAAAAATATTTGTATTAAAATTCCTCTCCTCCAGGCCATTCAACCATTCAAGATATCCCTATCTATGCTAATACAATTAAAGAACTATGTACAAAAAATCCTGTGAGGAAAACAAAAACTTTGCCAACTACCCATGTTGTAGGAACCTTGTCTGATTTATTATTGGGTAGGGAGACACCTATAAAGTATGAAGATCTAGGGATCCCTATAGTCACAGTCTAAATCTATGGACACTCTTTCCCAAATACGCTAGTCGACTTGGGTGCAACCATTAATATTTTGACTACAGAAACTTGTGAAACTCTTGGCATTACCGCTTTAGAACAAACCTCCACCTTGTTGGAACTCGATGATCAATCAGTTGTCAAAACAGAAGGAAATTTTCAAGGAATCATGGTTTCTATTAATTCATGGGAGTACCTGGTAGATTTTCTAGTTATAAATCCAAAAAGCTGACTAGACGGACATCCCTTGATTTTGGGTTGACCTTGGTCGGCCACAGCTGACACTTACATAGGCTGTTGTATAGGAAACATGACTATTGCTAAAGGGGAAGATGAAAAATATTGTTCTATATCCACCAGCCAAACCAAGTCTTCCCATTCTAAAAATTCAGAAACACCCGCCAACATACATGGAAGAAAACATTCGTTCACCACTCACAGTAACCGAAGCACTTGAATTCAAAAATCAGACTGAAGATGACATAATTAGTAATTTTATTAATCAACTAGCTATCGCAGAAAATGAAAAATGCCAAATGTTAAAATAAATCCTTGATAATGAGGCACAAGAATACCCTTTGAAGGATAACGATGACTAGCACACACCCACAACTGTCGTTCATAATAGAAAACCTATCTAAATTGAACCAAGAAAAATTTTAAACATTAATGACAATTTGAATGATGAACAACAACAGAAGCTCATTAAAGTTTTACAAAAATACAAAGGAACCTTTGCTTGGGATTATTCAGACATGAAGGGCATAGATCCCCAAATGTGTACCCATCATATTTACACCGAAAAATATATTTTTCCCATCACGCAACCTCAACATAGATTGAACCTACACCTTAAAGATACTATGAAGGAGGAATTACAGAAGTTTCTAGATGTGAAATTCATTTATCTTTTTCGGATAGTAAGTGGGTCTCTCTACTGGTAGTTGTCCCTAAGAAAAATGGAAAGTGGAAAATCTGTGTGGATTACAAGGAACTGAACAAAGCCACGCACAAGGACCACTTCCCTCTTTCATTCATCGATCAGGTCCTTGATATGTTGGCAGGGAAACAATTCTTCTCATTTCTCGATGGTTTTAGCAGATATAATCAGATTCAAATTGCTCCTGAAGACCAGGAAAAATCCACATTCACTTGCCCATGGGGTACATTTTATTTACTGAGTGTTACCCTTCGGCTTATGTAACGTCCCAGCCACATTCCAGAGGGCTATACTCAGCATTTTTGTTGATCTGATAAATGAAGGTAGTGAAGTTTATATGGATGACTTCACCCCATATGCGGACGATTTTGAACAAGCGCTGTAGACATTGGAAAAAGTGTTGGAATTATGTATCACGACCAGGTTATGTTTGAGCAATGAAAAGTGTCACATGATAATGATGGAAGACATGATACTATGACACTACATCTCTGTGGTTGGAATACAGGTAGATCCAGAAAAGATAAAGGTAATTCTCTTACTATCCACACCATTTACTCAGACGGAGGTACGTATTTTCCTTGGGTATGCAGGATATTGTCGTAGGTTCATAAATAAATTTTCACAAATTGTTTTGCCTCTGCATGCTTTAACTGGAAATGTTGAATTCAAATGGTCTGACAAGTGTGACACTGCTTTTACAGATTTAAAGAGGTTAGTCTCGACTACACTAGTATTGCATGGTCCCAATTGGGAAATACTATTTCATATTTCATTAGATGCATCAGATACAACGATAGGAGTTGTTCTCGGTCAAGAAGAAGATAAAAATCCCTATGTTATTTATTATATCGGCAAAAATCTCATCCCTGCTGAGCTACATTATACAATCACAGGAAAATGAATTCTTAGTAGTCATATATGCCATAAACAGATTTAGACACTATTTAACTAGCTATCAATTATATATGTATATTGATCATTCAACCATTAGGCACTTAGCTAACAAACCAATTACAAATGGGAGAGTGTCTTGTTGGCTATTACTTTTGCAAGAGATCGATATCACTATTAAATACCGTACAGGAAAGGAGACCCCAGTCGCAGATTTTCTATCTCAGGTCCCAAAGGTAAATGATCTGCTAGTAGTGGAGGACCGGTTTCCTTATGAACACCTGTTTGTTGTAGCAGTGAAAGCACCATGGATGAAGACGTGGAAAATTACCTCGCAGTAGGAAAATTTCCCAAACATTTAACAACAAAATAAAGGAAGTTGATTGTCCAACACAACGCCTGCTTTTCTTGGATTGGTGGGTATCTCTTCCACACAGGAGTTGATATGCACATACATAGATGCATCTAGGAAGATGAAGTTCTTGACATCTTAAGGGTCTGCATTGATGAACCTTGTGGTGGAAACTTTGCAGACCGTAGAACTGGGCACAAGGTATTACAAATGGGCTATTATTGGCCCACTATCTTTAAGGATGATAAGAAATATGTGCATGCCTACGATAGTTACCAAAGAATGGGCCACCCCAGTCAATTTGATGAAATGCCCCTACAACCACAATTGGTGATAGAACCTTTTGAAAGTTGGGCATTGGATTTTTTCGGTCCATTCAATCCACCCTCAAACCAGAAAGCTTACATATTGGCTGCCACAAAATACGTAACAAAATGGGTCGAAACAATACCATTGCTAAGAGCCACATAAGAAATGGTTATTAATTTTCTTTTTGAAATATTTGTGCAATATGGCTTACCCAGAGAAGTTATAACAAACAAAGGGGCGCAATTCGTAGGACATAAGATTACAGCCACTCTACGGAACCACCACATTTCGCATAGAATCCCTCTCCCTATCACTCGCAGAGGAACGGGTAGGTTGAAAGTACCAATAAAGTCAGTGAAACAATTCTGACCAAAACGGTCTCGACACATCGGTGGCACTGGGCTACTAGACTACCAGAGGCCTTGTGGGCTTACCACACAACTTGGTGAAATACTACTGGATATTCTCCGTACCAACTTACATTTGACAAGGAAATGGTTTTTTTACATTGAATTTTAAATAAAGTCTCTCAGAACAGTGCAGGAAGTGGAAGTAGACTTGACGAAGGCCTAAATCAAGGGACTTCAATAGATAAACGGACTAGATGAAGATCAATTACTTGCTCTACAATGTACCGCAATAGTTCAGTAGCAATGGGCTAAGTGGCATGACAACCTGATAAAAAAAAAGACATTCTAGGAAGGAGACTCGGCAGTCCTCTACGACTCCATATTTCAAGACTTCCCAGGTAAAATACAGACACGATGGCTCGGCACATATGATATTCAATAAGTGCATAACAATGGCACTCTCAATTTGACAACCATAGATGGGTTTGGTTTTTCTTTCCGAGTAAACGAACATCGAGTACGTCTTTATCATAAATCACTCACAAAGGAGTATTTCTACCAACACATACGTGAATACCCCGCAATGCAAGTCTTAGCTACAGGGAATAATGACCCGACAACTTTACCTTTGTAAAATCCAATTCTTTTCAGTTTTGTAAATAATGTATATATCGAATTGCAATTTATTATGACTTACGCTTTGGTGAGTTTTGTTGTTTAATCAATTGAACAACCGATTTTTTTTTCTCTTCTGGGTTTTTGTTGTTCAAACAATTGAAAATTTGTTGTTCAATCCACTGAAAAATCATTGTTCAGTCAAATGAACAGGGAATTTTATTTCTTGTGTTTTTTCTGTTCAAACGATTGAATAGTTGTTGTTCAATCGACTGAACAGTTGTTGTTCGGTCAAATGAACAACAAATTTTATTTTGTATTTTTTTGTTGTTCAAACGATTGAAAAATTGTTGTTTAATCGACTGAACAACCGTTCTTTGGTCAAATGAACAATGAATCATATTTTGTGTATTTTTGATGTTCAAATGATTGAAAATTTGTTGTTCAATCGATTGAATAGCCGATGTTCGGTCAAATGAACAACACAATTTATTTTGTGTGTTTCTGTTGTTAAAATGATTGAACAGTTGTTGTTCAATCGACTGAACAACAGATGTTTGGTAAAATGAATAACGAATATTATTTTGCGTGTTTTTACTGTTCAAATGATCGAACAATTGTTGTTCAATTGACTAACCATCCGGTGTTTGGTCAAATGAACAACAAATTTTATTGTGTATGTTTTTTGTTGTTCAAATGATTGAACAACTGTTGTTCAATTGACTGAACAACTGCTATTCGGTCAAATGAACAACACAATTTATTTCGTGTGTTTTCGTTGTTCAATCGCATGGAAAGTAGATGTTCGGTCAAATGAACAACATATTTTCTTTTTTTGTGTTTTTTGCTGTTCAAAAGATTGAACAACTGTTTTTCAATCGACTGAACAACCACTGTTTTTCAATCGAATGAACATCACATTTTATTTTGTATGTTTTTGTTGTTCAATCGACTGAACAACCACTGTTTGGTCAAATGAACAACATATTTTACTAATTGCGTGTTTTTGTTGTTCAAACGATTGAATAAATGTTGTTCAATTGATTGAACATCCATGCTTTTTGTAATAAACAGTTTTCTAATGAATTCTTTTGCGAATTTCATGACCATATAACCATTTTTTATGCACTTTCTCATGAAAAGTATCATGTGAATAGGGAATGAGCATCTAAGAAGGAGAAAAACAGTGATATTAATAACAATTATGATTTGTTTGACCTTTGATGGGTATCTTTGTTTTCAAACATTAATATGATCTAAACTATGTAATTGTTTGCTGGATATCTTTTCTTAAGAGATATTATGAAAAAATTCATTATCTTAATACCATGCTAGTTTATCTTTTTACGCTATCAATGGTTGATATTCTAGGGTAGGGTCACTTAGGAATAAGTGTGTAACTTTTATTGGCATTTCTTTTCACTCCTCACACAATCCCTAACTCTTAAGGAGTTAATGAGCCTCCCTCTATTTATGATTCAAAAATATACAAATGTGAAAATAATATGCAAATATTTTAGAGAGGATAGGGGGTCTCATCATGAGCTAGCCTACCATGATCATAAGGAGATAACAACTAACATTCCCACAATGGCCACCACACCAGGGAAATGACCTTATAGCTAAAGAAAAAAGAAAAATTTCCTAAAGGACAGAAGGTCTCATCATGAGCTGACCTGATTACTTTTTTAAATCCTTGTTGAGGAGGTAAATCCCCTCTGCGGACAGAGGCGATCCCTACTAGCCCAGCAGGGGTCTAGCAACAATCATCAAATGTTACAGCGCAAGTTCCTAGTTACGAATAAAAGAACAAAGATGGAGGCCTACCTGGAATCCAATGCTATGATCCGTAGAAGAAAGCGTTCCCGTTCCTCAGCCTCGGCAGATCACGATCCTCCCACGATCTTCGCAGATGGACACCTGCACATGCAAGAAACAACATGAATAAAAGCATAAAATCCAGAATACACAACTATATATCAGTCAGAAAGGATATAACTCGTTATTAACATAAGTGAAAACAGAGTGGAACCATAATCGTAATCATTCATTAAATAACAATCGAAAGAGAGTACAACCAATGTTCTGATGTCGCGGTCTCCTTCGGATGGGTCTCCAGTCATTCACGTCTCGCAAAGCTCGCCAGGGAAAGGGAAAACCTCTCTAGAGTCTCTCGACGATAGTCTCCTTACTTGAGTCGGCCTTAAGGGAAGAAAGAGGGCTCTTACAACACAAAGGCTCTTGGGAATTTGGAGATTCAAAGCTTAGGCACTTCAAGACTAGCTTGCAATGGAATTGAGCAGGCTTTTATAGATGGGGAAGGAGGGAGTTGGGATCCCTATTATTGTGGGATTGGCCCCATCAACAAGGAAGGTTCCATGGGAGGTGGCAAAACCACTTCCCTTCCATAGAACTTCCGCAGCCAAACCTCCCAACTCAGGATAGGCAATGGTTTTTGAGTTTTGCCAAACTCCTTCCTCTCGCCATATTTATTAATTTGAAAACACTCTAATTGGCTCATACATCGTCGTTTAGGGATAGAGCTGGCTGGCGTACCGCTCAGGATTTTCTCCCTTGTCAAGTGAGCATGAACCTGTCTTCCGCGCCAATGCAAAAGGAGATGTTTTCATGATTTTTTTCAAGGAGATGTCTTTAGGGCAATTGAAGCTCATGCTTAGAGGAATGCATTGATGATGTTTTCAAGGCATGACAATGTTCACAGGTCACAAAATGGGTCCTCCATTGTGCGGGACGGGGAATGGTAGGGACGGTGACAAATTACTGTGTAACCGATGCCCCCTAAAGTATGAGGCCCGAGAGAGAGAGGGGTGAAATGCTTTACGAGAACATGTTCAACCGAAGGCCCGCCGTCGGAAAACCTGCGCAGAAAGATACAACTGATATCTCAAGTACATGATGTATATGTGGTATGGACGCAGCCATCCGAAACAGAGTATGCTATAATCCGGATCCAGGGTATGGGCGCAGCCATCCAACTAAGATCAAATAAATAGACTCAGGTATGGTCGCAGCCATCCAATCAATGAGTCATGTACATAACGATAATAATCCACAATCGCAGCCTGGATTACAACAGACACAATCCAGGGTCTTGCGCTCCATCTCGACCCAACAGAGTACAAGTTCAAGCATGTGAATATGTGAGCTGATGTCGAACATGCAAGAACATCGTCTGATTACCAGCCAATGATGAAAGCTGTTAACAGACGCGAGAGAAACCACCAATAATGACAATGGTCCTCAAGGTACTACAAGTACAATCTACGGTGTGTGAATCAATGATTTGGCGTCGAACACCTACAGAATCACTCGATCGGAGGCCAATGATGAAAACCCCACGTCGAATGCGACGAACCTGCCATTGAGGCATGCAGGCTCCAAGGTACCATAAAGGAGTCTCTAGATCAACTTCTTGGATAATGAGCTGAAGTCGACAGGAAGTGACCTTGATCGAAGGTGGGCCATAATGTTTCCCACATCATCGACACGAGACAGAGGAACATGATTTTTTTGTTGTGAATCAGGATCGTATGAGAATCAGAGGAAGGTTGATATTTGCAGAGGTCAACTTCTCTTGAACATATAAATGGCACGACAGTGGACTTGGCAGTATTTGACATCAACGGATCAGAGGTCATGGTGACGAGGCAATGAGCAGATGAGAGGTCAAAAGGGATTATCCAAACCCACGGAGGCAAAGTGAAGAAACGAGATGAGATGTCCCCAACCCGACACGAATGCAGACAAGTGCCACGTTCAAAAGCGACATATTGCCGACGACAACGATGATGGTTCCATTTTTCCCCCACCATTTCTGGCGAGTACCCCAATTATTTTTGATAACAAGCTTGAAGGGGATAGCATATGCTTGTAATATAAATCCGCCCTTCGGGCGAATCCATCCTAGTGCATTTAACGAGTCCTAGGAAGGAGGAACTCGAAGAAAGTCATTTCGACTAGATCCGATGTCATCAGGGTTTAACGAGTCTGACAAAGGAAGAAATCGACGTCTTTTCATGTTTAGAGAGTTTGAAAAGACAGCGGAAAAGAAAACTCCACAGGTCCCTTTTCGTAAATAGTTCCCCAGATCCGAAAAGGTAGAAAACAATATCCGGGAAAGCCTCCTAGTCGCGATAGGCTAGGGTATTCCTTTTTCGTAATCAATCCATCCCAGCCCGAAAAAGGGGTAAACGTATACTGGGTAGATGTCGATTCGTGTCCATTTTAACGAGATCGAAACGACAAGGGCCTCGGCAATCTTTTCATGTTTAAAGAGTCAGAAAAGAGCTGAAAGATGACTCCAAAGTGACTTTTTCGTGTATTTACCGAGTCCGAAAAAGTATAAAATACAACTCGTTTCCATCGTTAAAGTTGCAAAAAACCTGCTGCTGCACATACCAAGCAAGCGTAAAACCCATTTTCGACATAACATATTAAAATATTTGATAAAAATAACTTTTAAAACTCATTTTATGTCAAAAAAGTTATAAATATGCCAAAATGGTAAAAATAAAATTACATTTACTATTCACCTTGGTAAAAAGCAGCAGTGGTCCATTTGGAGTGGAAACTTCTGACGGTGATTGCGACAGATCCGGTTGACCATTCAGATTCTCGTCTGCTACAGGTAAGAGGCGCTTCCCTGCTCTTCATTTCCATCCATTTTTTAATAGTTTTCCCTTGTGTATCAGTCCTCTGTGGCCACTCTTTGAAATTTTAGGGCCGCGCTCATTGCCGCGGGTATCGGGCACGGACCCGCGCCAATGGGCTATTTTATACAAAGGGCTCGCGCCACGTGGCGCGACTGTCCACAAAACAGCCGCGCCAGCGGCCAGACCTAAAATTCCGCCTAAAAATTCGAGATTTTAACCAATTTGAATGAAATTTGAAGCCTACCAAAGATCTAATCAAGGGTTTATGACCATGTGGATGCAGGAAATCAAGCAAAATGGTGATTGAATGGAAAGAACGAGAGCATGGAGAAGAGGATGAACATGCCATAGAAAGTGAGGCTTGCATGAATTCCCTCAGAAACTGTGGGCTAAAGAAGTTCTTCCTTACACCCTGTCTACGAGCTTAGCCCGAGCTCCTCCAGTATTTGATCAGTATTTGGGATGAACATGAACAAGTGTTCAAGTTGCGAGATCAGGTATTGGAGCTGGAGGTTTCTGATGTGTATTTCATCACCGGATTGTCTCGCAAAGGTCCGATCCCTGTCTTGACTGGAAGTAGACCATCTGGCGAGAAGATGGAAGAAGTGATGGCACGAATGTGCCAAGGAGCACAAATGGGATCAGGGAGCAAAAAGGTGGATATCCACACTATCCCCGATCTGGCATCGAGAGTTGTCCTACATGCCATCATGCGGGCTGCAGGGTCGCAGGCACCGCATGAGGCCACAAAGGCCCAACTCCTGCTGGCCTCAGAATGCATGAGTCCCTTACTGTTCGACTGGGCAACAAAAGTAACAATAAACATGAAAAGGCAGCTCACAAAATGCAAACAAGCTAAACTGAAATAGTTTGGCTATGGTTCCATCCTGGTATCGTTCATTCTGGAATGCTTACCAATCTTCCAGGGCCAAGGGGCCATAGTAGCAGATCCGATACCACGCGAGCCAAGAATGGCTCGATGGGCAGCACTAATGCCCAGAGCTGGAGGCAGCCAACAGATGTCCTGGAGGCCGAAGTTCTTTAGGTGGTTACGGCGCCAGTTGATCATTGTGGAGGACTGGCCATATGTAGGAACTGACTTCACCGGAGACCCAGATCTCCCACTGCCAGAAGGAGATGACTGGGATGAGGAGTTGGGTAAGACCTCATGTTTTTGATTTTATGTTTTATTTTATTTTTTTTTGTTAATACACATTCGTCCTAACACATTTTATATATGGATGCAGATGTGGGACCTGAGAGACCAGCTGGGATGTCTCCAATCTCACGGAGGACTCAACTCGCCCCTGATCCTCAAGGAGAGGGCACCGGAGGAGAGGAGTTGATCTAGAATCTCGAGGGCATTGCCCGAGGGATCCCAGACTATGCTTGGCTGGCGGACGTACCGATGGCGTACCAGCATCATATGGTGGGAGTTCCAAGTCGGATCCACCGAATCCTGAGACGCTTAGTGCGTGCAGTCACATGCTATCATGAGCACCATGCGGATTAGCTCTTAGGATTTATACCACACCTATTTTTTGAGAGACGTATCGTCTTCGGATGTACTTAAGACGATTATGTATATTTTGACTTTATGTGACACACTGTATGTAAACATTTCGATACCTATATATATATGCATATCTATTTTTGGATGGATCTTTCTTTATATGTGATGATGATTTACAAATTACGCAAATGTCTGTCTAATACCAAATTTTCTACTGCATCTATTAATGTATTCAAATGCCTGGGTATATGATGATATGTAATGTAGTCAAAATTCCTTTCCAGTAATCGAATACGCAGATACAGACGTAAAATGGACGGGTTTCTTATCGAATAGTGTCCGTTCAGCTGTAACACTACAAGTTGCGAATCTAGATACACGAGCAATTCACGGATACCAAGGTAAACTGCCTCGGTTAATAATTCTAACATAGCACTATATTCCGTGATATTGTTCGTAGCATGTCCTAGACACACTCCTTGCAGGTTGACCAACTCACTAGCAGGATCATAGATTACCCAGGCTGCTGAAGACAGATTCCTGGTACTGCGGGAGGCACCATCCACGAAACCAACAAATGGATGAATAGACATCTGCACAACCAGGAAGACCCGATTAGCAGAAAGATGTTTACAAGGCACACCACACTATACATGCACACAAATGAAAATCACACACCTATGTACACACACCACACCAAGAAATCACTTCAGGCATAGTACTTTTTGAGGTACAACCCATTTCTGGGTTGCGCCAGCGGAACTCCTTCATAATCTATAAGCTCGTAGGCCCCGTTTTTCAAAACGTGTTTTACTATATAGGGCCCATGCCACATAGGCTGGAACTTACCAGCTCCAAGCTTGTCATGTGCTTGATCGTACAAGAGGACGAGGTCTCCTTCAATAAAGGAACGAGGAGAAACAGATTGATCAAAATGAGTTTTGACCCTCTTCTTTTGTGCTTCGATAACCAAAGCAGCCAGACGACGGGTTTCATCTAACCGTTCCAGATACAGAAGACGTTCTTCCTCAGCAGAAGTGTTAGGTAGAAGTTCCACAGCTAATTTCAATGAAGGAATCTCGCATTCAACCGGAAGAGTTGCTTCCAGACCATACACCAATTGAAATGGTGTGAACCCAGTTGCACTCTTTGCAGATGTTCGGTATGCCCAGAGAGCTGAGAACAGTTGGAGATGCCAATTGGATTTGTGAATACCAAATGTTCGCTTAAGCATAGTGACTAAAACCTTGTTCACTGCTTCAACCTGACCATTCGCTTGAGGGTAATATGGTGTCGAGCTGTCGTGATGCAAGCCCAACTTTGAAGTTAGCTCCGCCATCATATAATCTCGGAAATGAGTACCGTGATCAGTGACGATGGCTTGAGGAACCCCGAATCGTGCAATAACGTGGTTGAATATAAATTGAGCAGCCGTTTTCCCGTCAGCAGCTAGTGTAGGCATCGCCTTGGCCCACTTGGTGAAGTAGTCGACGGCGACAATGATATATGCATGCCCCCCGGCCGAGTGAGGGTTACACGTCATAAAATCCATGCCCCATTTCGCAAAAGGGCCGACGGTAATAACGGGATGCAATGGTAAAGGTGGCGCGCGCATCTTGCGTTGAAATATCTGGCATGCATGACATTTACGGACTGCAGTGATACAGTCTTTGAATATGGAAGGCCAGAAATAACCTGCTCGCAGAATCTTCTGGGCAGTAGCATACCCGGACATATGTCCACCACAGGCGCCACTGTGGCAGTCATTTAGGACCTTTTCAGCCTCTTCCAAGGTTAGGCATCGCCGGAGCACTGAATCTACTCCAATGCGGTATAAGGTATCTCCTACTATACGGTAGGGCTGGGACTGGTGCCGAATCCGACGGCGGGCAGCTTTATCCAACTCAGAACGAAACGTCGAGGTCTGAAGATACACTATTATGTCATCGTACCAAGGGTCACGAGTACTGATGAGGAAAAGCGTTTTGTCCGGTATATGGTCTTCAGAGTGTGAGGGAGCAGAGTCTGTAGGGAGAGAACATATCAAATCCGCGAAGACCAGTGATTTAGTTGACTTAGCAGTAGTGAACTCTAAGTCAAACTCCTGCAGGATCACAATCCATTTGGAGTACTTGCCCCCCAGTAATTGTCTAGAAAGAATATAAGTCATAGGGTTGCAGTCTGAAACCACTATTATCGTACGCAAAAGGATGTAATGGCGAAAGCGCTGTACAACATGTACTGCTGCTAATGCCAACTTCTCGACATGAGCATAACGCGTTTCTGGATCGAGAAGGTTCCGTGACAAGTAATAAACAACATGTTCATCACCGTCATCGTCATCCTACACCAAGACCATGGTTATGGTGCTAAATGCGGAGGCTAGATATAAAGTGAAGTCGCGGTGGTAGTCTGGAGGATGAAGCAACGGAGCATTGACAAGCAACATCTTCAGCTTCTCAAAGGATTCCTGAGCAATTTCATCCCAATGAAAGGGAACGTTCTACTTTAATAAACGAGTGAATCCTTTGGCCACCTCGGCATAATTCGGGATAAAGCGCCGAAGAAAGTTTGCTTTCCCTTGTAGACTCTGTAACTGATACAGGGAGGAGGGTGATGGGAGATTTACGATGGCCTAGACCTTTAAAGGGTCAAGGCGAATTCCGTCTTTCGAGACTATGAATCCTAAAAGACGGCCAGAATCAATGCAGAAGACGCATTTATGAGGATTGAGCCTGATATTGTAGCGCCTGCAACGAAGAAAGATATGGCGAAGATGCTCAGGATGGTCCTTTCGCTTACCCGAATGGGCTGGCAAGTCATCCAGATAAGGCTGAACGATATGGCGAATGTCATGAAAAGCATAGGACATTGCACGCTGAAAAGTGGCTCCAGCGTTCTTCAAGCCGAACGGGAGCTTTTTATACGCGAAAGTACCCCACGGACAGATGAACGTGGTCTTGTGTTGATCCTCAGGTGCAATATTGATTTGATTATATCCTGAGAAACCGTCCATTAAGGAATAGATCTCACTCCCGGCACATTCGTCGATGATCTGGTCTATAAACAGAGTGGGATAATTATCCTTTGGACAGGCGCGATTGATGTCGCGATAATCAACACCGACTCTAATCGTACCCTGCTTTTTATCGACAGGGACAATGTTAGACACCCATTCTGTGAGGGGGATGGGATAAATAAAACCTGTGTTCAGAAGCTTTTCAACTTCTGCCTTGATGGCGGCGGCTTTTCGAGGATGCATGGGGCGTAGGCGTTGGTGCACAGGTTTCGCACCTGGATAGGTTGGAATCTCGTGCACTACGATACTGGGATCAATCCCCAGCATTTCCTCGTAGGACCATGTGAAAACATCTCTGAATTCTTTGAAAAGCTCAGTATAGACTTGAATCTCATTGGGAGAACAAGTCACACCCACGTGAATATTCTCAACGATCCCCGGTTTAACGAAGATGTTGATTGGGATAGTCTGAGTAATGTTACTCAGGTTACCCTCTGAAAAAGAGGAGGGGTAGGAACCTGAGTAGCATAACGCTCCAGACAGTTAGTCATTGCCCCCAAGCTAGGCATAAAAGAGGAGCGATGATGTCCATTGCCCCAAGGCAGCTCCTCAAGAGACATAGTTTCAATGATAGCCTCATTTGAAGGAAAAGTCTCTTTGAGAGGATCAAGTGAATCAGCCTGACCAAGCCAGGGGGATTGAGAGTAGACGTCGAGAGCCATGCTCAACGGAGCATGCTGAGGAGGTGGAGGATCAGATGCGGCAACAATTTCACAGTAGCTGATCTCTACTGACGTCAAGGGCATTGATTCTCCAAACTCAAACACCTGCTCAGGCGTAGGAATAAGCCAGGGGTCATTGGACCTGGACATCATGTTGACTTGAGCGGTGTGCGGTGGTGGTGCGGGAAAGATACCCATGAGGACTAGGTCTTTGAAGAGACCAGGTCCTACACTGTCCGGGGGATTCAGGATCTGATCCACGTATGGCACGTTGTTCTCAGAGGTAGAGGTGAAAAATGACAACTGATCCACCGTGACAATTTTGCCCTCATGAGGGAACTTAATGAATTGAAAGACGGTGAACGGCACACAAAGCATGGCATGGGTCCAGCTGCAGCCAAGAAGTATATTGTAGTTGAGTTTAGCGTCAACCACTTCCACTTCCACGTTGACAGTTTTCCCCTGTAATGTGATCGCTAGACTCTCGAGAACACCCAGGGGTTTGGATTCCCGACCATCAAATGCCTCAAGGGCATTGGGGGATGACGAAAGGGCTGGAGAGCCGATGGCCTTCCAGCAAGCGAAGGACATAATGCAGGTAGATGCACCTTCATCCACGACAGCCCTATGAATGTTCAGACCGTTAATCCCGACTTGAATAATAAGGGCGATTTGATGTGGAAGCCGGGGAGTGAAATTCTCCAAATCGAAGGTGAGAAGACTCGAGTCGACGGGATCAATGCCCCCGATCGCAGACAGTAAAGCCTTCCGTTGCGAAGGACAACTTTGAAGAACTTCTAGAGCAGACATGGCAGATGGCGCCTGTGCCAAATCCTTAATAATACTGTAATGTTGAGCGGCACGAGCATTCGGATTATAAGAAGATCTTCGAAGGACACCTTTAGAAGGTGGTTTCACAACGGGTTCAGGAGTAGGCTTCTCGATTTCCAACGGACCGGAGATAGGTGGGGGAGGCGGCCCATCCGCAACTGCCTTCCCGAGTGCCTGTCGTGATTCATTGTAATCCTTCGACCGCGTAGCGATAGAGATAGGTGCAACACTCTTCACCATGAAAACCTAAGACCCAAACGGTGTAGATGGTGACGGTTGTTCGACCATCTGGGTCTACTGAGATGGAAATGGCTCTTTTAAAACAGCCGGAGTCCCTTTAGGGCCCTTAAGAAGTTGACTAACCTCGGATCGTCGTGGAAAATCCTTAGTATAATGGTCCCCTTCACAAATGAGGCAAGGGTACTTTGGTTTACGTTGAGAGCCATCCTCAGTACGAGATTTAGATTCTGGTTTTGGGGCATCAGATTTAGATTTACCTTTGCCCTTCTTTTTCCCCTTGGAAGTTTTCTCCGTAGGATTGGCCTGAACGGCATTCACTTCCGCGGTTTTACCAGAATCGGAGGGGGCGGGATTAGCAGGAGCATTGTTGGAAGAATTACACTTATGCTTCCCATTCGAAGATTTCTTCGAATTCTGAGAGACAGAACCAATGACACCATCCACCGCAGGGGTAGGCGGAGCCTTAGAGGTTCTGGACCGCGGGGCATCAGGCAAGATATCATAAAGCGTGCCAGACTGAGAATATACAAGATCCAGATATTGGGCACGCGCAATGGCCTGTTCCTCCGTCACACACGCTCCCATCGCAATATCCTAAGTGATTTTATTCACAAAGGAGGTGGTGAACCAGTGAGTCAGTATCTGATCAGGTATGTGAAACTTGATCAGTCTACGACGGCGCCGCCACTCATGAATGTGATCAGAGATGTGAGTGGCTTTGTCCTGCTTCAGAGAAGTCAGGAGGTGCGTCCCAGCTTCATAACGAACTAGTAACTAGAAGTGCGTGAGGAAAGCCATGGCTAAAGAATTGAAATCTTGGAAAATGCCGCGAGATAACTCTATGTACCACTTAGCAGCAGCTCCAGTTAAAGTACGCTGGAAGAGGCACAGGCGAATCGAATCGTCGACCCAAGAGTTAGACGAACACCAAAGATGATACGTCATCACATGCGCCTGGGGGTCCTCTCCAGCTTTTCCCTCAAACTTGGGGCAATCACCTGGTATCTTGTTGGGAACCGGAGGCCAATATGGATTATGTAAAATCGGATCATTGGTCAACTTTGAAACATCCGGCAACTCCAAGGTGGCCAGGAACGGCAATGGCGGATTGACCGGCATGCCAGACCCAGGATGAGGACCATTACCTGTACTCCACAATGGTTGTGAATATCCTTGCCCCCATGGGTTCTGTCCCGCAGGATTCTGACCATAGGGGGTGTAGGTCATATAACCAGACTGATTTGGATGCTGGTAACCAGAGTGTGGGGCTTGATAACCAGGGTACGGACCCTGATTATATGTCGGCCTGGTGTAAGCAGCGTTTGGATTTGGCTGCTGAGTATAGGTAAAACCGAGTGGAGGAGGATAATACTGAGAGCCTTTGGGGTGGTTGTAATTCGGTTGAGATTGACCATGAGGATAATAACCACCCTGAGGATGAGTAGGCTGCTGAAAAGTGGAACCCTGCGGAGCCTGATAAGTAGGGCGCAGCTGTTGATTTGGCTGCGGCATGGAATGAGTCAGCTGCTGAGCAGGGTTGATGGAATGAGCGGGCTGCCCTGAGTGAACAGGTTGACTCGACTGAGAGGGCTGACCTGAGTGAACAGGTTGACCCGGGTGAGAGGGCTGACCTGAATGACCAGGTTGACCCGGATAGACAGGCGGCGCCGGTTGCGCAGGTTTTCCTGGCTGTAAGTGAGCCCCAGGTTGTACCGGATGGGCCGATTGGCCTGGAGGCGGAACACCGGGTTGTACCAGATGGGATGGTTGGCCTGGTGGTGGAACAGGACCAGGTGGTTGCTGGAAACCGGTTTGACCTGAAGCGGAACCATATGATGGTCCCGACTGATATGCAACGTTAGAAACAACAGGATACTGCGGTTGCATCGGTAACAAAGGCTGGATTTCCCCCCCAGGACCATAGACCGGTCCCGGTTGATACCCCGGCTGAGGCTTAACAGGTTGACCGGAAGGGCTATAATACTGTCCTTGCGGACCGTACGATGGCCCTTGTTGGCTGACAGGATAGCCTTGAATGGGCTGCCCCTGTGGATCATAAAGATAGCCAGGTTGGCCCGCAGGTTGGCCTTGGAAAGGTTGTCCTTGCGGGTTATAAGCCTGGTTATAAGGAAAACCTTGAGCATAGAGATAAGCCTCAGGAGCGGGTAGACATAAAATCTCCCCGTGCTCATCATACTGACCTGGGAAAGCATACACGGGAGTACCATCCTGTGCATAGTGCGAAAAGTAAGAGCGGTTAGGGTCTTGGGAGGACGGTCCAACCTCAGCGTTCGACTGTTGCAAGGACAATCGATACTCCTCCGGAGAGATATTCTCTGGTACAACAGTCGCTAGATAAACATCTTCAGGAGTTGGCACAGCCCTCGCAGCAGATGCCGTGACAACAGGAGAAGAGGCGGCCACACAGACAGTGGGCCAGACGGGAACAGAAGTAACGGGCGTCTGAGGAGACACCCCGGGTGTAGTAGCCACTGGCCTCGAAGCAGGAGATGACACTCCCATAGAGGCTACGGCGGAAATGATCTGACCCAGAGATCTGTATCCCTGTGGTAAAGAAGGACTGGCTGTTGACATGTCAGCCAGTTCAGAGTTGTCTCCCTGAAATAATCTTAGTGGAAAGAGCTGATAGTCTTCACCAGACATTGGGATTTCCTCACCAGAATCACTCATGGTTGATCCTGTCGTTAAATCTTGCAAGAGACGGCGAATACTAGGAGGAAAAACAGCAGCAACAAAAGGCGAACCCGATGTAAGAGAAAGGAAATCAGCTCCTAATCTCAATTCAGACACAGGGTCCGAAAAGGTCCAATTGAACTCAACTGGTCCTCCAAAGGGTTGCTCAGCAAGAACCGGTCCCCTGTCAGGAAACTCGGAAACAATAGGCTGCTGCGGTTCAACAGAGGATTGGGAAGCCTCTGAAGAATCGTCCGTGTAAGGACTACCAGTAGACGAAACCGAAGGTTCCACCACTGTGGCAAACGACCAGAGAAAAAGAAGCAAACACACACATGGGCTGAAAAAGAGTCAAGACACACGATCAAATGGTCAACAAGCAATATCTAACAGGGCGTATAATCGTGGGTGATTAATTTTTACCACATTGAAAAATAAGAAACTTCACCGTTTCATGTTTTAAGAGTCGAGAAACGATAAAAGATGACTCTATCTCTTTCAGGTTTGACACAAGCGTGAAAGGACAAACGCTTGACGGTCTTTTCAAATTTAGGGAGTCAGAAAAGACCAAATGACTGCTCAGGAATACTAGGCACAAAGGGTGTACCAAATAACCGTGAACTGCAATATACACCTTGGTTTTAATAATGAAGAAGAAATCAACCGAGGAATTTCCGTACGTGCAGGCAATCTCCCCGAATGTTGTGTTCGGTGTATCACGAGTATAGGGCGGCAGACTCGGCTTCCTGTGGATAAAGGATTGAAAACCTAGAGGGGTCTCCCTTTATATACACGACGGTACGGGGAGCACAAGTCCGTACTAGCGTTGTCTAAAGCCAAAAGGCAAACGACAGCTGCTAGGTTTAAAGACGCCGGAACACATCTCTAGCCTTGACCTCTAAATATGTTTCGTTAGATTTCAATGCTACCTTAGGTTAATTGAGTGGATTTTAAAGTTGATCTTCAATTAGGTTTCAATTTTCAGGCCCTAACGAATGTATTGTTTCAAATACTCCTAAATGCAAAGCTACATGCCACAGTAGACCATTTCGTTCGATGAAAACTAGCTACAGAAGAGTTGAGAGTCTTTACACAAACAAAATGATCGGAATACAAACAATGAGATCTCTAATGCAACTAATGAAATCGAAAATTTTCCATTCCAATCACTAATTACTAGTAAAATCGAAAATTTTCAATTTGCACTAATCAACCAAAAGAAAAAGAGATTTTTTTTTGTAATTTTCAATGTTTGATAGCTAGATACACTAAACAAACTGAAAATAAATGGAACAAATTGAGAAACGATATTGAGAGAGCAAAACGAACAGATTTCACTCAATGACACAAGCAATTAGATCTCAAATCTACCAAAGTCTCTCAAAACCAAGAAAAAGACTCAAAGGCTCCAATGGACCGTGTGATCTAGGCCCAAAGCAAGACCAAACGAAATTTGAATGAAGAAACGAGAAATCACCCAAAAATCGCAACAAAATAGTGAACAACTACTAAAAGAATGCAGAGGAGCAATCAGAGAGCTGACTGGATAAACGAAACACCAAAACTCCCAAGGAGGGCTCGATACACAAAGCCACTAGATGCCCTAGGGCTTAAAACGTGAAATCGATAGATAAAAGCAAACAACCAAAGGACGAAGGAAAATTCCCAGTCAAACAGGACTCCAACACACTCAGGTAGTCAAAAAATCAAGAAGAAAAGCACTGACCAGACCCAGAGAGCTCAAAACTGAGCAAACTCAAAAACCCTATAGGAGTGGCGCGACTGTAAAGCTGAAACTAGCGCCAGAAAGCGATTGGCGTGGGTTATACAAAAGCAACATGCGCCAATTGGCGCGACTGTCGGGATAAAAAGCGCACCAGTCGAGTTTCTCAACCAAAAACAAGAAATAACTACTCCAGAAGCAGATCAATGTAAACTAAGCAAACCAAGAAGCAAAAAACAGCAAAAGGACCCAACCCAGAAGGCTAACCAAGCAAGGAATATCATAAAACAATCAAAACGAGACAATCTAAACGAGACAGTGAAATCTAGATGATCCCCAGTGGAGTCGCCAGATTGTTGAGGAGGTAAATCCCCTCTGCGGACAGAGGCGATCCCTACTAGCTCAGCAGGGGTCTAGCAACAATCATCAAATGTTACAGCGCAAGTTCCTAGTTACGAATAAAAGACCAAAGATGGAGGCCTACCTGGAATCCAATGCTATGATCCGTAGAAGAAAGCGTTCCCGTTCCTCAGCCTCGATAGATCACGATCCTCCCACGATCTCCGCGGATGGACACCTGTACATGCAAGAAACAACACGAATACAAGCATAAAATCTAGAATACGCAACTATATATCAGTCAGAAAGGATATAACTTGTTATTAACATAAGTGAAAATAGAGTGGAACCATAACTGTAATCATTCATTAAATAACAATCGAAAGAGAGTACAACCAATGTTCTGACGTCGCGGTCTCCTTTGGATGGGTCTCCAGTCGTTCACATCTCGCAAAGCTCGCCAGGGAAAGGGCAAACCTCTCTAGAGTCTCTCGACGATAGTCTCCTTACTTGAGTCGGCCTTAAAGGAAGAAAGAGGGCTCTTACAACACAAAGGCTCTTGGGAATTTGGAGATTCAAAGCTTAGGCACTTCAAGACTAGCTTGCAATGGAATTGAGCAGGCTTTTATAGATGGGGAAGGAGGGAGTTGGGATCCCTATTATTGTGGGATTGGCCCTATCAACAAGGAAGGTTCCATGGGAGGTGGCAAACCACTTCCCTTCCATGGAACTCCCGCGGCCAAACCTCCCAACTCAAGATAGGCAATGGTTTCTGAGTTTGTTAAAACACAACTTCCGCCATCTTTATTTAAAAAACACTCCTTAAATTGGCTGGCGCGACTGCTGCTTTGGGACAGAGTGCCAGTTGGTGCGGCCTCTTTGTAGGATTTTCCTCATTGGCGCGAGTGATGAACTGTATGCCCGCGCCAATGCAAAAGTAGATGTCTTCATGATTTTTTGCAAGGAGATGTCTTTAGGGCAATTGAAGCTCATGCTTAGAGGAATGCATTGATGATGATTTCAAGGCATGACAATGTTCACAGGTCACAAAATGGGTCCTCCATTGTGTGGGACGGGGAATGGTAGGGACGGTGACAAATTACTGTGTAAAAATCCTAGTAAATGGCACTGTGGCTATTTGGTTACCAAGCCAGCACGATGGTATTTTTATAAGAGAAATTGAATTATCCAAGTATTAAGTAAAGGATTATGGCACACTTTTGGGTTAAAAATCAGCCATGTCGAGGCTATGGACACTTGCTAGCAGCAGTGGCTCTGCTTGTGGCATTGGAGTTTCATGTTGAACAGCCAACCATTTTATATTCACTCATTCTTACTAGCCCATTCCCAAAGGAGAATTTATCATAAGAATAATTTTATCTTTATAAAAACTAGTATGCGTGGTAAAAATACATATGAATTCACTTAATTAGCTTTGATCACTTAATTCCAGCAGCTGTTACCACCCTTTACATATCAGGTTCTGTGAAAATTTTCCATCGAAGTGAAAATCATTTTCATAATAATTAATTCTTTTTTTTCCCCTTTTTAATCATTTCCCCACCACCCTCATGATTTGAGCCTTTTTGATCGATTTATGCCGCATTGTACATCACTTGCTTATTATTCTAAATGCATTAAATGATCCTCACCGTCTTTCTCTTTTTTTGTGCTCTAAGGGTGTGGACTCCCTTCTCTCATTGAAGGGGGGAAAAGGTGCACATAAGTATACATGATGAGCAAGCATGCGAACTAATAATCAAAATCTGTCGAAACCTGCCGATTTGAAAAAAAAATATAATTACATTTACACCCTTTTTAACAGTTTCAAAGTATTTGCATGCAGCATTTGTGTTGTTTTAAAATTATGCAGTCATGAGTAGTGCATGCAGAAGTAGAATTAAACCTTAGATACACAATAGTCATGGGTGGAAGATATGTCCGCAATGAGCCCGCAATACTCAATATTACAGAATAGGCTCGTGTTATACTACAGAATGCTGGTTGGCTCTCATATTTGGAAAAATTGCAGGGATTCCACACTGAGGTAGCATTAGAATTCCCGCAGAACCTGCAGAATGGACACAAGGATGTGCAAGGAAGAGATATAACTGTATCATAAACTGTAATATCTGAGGTGTCTGGACTTCTGACAAAAGGAATAAAGTGGACTGACAAGCATGTTCAGCTACATGAAGCAGTTGCAGTATTCCAAGATCCGGACGAGAATTTGGTATGCAAAGGGAAGGTGATTCACCCTGCGACTTTGAAGGAACCATGGAAGGAACTGGAAATCATTGTTCAAAAATATATTACATGCGACGGTCTCCAAGACGTGGTAAAACCCTGGCAACTCAAACTTCTAGCTATACTCAAGCAAAAAAATTCAGTTAATTTTCCATTTTTCTTGAATTCTTTGTACCATGACATATCTAGTCAGGTTAGGAGAGCTAAACATCCGCACACAATCATCAGCCATCATGGTCTGATAAATTTGATCATCACCCATGGATTAAATGAGCATCAGTTAGCTTGGGACAACCTTGTAAACCATGTCCTAACCCCATTATAACAAAACCTAGACAATAGACAAATTGACCAGCCAAGAAGGTAAATAGTAATTCCAAAGAAAGCTAGAGGAAAGAGGAACCATCCCTTGACTCGGGGTCAGTGAAACGAAGATGCTCTAAGTGATTAAGTTCACGAAAAAAAAACTTAAACCTTGGCCGACGAGGTAGGAACAAGAGTATGAGGAGGAAATGGACAGAGTGCTAGAAAGTATGAGTGCATTTAATGAAGAAAGAAACCCCTCCGGGAATTTTAAGGGACTGAGAAATCCTCTAGACTAGGCTGCTTCTAATGGAAATTCTGGTCACACTGAGATTTTACCATCTGAGGGGGAAATGAAAAATTCAGGAGATTCAGCACCCTGTGGAGGTGAATATGTGGAGGAAGAAAAATTTGCAGAAAGAACTCCTGATTCCAAAAATAATTCAGGTGACATTGTCCCATTAGAACATAGTATTGATATAGGCACAATTCCGATGGTGCCTGAAGAAAAAACCATCCTATTTGACCAGAGTACTGATATAGGCACAATTCCCATGGTGCCTGAACAAAATTCCATCCCATTGAATCAAAACACTGTTATAGGTACAACTCCTTCAGTGCCTGAAGAAAATATTGTTTTACCAGATCATGGCTTAGAAATCAGTACAACTCCCTCTATTTCTGAAGAAAGTACTATATACTCTTTTACTGGAAACCCTACGAGGAAAAGTAAGTCATCAAGGGATAAATTGACGAAATTGCACAAGAAGTACAAAAATTTGAAAAGAACAGTCAAGAAAATAAGAGAATGGTTAAAAGAGGCAGACAAGGCTTGGAAGCCTAAGAAGGAAACATACATTGTTGATGCTTAGAAATAAGTAGACACACACATTTTTGAACCCCAAAAATAATTAGAAACACAGACAGTGGGAACCCAAACATAATTGGATACACAAACAGAGGAAACTCAGACAAATGAAACACCCTTTTATACTCCTTTGGTAAAAGAAGCCGTTATTTCGAGACTTCAAGACACATTGACACAAAACCAACGAGAATTGGCTAACTTTAAGAAGGAAGTGATACCACTACAGGTACATCAGGAGCTACTGGAAAAACTCAAGAAGCTTGCTGCAACTGAAGATGAGACTTTTGCCAACTTCAAAAGTGAACAGGAAAAGGTAAAGAAGGCACAAGCTCATCTTGAAGAAGCCACAAAGAAAACTAACACTATTTGCTCAATTTACTCAGATGTCCTATCTTGTAGATCACCTACTACTAATTATGCTCTGTTCTTATTAGAAAGATATATGTTATTGAAAGTAAAGACCATTAGAGCAGGGAAACCCACCAATTTTAAGACTATTGTAGAATTTGTTTAGTGTTGTGGGGACCAGAATGAGAAAGTCCAACACCTCTTGTGTGAACTATATCTACACAACTTCTTTTTGGAAGATGAAAGAGACAATAACCCAAGTCCCTTTATAGGAGACATTCAGTTTCAATCATTCATCTCTTTTTCTGATAATAAAATCAAGTGGGCTAAAGCCTATAACGTTTCTCAGAAAAGAGAACATGGTCTAGATCTCTGGGTCAGAGGGGAACCCACTAAACCTCTGCATCTCTTCACTAAATACAAAATATTTATGACCTAGAAAGGGGTTATAGCCAAGTTGGGCCCACTCCACAAGGATATTCTACACACTAGGAGAGAATACTTCTAGGAGATCAAATAAGACGCCTTGTTAGCAGCTATGAAAAGATGGCAGGCATCCACTAGTAGTGTTAAGAATCGGGAGCCTTTTAATTATAGAAACTTTAAAGCATTTGCTGTTCATTTTTTCACATATAGTAACATTATTTTAAGCATGGGTCTTACATGGATAGGGTGTCGTTACAGGTGTCGTATCATATGGTACCCTCCTGAAGGCTACCACCATAATTATGAGCTTCCAAAGGGTCATGAAAGTGAGGCTTTTGCAAGAGTTAAACAGAAACATGGTTTCATACTATATAAAGAGGAAGTATACCCTGCCTATTCTTTGACTTGATTACACCTCAATAATCTCATTGCGTGAGGAAATGCAATAAGGTAAGTTGGGGAGTATGTTGGGTCACGAAAAATATATGTTTTACCCTCATGATTTACTTGATTTATTATTAAATTTCATATGTTTTCCTTCATTTTGGGAGTAAATATGGAAGAATTCATTATAAATAAATGGTAAAACTAATTAACAATAAATTATGTAATTATGAAGGAAAAAGGCTAACTTCTGATGTTTTTAGGTGCATGAAATCCAAACTGATTAACCATTTTCCAAATGATTAAACAACACTGGCTAGAAAAAGGAAAACAATCTCGTTTTTGTTTATATAGGCCAACGACAATCAAGGAGGGCATTGCTCATTCAATAACACCGACTGTTAGACAACTGCAAAATCTTCGGGATCTTCTAATCCTGAGGATTCACCTTTATCTATTATGTTTCTCTGTAAAGATATAAAAGATCAATAGATGGAATAGAACAGGAGTTGAATACCTGTTTGTTGTAATTGTATTTTAATTGCATTCCTTCTGAACAAGAAGCTTTCGTGCTTAGCGATGTAGTACTCTGACTGTTAAATTTAATGAAAGATATATTGGCTTTTCCATAATCGTATTTCGAAAATCATCCAGCAGGGACTTCTGGAGATCCAGGCCTAGTTGCTAAGAGTTTTATTGTTGTCTTGTGTTACATTCTCATTTCCTTGTTTTATAATTAATAGTTTATGTGTTTTATAGAATTCATAATTGATTCGAATTTCATCAACATCGAGTAGTTTGCATCTTATTAAGTTAAAGTCTTAATTACTTTCATTTACTTCAGCAATGTTATTTCTCTTAAGTTATTTGAGTAACTAGATTGTTTTTCATTTAGAGTGAGTTTGTTAGTTGATCAGCCTTTGAGAATTTCAATTGCAGAACGTGATTGTGTTACTTGTTGTTCAGTTACTGCAATATTCCCTACCTGATTAATAGATTGTTGTAGATGTTAATAAGATGTTAGTATGTAATTTTGATTCAATGTGAATTCCTTTAAGATTTTATTTCCATCTACTTTCATAGAGAAAATTAGAATTAAGTTGAGTTAATTGGTTGAAGTTATTTAATGATTTATTTTATTTCTTTGATTGAACTTCAAGAATTAGATGTTTTCTCTGCAACGATTTCAAGTTAATAACCTCTAATTTCACTTGCATAGATTGTGCTAAACAAATACTTACCCTGTGTTGATGTTTAATGTAGGCATTATGATTAAATAAACACCTTAGTGAGCAAACAACTGGTTCACAATATTTTAGGAAATATTATTTGAGGAAGATGACCTTCCTGAATGCATCTTTAAACAGGTCATATTGGAATTTCTATCATAAATTATCTTTTTTTAGGTTCCAGATGCTAAAAAAAAGATCCACTTTGAGGGGAAATCTCGTTGATAATGTGGTAAAAGTTTCAGATATTTAGTCACAATATTTTAGGATATATGACCAAAGGAATTTGAGATTGTTGAATGCTCCTAAAATATGGCATCAAACAGGTCATGTTGGATTTATGTTATAAATTTTTGTTTGGGAATTCTGAGGAGCTAAAACACTTATCCACATTGAGTAGGAATACCACTGATAATGTGGTAAATTTCAGATATTGGATCGTTATATTTTAGGAGATATGACCAGTGGAAGTCGAGCTTTTTGAATGCTCCTACAATTGTGTACCAAATAAGATTATGTTGGTATTTTTTTAATAAATTTTCATATATGAGTTTCCAGAAGTTGAAACTTGAACCATAGTGAGGGAAACTCCCATTGATCATATGATTCACTTTCCATAACTTATACTGCTACAATTTGGGAGAAAATCATTGAATCATTTACTATATTAGTTTGCATGCAAAGTGTTTGATAAAAATCTTAAATGGTTCAATGATTCATTGCATACAAATCGTTTGATAAAACGTCCAAATGAGTATGTTGTTTGTGATTGGAGATAGACTTATTGTTGTCGCTGAAATATGCTTATTTGTATGCAAAGAGTATGTTCTATTAGTTTGCATATAAAGTGTTTGAATAAATTCTTAAATGAAAATGTAATAGTATAGTGGTTTTTGAATAAAATGTAATAACATGGTAATTGTTTGAATAAAATGTTGTTTTGTGGATGGGATAGTGCTTTGTGTGACAATATTGTTGTAGTTGATCTATGTCTATTTACATATAAATAATTTTAAGAGTTACATGCAAGGAATTTGAAAAGTTTCATGTAAAGAAATGGAAGAGTGGCATGATTATGTGGCATGTTTTTAGTTAGTATGTTACAAGTGGAATAAGTGCAATGTTTCTGATTTAATCTGATAAAAAATCTTTGACATAAGGTATACATGATAAATGCTACTCAATTATTTGTATAAAAAAATATTTGAAGGTTTACTTGTAAAGTTATTTACAAAATGTATGAGAAATGAAAATCAAGTTTTGGTAAGTGTGGCTAAATTTAGTAGAGGTACGTGACAAGTGATCTCATGTGATCCATGAGATATTTGTAATGAATCTATTTTCATCTGATATGTTTATAATTGTAACTTTGATTTTGCATTTTTAACTTTGGAGACCCCATTTCGATAATTGAACATTAGATATTATACCATTATAGTAGTTTTCTCCTTCTACCTTAGTGTGGACCATGGGTGGTGTTGTATCTTAAGAGACAATTCCTTGGTTATGGAAATGAATCAGTGCTTAAGACATTTTTAAAAGTGTGTCACAAAAGTAATTATATCAGGTGGTATTTGTTCAATCCCTTTGGAAAATAATTCTTTAAAACCCTTAACAATCTGGTATAATGAAAGACTCTACAATGCCATTAACTGCTGATATTTGAATGGAAAAGAAGAACTGTAGAAGAAACTCAAAATGAAATGTTGTAATACAAAATCTATCACTTTAAATTTGAGAATGAATTTATGGAGAGAGAGGAAAATCAAAATAATATGAAATCTATTACTTTTAAGTTCCAGAGAGAATGTGTGAAGGGAGAGGATTTGGAGTGAAGGAGCGAAAATTAAGGTTATTTAACTCTTACTCACAGATGTAATTACGAGACCAACGACTACTTTACTTCACTTAATTCTAGGAAGAAGGAACACAAAATGACACCATTCTTCTAGAGGTTCAAACTCGGAACCATTCTTCTTTCTTTATATCTTGCTTAAATACATCAAAAAAATTTCGTAACTACTAAAAATTATTGAAAATACTTCGACTACCTTAAATGTTAAAACTACTTATTACATTACAATTGAGGACATCACTCTAGCTTCGATCTTAACAGACAAAGAAAAAAAATTAAAACTTGGAATATTATTATATTTGTTGAATATGACGTGTTGCTGATGTGTCTCCCTGACAGATCAAACATCCTTGCCCCTCGTTTCTTCCAGAGTTTAATATTTGTCTTTTCTTGTTGTTTTCATGTCTTTTCTGCTTCTGGTGCGGTATTTGAACAGTTCTGCAATAATGCATCCTTACCTGACTTGGCCCAGCTGTTACATTTCCAACAATGCCACTATGTGCTATTTTTTCCAGATTCTGCTTATGCCTCTATGTGTCAACTAAGGTTATCATGTCCCCTTCTGCTCGACTTTGCCTCTTATGCTTGTGCCTTCTGTGTTCCGTCTTCTCTTCTCCTTTCCTTTGCATCGGGTCACTTACCCGAGTCCACTGCCTACATCCACGTTTCTTCACAAAACCAACGTGACTGCACATAATCTTGGACTTTCAATAAATTCAAATTAACCTTTGAATGGTATCGCATTCGCCTTTCCATCACATTTTGAGCTTCGATGTTTATAACATACTCCTTAGTGCCATTCCTCGTGAGCTTGCGATGTGCGAAGTGCGATGAGTGGGAAGGTGATGTGGCAGGATGGAGGTGGGGCCGCCCGCAAATCACAAATTGGTAGTTTTGTTATGAAAAGCGGGAGGTAACTATCAAAACGTGCGAAGTGCAATGTGCGATGTGCGATGGAGGGAAGGTGATGTGGAAGGACGGAGGTGGGGTTGCCCGCAAATCGCAAATCAGGATTTTTGCTATGAAAAGCGAGAGGTAAGTGTTAAAACTTGCGAAGTGCGATGTGCGATATTTATCACTCTTCGCATCGTATCTTCACAAGTTTAACCATATCTCAAACTTGTATCCTTTACCGAATGTGATATGCGATGGAACCTATGGCCGACACATGGCTTCTCTTCACAACCTTCGATCTATTAACTCTCTTGCATATTTATTTGCGATATCCATTCTCAACCACTTATCTCTAACTTAGATCTCGTGATCTAATCTTGTTCTTCCATTTGACTTGCATTTTTGTGGTATGATCTCCGTCATCCATCTCTCCGCTTCAATTCTGCACTTTGATCTTGACTGTATATTTTTCCCTTTATGCTTCCTCCAAAACTCCTAAGTTTTTAAGGAAAATACGCTAGTTCTATGCCTTTAGGAAATATATATGATTTCTTCAATATTGAACATCGTTTCATTCAACAGACTCGCATACGTTCCTTTGACGAATAAATGATCTTAATTACTAATTTGTTTTTTCTTCACGGTGTAACCCTCATGAGCTTATTCGATATTCTGTAGCGCTAGTCCCTCCTAAGCTTGCGAATAAGCTCGACTCGACCCGCCTTCACATATCCATACATAATGTTAGTACACCAACATGTAAATCAAAATTATTCTTCGACATACAAATTTTTACATTTTCTAATATATATGCTTTTTTGGTGTTTTTAAAAATATTTCAAAAGTACTGAAAATGAGCCACAACATCTGGCTCCACCTGGGGATAGTGCATTTTTCCACAAAATTGCTAAGAACCGTAGATTAGTGCCTTATCCATGGGGCATGGAGTCAAATATTGCTTGGTGAAATATGAACAATGAGCAATCCAATATTTACAGTGGCGGAATGCTAACTTTTAATGCTTCAAATACTGCCCATTCACAGGCAGCTACGGATATTCTCCTTCTAGATATTATGGGATGAAAGTATTGTTTGATCTGGCTTTAGAAATTCTGTATGGACCATACCATAGAGGTTCAAACTTACCATGCTTTCCTTTATCCTCCCTTCTGGTGTCCCATCTTAATACTAAATCTCCTGCTTCGAAGAGGATTTCTTTTGCTTTTCTGTCAAATATGGACTTCATCTTTGCTTGATAAGAAATTAAGTTATCTCTCACTTTGTTTCTGTTTTCACTTGATTCAATCACTTTTTTCAATCTTCTCACTAGAGAATTAGGTTCCCCATGAGCTTCTTGAAGGAAAGAAATCACTGGTTTGGCCAACTCAGTAGGAAATAGTGCCCGAGTTCCATAAACTAATTCATAAGGTGACTTGCCAGTAGACCTCTTGGTGATTACTCGGACTACCCAAAGAGTAAACTTCAACTTTGAATTCCAGTCTTTCTTATTTTCGGTGATTTTCTTCTTCAGAATCCTGACCAATATCTTTTCTTAAGACTCTGCACATTGTTTAAAGACTCTGCTAATCCATTCCCTTGTGGATGGTAGGTTGTGGAATGTGATAAATTACATTATATGTTTGACATAAATTAATGAATCGAGCGGAATTAAATACCTGAGCATTATCAATTACTATTTTGAATCTATAGCCAAACCTACTGAAAATGTTCTCATCCAGAAACTTCATCACCACTTGGTCATTTTCTTTCTTGGTGGGGATTTCTTCAACCAACTTTTTGAAGTAATCAGTGGTAGTTAGAATCCATTTGAATTTCCCACTTGATGGTGGATTGATCTCTCCAATAAATTTCAGTCCCCATTGCCTGAAAGGCTCTTCTATGAATACTGGAATGAGAGGTAACAGGGTGAGTCTTTTCATTTCTGCAAACAATTGACACTTCTGTCAACTTCTGACCAGTCTGTATACATCTACAAACAGGGTGGGCCAATATAAATTTGGCTTGAGGATTTTATGGGCGGTGACCTTCCAACTATAATTTCCTCCACATAGAATTTCATGATATTCCTTGATAACCTCAATGGATTCGCCTTTAGTTAAATGCAACAAAAAAATACCAACAGGATCTTTCCAGTACAAATTTTCTTCCACTATGACATATGGATGAGATTTAAGCTTGACAGCTCTGTATTTGGTTCTATTCAGTGAAGATGGACAAGAAAAGAAACACAGGTAATGAACAACATATTTATACCAATATGAACACAAAAATTTGTATTGAATACTTGTTTTGGGCTTATTCTGACCTTCTTCGTTATCAGCTCCATCCATTGGTGCCAAGAGGTTAATTCCCAATGCTTGAAAATTCGTTTCTGTTAGCAACTTTGCTAAACCCTCTCCTTTGATTAACTTGGTGAGTTTAATGTCCAAATCATACTCCTAAATTTTAGCTATTCATTTTCCTCTTTTTCCTTCAACGTCACTTTGAACCAGCACGTCCTTGAAAACATAATTAGGTACATAAGCAATTATTTGGGATTGTAGCACATAAGTCCTGAAGGCTTTGAGTGCTTTGACCAGTGCATACACTTGTTTCTCCAAAATGTTTTATTTGAGCTCAGCATCTCGAATAACTTTGCTAAAGAATGCCACTGTATGTTCCTTACTATCCTCTTTTTTCTGTAATAACACAGCAGCAATAGTAGTGGGGGAGGAAAATGAAAATATTTTGAATACCTTTTGATAATCACGACTTATTAAAATAGGAGCTTCCTGCGGTACTTCTTTTATTCTGGAAAATTATTCTCTTGCTTCTTTATCCCACCTCACTTCTGCATTTTTCTTCAACATGTTAGTTATATTTCTCGCAATCTCAACATAATTTGGTACAAATATTCTCAAAAAGTTTATTTTCCCCAAAAATCTCTGAATATATTTCTTGCTTATGTGTAAAGGAATGGTTTGAATTTCCTCACCCTTACTGGATCAATATTTACCCCTTGTTTTGAAAATTTGTGACCCAATAACTTACCTTTCTCCAAGGCAAGCAATGATTTTTTGGGATTTAGTGACAAGCCATACTTCCTGCACTTTTCGAAATTTCTTTGCAGATGTTCCAGGTGTTCATCATCTGATCCCAAAAAAACAATTACATTGTCCAAATATATAACCACATACTTTTCCCCAACAAACGTTATGTCCATGGCCCTATGAAAAGTTGCACCTACATTCATAAGACCAAATGTCATCCTTAAATACATGAAGGTGCCCCAGGGGGTTGTAAAATTTGTCTTTTTCTGATCTTCCTGATCCACTGCCACTTGATTATATCTAGAGAATCCATCAAACATAGACACCTTGTAAGCTCCTGTCACCTTCTGTAAGGCATAATTCATTTTAGGTAAAGGATAATTATCTTTTAGAGGTGCTCCATTCAAATTCTTGAAGTCCACACACAAAATTATCTCTCCATTTTTCTTCCTCACATGAACAAGATTAAAAACCCAGCCCGAATATCCGAGAGGGACTATGATTTTTTCTTGCAGCAATTTCTTCACTTCCTTTTCAATTGGAGTTAACAGTAATGGATTAATATGTCCGAGTTTTTTTTGTGTGGTTTTATTACTTCTTTTAATGGGATCATATGTTGTATTGTGATTTTATCATACGTTTTCAAGTATTCATATGACCAAGAAAACACATCCATATATTTTTTAAAGAGATCAATATATCTTTCTTTATAATTTTTGGGAACACCTTTGAATAATTTCACCGTTTTTGGCTCCTGCTGAGTTCCCAAATTACAATATTCCATCTCTTCCTCTTGATGTATTTTCTTCGAATTAAAAACAATATCATTTGATTCAAACAGTCTCTCAAGAGGAACCAAACCTTTAGGGAGTGCATTATCTTTCAACTAAATAATCTTCTGATCACCTATTGAATCTTTGAAATGTCTTACCTCTGTTTTTTGTCTTGTTTGTTATTCTTCTTTATCTACCTCAACATCTTCAAAGTTTCCAATCATTGTCCAGAAATGATTTATCTACTCATCATATTCAAACACCTGCCAATGTTTCACATTATTAGGAATATAGGGTCTATGTCTAATTTCAATCTCATACCTTAACCTTGGATTCATAGGTGGCTTGAAGGTGCTAGTTGCAACTGCTAAAGAATCTTCCAATATTTTCTCCTCCCTCGGAATAAACTGAATATTGAAGGCTTGAAAATAGTTCTCTATCAGGTCCCAAAACTCATTCTTATAAGATCTTAATCTCGGTTGCTTGGTTTGAAAATGATTGTTAATCTGTCTTATTATCAATTCAGAGTCACCAAAAATTAAAATACATTGAACTCCCATCTGTTTAGAAACTTGAAGGCTAATGATAAAGGCCTCATACTCAACTATATTGTTTTTTGAATCAAACTCTAACTTGAAAGAAAAGGGTATGGGGTTACCTTCTAGCGATATCAGCAAGAATCCAGCTCCTGCACCTTCCTTGGAGTAGGCACCATCAAAGTAGCATTTCCAATTCATTTTTGAGTGCATCTCATATTTACAACTACTGAAGAGAGTTGCTTCCCTATGTATTCAACAAATTATGCATCTTCATGCAGCATGAAACATGAAATATATTCTGTTTCTTGACTATAAATAGGGGAATTTCCTGCATCTTTCTTGGTAGTGGTCTTCACAAACCTTGTTTCCCTGTACAATCTCCTTTCTTCCCCATTGAAAACATGAATTATAGCATAAGTGAAATCCAATTTTAGAACACCTCCCAAATTTTCTCCCCAAGATCTTGACAGGAGCATTCCAAACCTGGCCGGAATGTCAGCAACAACTACATCCATGACTATACTCTTTGCTGGAATTTGTGCCAAAGAAACTACTACATCTTTAATTAACCTAACACATTTCACCTTTTGGAATCAAATGAATACATATCCCTATAAGGTTTCGAAATCTGCAAGTTTAGTTCCTTCATAACAGATAATGGCATGAGATTATGGGATGCGCCTACATCTAGCATACAATTATGGAGAGTAAAATCATGAAGCAACAAAGAAATATAGAATGGTGGAACAAAAGGGTCTACTTCTTCTACATGAGGACCAACGGTGACCATTGGATTTTCTTCTTGTGAGTTCACAGTGTCACTTATATATTCAAGCTATGTGAGATTAATAAATTCTGAAATCTATTTCTTCTAGACTGGTATTTTAGCTAATTATAGAAGAGGTACCTGAATTTTTACCTTCTCCAACTCTTTTTTCAAATTGAAAGAATGAGTTTGTTTGACATTCTTTTCAGGTTCTTCTTCACTCTTTCTATAATTTTCCGCTTGTTCGGTTACAGGAACAAATCTCTCCAAAATATTAGTATCAAATTATTTGTTCTGGGAAGGTTCACCCTGCTGCACATCTATTCTATTAACTGAATTTACAGGTTGCTTCCCATTACTGGCTTGTTTCACAGGGTCTTTTTATTGTGGAGTCGCCATTGGAGGAGGAATAGAATCTTGTTGTTCACCTTCATTATCCTGCACTCTTGATCTCTTTCTAGACCTTAAATCATACTTTTTATGTAACTCGGCTTGCATGAAATCTATGAATTACCTACAGTATTCTTCAATTTCGTCTTGATCAAAAGTTACTTCAACTTCAGCATATTCTCCCTCACAATCTTCCTCTTCATCCTCTTTTATTGTGTACATAGCAGATATTTTATCTTCAGCTTCCTTTTGGTCATCTTCTGCTGACTCTTTGGGTGTTGCTTCTATATACAATGGTGCTTGAACCTGGTCTTGATCTTTTCTTTCCCTCTGCAAAATTTGCGGGGGTTGTCATTTGAATTGAGGGTTAAATCCTCCTCCATTTTTTTGTACTTGTCTTTAGGAGTTTTTGTTTTCCAATTCCATCTTAACTAGCTTATTTGAAAAAAAAATTATCACCCTTTTTATATCTTCAATTTTTTGATCTTGTGATGATTCTTGTTTTTCTTTCCCCTTCTCTTGGAATGGCTGTTTCCCTTTCGCCTTCTTTGTTGCAGTCATATTAGCTTCAATTTCTAAAGAATCTCTTTGTATTAATTTCTCTAGAGTAGAGGATCTCCTTTCACTAAGTGTGAAACTAAAATCGGCTTCAAAAGTTCCAACAAAAACTACCTTTGCTCCAACAGGAGGGAGCTTCATTTCTACAGGAAAACTGTTATACAATTTATTGAACCTTTTGATAAAATCTGATATATTCTCATCTAGTCTTCTTTTGATCGCATTGAATTCTGTTAGTGAATATCCATGATCCCTTTTTTAACCCCATCTCTGAGTGAATTGATTTTCCAGTTCTTCCCATGTATTAATAGAATCATTTGGCAATCCCTTAAACCACTTTCTAGCCTCTCAATCTAGAGACTGAATAAAAAGCTTCACTACAACATCAAGATGTTCTACATTCAGATTTTCAGCAAAATTACAAAACAGAGGCAAGTGTTTTTTTGCAGTTATTTCATCTTCTCCAATAAAAAGTGGGAGTAATTTAAGATAATCTCGAGCCATTTCATTCATTGGTTATGGAAGGTTAAGTGGATCATATATGTTCAACAAAAAGGTTCGTGCTGCCATGTTTGCACCTTGATTGACTGTTCCTTAGGTAGATCCAGTTGATGAGCCTACTATGAAAATGAACAGAGGTGGAGGTAACACTGATATGGGAGTGGGTTGATGGACAATGGCATAGGGACAAACAACTGGAGTTTGTTGAGCATAATTAAAATTAAAAGAAATAGGCTCAAAGGAGTGTTCTTGCAACTAATTAGGTTCTTGAAAATAAATTTGTGTGAAAGGTGAATCATGTTCCAAGAAAGGAAGTACTTCAGAGATATCTTAAAGCAAAGGATTTCTATATTTACTACTAGGAGCTAACAGTGTAGAACTAGGTGTTGAGGGGGTTTTGGGTTTCCGAACCCTTTTAGAGACCAATATTGCAGGGTCTGACAAAGCAGAGACCTTCTGCTATGAGGAATATGACCTCGTGTGAGGCCTTTTGTGAGCCAGAATTCTGAGAATAAAAAAAACAACCAAATATTTCCTCCTCACTGAAAAATCAGAAGAAAAACCCAGGGAAAATAACTTCATCTGTTCATCCCCGGCAACGGTGCCATAAAATGTTGTATCTTAAGAGAAAATTCCTTGGTTGTGGAAAGGAATCAGTTCTTAAGACATTTTTAAAAATGTGTCACAATAGTAATTATATTAGGTGGTCTTCATTCAATCCATTTGGAAACCAATTCTTTAAAAACCTTAACAATCTAGTATAATGAAATACTCTACAATGCCATTAACTGTTGATATCTGAATGGAAAAGAAGAACTATGGAAGAAAATCAAAATGATATGCTGTAACATAGAATCTATCACTCTAAATTTCAGAATGAATTTATGGAGAGAGAGGAAACTCAAAATAATATGTTGTAAACACAAAATATGTTACTTTTAAGTTCCAGAGAGCATGTGTGAAGGGAGAGGAGTTGGAGTGAAGGAGCGAAAATTAAGGTTATTTAACTCTTACTCGCATATGTAAATAAGAGACTAACAACTACTTTACTTCACTTCATTCCAAGAAGAAGGAACACAAAATGACACAGGAAAAACGAATCACCATCAACAGTTGCAGGAAACTTGGTGCTTCTTTCATTAATTCCTTAGAAAAGTAAGTACCAAAGCTTTAGTCTTCCAAAGGTCCAAAACTCGGAACCATTCTTCTTTCTTTTTATCTTGCTTAAATACATCAAAAATAGTTCATAACTGCTAAAAATTATTAAAACTACTTTGACTACCTAAACTATTAAAACTACTTATTACATTGCAATTGAGGACATCACTCTAGCTTCGATCTTAACAGACAAAGAAAATAAATTAAAACTTGGAATATTATTTTGTTTTCTGAATCTGACTTGTTGCTAATGCATCTCCCTGAATTGCTGATGTGTCTCCCTGATAGATCAGACATCTGTGCCCTATATTTCTTCCAGAGTTCAATATTTTTCTTTTCTGCTTGCTGTCATGTCTTTTCTACTTCTGGTGCAGTATTCGAACAGTTCTGCAATAACACATCCTTGCTCGACTTGACCCAGCTGTTACGTTTCCAAAAGTGCCACTATTTGTTATTTTTGCCTGACTCTACCTCTTCTGTTCGTGTCTGTTGCTTTCCGTCTTCTCTTCTCCTTTTCTTTGTGTTGAGTCACTTACCCAAGTCCACTACCTGCGTCCATGTTTCTTCATAAAACTAACACAATTGCACATAATTTTGGACTTTCAATAAATTCAAATTAACCTTTGAATGGTATCATGTCTGCCTTTCCATCGCATTTCGGCCTTCGGAATTTATTACATACTCCTTAGTGCCATTCCTCATAATCTTGCGATGTGCGAAGTGCGATGAGCGGGAAGGTGACGTGGCAGGATGGAGGTGGGGCTACCCGCAAATCGCAAATCGAGAGTTTTGTTATGAAAAGCGGGAGGTAAGTGTCAAAAATTGCGAAGTGCGATGTGCGATGTGTGATGGTGGGAAGGTGACATGGCAGGATGGAGGTGGGGCCGCCCAAAAATTGCAAATCGGGAGTTTTGTTATGAAAAATGAGAGGTAAGCGTTAAAACTTGCAAAGTGCGATGTGCGATATTTATCGCATCGCAAGATCTTAAGCTTATCTCTCTTCACATCGCATCTTCTCAAGTTTAACCATATCTCAAACTTGTATCCTTTACCGAATGCGATATGCGATGGAATCTATGGCTGACACGTGACTTCTCTTCACAACCTCTGATCTATTAACTCTCTTGCATCTTTATTTGCGATATCCATTCTCAACCACTTATCTCTAACTTAGATTTCGCGATCTAATCTTGTTCGTCCATATGACTTGCATTTTTGTGCTATGATCTCTGTCATCCATCTCTCTGCTTCAATTCTATGCTTTGATCCCAACCATCTATTTTTCCCTTTATGCTCCCTCTAAAACTCCTAAGATTTTAAGGAAAATAGGCTAGTTCTCTGCCTTCGGGAAATATATACGATTTCTTCAATAATTAACATTGTTTCATTCAATAGGCTCGCATATGTTCCTTTGTCGAATAAATGATCTTAATTACTAATTTTTTTTTTCTCCATGGTGTAACCCTCCTGAGCTAATTCGGTATTCTGTAGTGCTAGTCCCTCCTGAACTTGCGAACAATATCGACTCAAAAAACCTTCACATCTCCGTACATAATGTTAGTACACCAACATGTAAATCAAAATTATTCTTTGACATACAAATTTTTACATTTTCTAACATATATGATTTTTTTGGTGTTTTGAAAAATATTTCAAAAGTAAATGCAAATGAGCCACAACAGGTGATAGGGGGGTATGTGATTATGTAAAATTATTTTGTTGTATATATGAATATATTTATGTTACTTAAATATTGACTTGAGTTGATGTAGCAAGATAAACATGCATAATGTTGACTAGATTACCTAGAGTAGCCCAAAAAGGATTGAAAAAGTTCATGACTAAATGGTGCAGTCAAAATTATGAAGGGGAATCTGTCAACTTAACTTGTACTTGTTTATAATTTGCTTTGATGTTCTGATAAGTTGTAATAATTTGATGAATAATATCATATGCATAATAAAATTCCAGATATCAATTATTTTAGAGATGCATTATACCATTCAGTGTCAGAGATTTGAAGCAGACAAATTTTTGTGTAGATGACCTTAAAGCATCAATGTTCCGTTCAACTATGGTTTCGCTTTGGATATTAGATTATTTTTTCAGGAAAGATGTTGAAATTGATCTTCTGGGGAATCTACTTACACATTTATGCAAGTCTGAGCCTTTCTTGCTAAATCAAGGACAACTTACTGAAGGGTAGTGTGAAATTTTGTGTTTGTTCTTATTCAAGTTTGAATCTATTTAAGGACTGCTACAGTCTATGGTCATTTGTGATTATGAATTATAACTATATATAATTTTGATGTTTCTAGGTTCGAGACTGTACTATTTTCATTGGAGGATGCTACTATTGATGCGCCCAAGGCTCCTGAGTTCCTTGGTCATGTAGAGTCAAAATCTACTAAGATGATTCCATGTCATTAGAACAATTTTACATCCTTCTTGGGAAACAAATACATTATGGAATAGGAGTTGCCCAAGAAGGAATTTATAACATGAAACCAAAAAATTACAAGCAATGTTAGTGAGTTTGTCTTTCCAAGTCATATGATAGAGAAAATTGGCATTATTTAGGGCTACTCATCCATATAGGGTTCAATGTGCAATTGGTTAACTAGATAATGAATTGTCTTTCCTCGATATATGTGCAATTCTAATTAATGGCTCAACCTATTCTTCTATCATGCCTACAATAGACCATGGGTAGGTATGACTAATGGATCCTCTGCCATTTTTTACTATAGAGTAGGTGGTCTCAACAAAGTTATAACAGAGTCAAAAAGAACTATAAGCTTGACAAATATACAAATAGGAATTTGCCTAAACTTGACCTATTTATTCTTTGTTGATTATGTTTTGCTTTTAGGTGATAGGATCGAGGCAGATGCAATTATGTTGAAGGACCTCACTGTTTGGTAAATTTAGTGTGTCCTAAATTGCTGCATTTAATTTGTCAATCCGGGAATCGTAAGCTGATGAAGTGCAGCGCACTATATGTGCAAGATAACCTCTTTCTTAATTTTTGTCGTTTTTGGTCTTTCTAAGGTGAAATGGAAATTCTAAAATGAAAAACAAGTTTGGTTATATTTGTTCAAGGAAGTGATATCCCCAATAATGATTTACCAATCTTGAAACTTTAAAAGCAAATTGAAATTACAATGACAAGACTTGAAAGAAAGTAAAAGTGTACTGCTGAAATGAAAAGGTGCTGCTAATCTAATGAATCAAAACAAGAAACTAGTGATCATGAAAACTAAACTATTCTTGCTGCCAACTGAACATAAAAGAAACTACGCTTATGGAAATTCAAAATTGCAATGAAATAAATCTAAATCAGATTACATCAATTCATTTTCTGACCCTTCATCATTAGACCAGCTATGACTTGCGGAAGTAATCATAAACAACTTGTGTAACTAATATTTAATTTGCAGAAAGTAAACTAATACTAAACCATACACACATGATTCAATCCCTCGCCATCAGTCCAGCTGTGGCTTTCGGAGGCAACTGAAGATGTCATACATGATTTAATATATCTAAATTTGCAGAAAAGAAACTAATACTAAACTACACATCTCATAATGCAGT
The DNA here is from genome assembly GCA_034641835.2 of Pinus albicaulis. NCBI lineage: Eukaryota > Viridiplantae > Streptophyta > Pinopsida > Pinales > Pinaceae > Pinus > Pinus albicaulis. Next base: position 1,729,409,842 of record CM076578.1, on the reverse strand, counting down.
CCCTCACCATCAGTCCAGCTGTGGCTTTCGGAGGCAACTGAAGACGCTATGAGCAGCTTAATATATCTAAATTTAACTACTGAATCAGATAAGCAAAACTGAAGTGTACAAAGCAAGACTGAAGTTAAACAAAAGCTATGGAAAGCAAACTAGCAGCAGAATAATGTTAGTTTCATATCATTAGCCAAAATACTATGAAAATGCCCGGGCTGTCTACCTAAAACCTGCACAAGAAAACTGATCAGTGATTGACAATCATAAAAAACATGAAAGACAGGAATGCAATGGAAATTATAGAAATGTATAAACAGAAATGAAACAACTACAAAATATGAACATGTAATGGATTATGATACAATGACTTTTAAAGAAATGAAATGAGAAATATATACATTAATACACAGAACCTTGGCTGAGCAGGGGCCCTCTACACAGCTTTGGTACGATCCTCAAACACGAATTAAGTTGTAAAACAGAGTTTTCTCATATTAACAAGTAGTTCATTACAGACTGGTAGTATTACGGCTCAAGGCAGCGTAATCACTACAAAGCAAACATAACAGAGTACGCACATCAACTATCAACTAACAAGGATCAACTAACTCTACGTGCGTATGCAAACGCTCTATATATAACAGCAAACTGTAACTGTTTCCTAAAGTTCATGATGACAGGGAGCACGTAGACCACTCTGTCCACGGATATAGGAGTATGGCCGTGTTGGAAAGTGGATCTACGGAAGGTGGATGCTTCAATTCAACTCCAGAACTCTGCACAGATGTCGATTTAACCTCCGCAAGCTTAGAAACGGCCGTATGGATGTTTATTTGCCACGAAACAGAGTCCAGCCGACATGAAACTCCATAGTTGACTTCCACGTGGATGGCTTTGACCGCGGCTTCTTTGGACGAGTGTACTTGAACCAATAGGACACGAACCATGTCCTCGTCATTCCTAGCCTGCCCATGTGGCTCATTTCCTTTGTAGACACCTGTAGCATATAATTCCACAAAATAGCTGCGGAAAGTTACAGCAGCTGCGGAAAGTGGCAAGTTTCCGCAGCTGTATGAACAAAATCTAAATCAAATAGAAAACACAAAAACATAATTAAAAACCATGTTAGATACCCTTTTGCACATGATATTGAAAATTTTGGAGGTTTAGGTGAGTGAAAAAGATATGGAAAAGTGTATGGAAAAGAGGCAAATTTGGGACTCAACATACCCCCACTGTGAAGGTGTTGCATGTCCTCATGCAACCAAAATTTTGATACTCTTTGTTCAATTCATGTGCCTTGATACTTCAGCCAGCACATCTAACCCCCTTCTCTTCTTCTTTGGTACTTCCATCATTCCGGGTTTCTTCATTAAGCACCTGAATTTGATATTCACAAGTGCTCTGCTCAATTTTTGGCATTTCCTTTTTAACTTCTTATTCTTCTTTTGCCAAATACCCAAATGTAACATAGTATTGTCATGGATGATCTTGTCCAGTTTGCCTTGCTCTTTGAGTGTTTCATTTTCATTTTTGATATGCCGATTCAAAAGCTCTAGTTCAAAAATTTCCCGTTTTAATGACTGAACTAAATCATCCTGCAATGTATGAGGCTGAATAGAAGAGGTACTTGGGCCTGTGGCTGCCTTCTCCAAGGATTCTATATAGTCATATACCTTTTGCTGTTTGTGGTCTACTTCCGGTGTCTTTTTCATTGGGCTGTCCCCAAAGTGATGCAAGGGAGAATTATGTTCAAAATCTGGCCGAGGAGAACTTACATCAATATTTTGCTGAGAATAAGATGGAGTATGCTCATTGTCTGATTGGGAGTGAAAGGAGTCAGGTTCACGAACTGACTGAAATGGACTATGGTCAGTTGGAGACTGTTCAGATGTCTCCTCACCCAAATCAATGAAATGAGGACCTTTAATTTGTGTTTTTCTCAGTTTTCCCTTAAGCCTGCTGCTTCTCCTCACATGCTGTGGTACACTACTCTTTTGTTCTTGTTTTCTTGTCTCTGCCTTCTTGGACAGAGATGACTGTTTTTGAAGAAAAATTAATCTTTCAGATAGAATTTGGTGATCTTCTTCTTCAGAAGAAGAAGTTTTATGGACAGCCTCAATAATTTCTTTTCCTTTTGGTATTATTGGCTTCTTAGTTTTGATTTCCTTCTTCTTCCTTTTTACCAATCTCTCTTCCCTATCAGTTTTCTTCATAGTAGTAGTAGAAGTATTTTGGATTTCATCTACTGTTCTTTTCCTTCTACTTCTTTTTGCTGTGCTAGCTACGGGAATTTCCTGTGTAGGAGAAACTTGGGTTTCAACATTCATTTTCTTTCTTCTACTCCTTCTAATTGAACTTCCTTCAGGAATTTCCTGAGGCTCTTCAAAGAAGTTTCTAACTAGGAATTGTTCCCATGTATCTTTTCTTTCTTTTAGCTCCTTTTCAATCAGAATTTTTATAAGGCCATGGTGATATAAATGAGGCTCTACATCTCCTAGGTGTTTTTGCACAGTCACAGCCATTTTCTTCAAGCTATTGAATAGAAAATAAGGAAGATTGAGAGTTTGGTTTTCAAGAAAATTCATCAATAGCCTAGTATGATACATGTACATAGAGCCAAAACGGCCTTCACATGTAATAAATTTATGAACAATGAGTAATAAAGTGGCCCATTCATCTTTTATTGCATGCACAGGGATTCCTCTTTTGAAAACAGTGATATCCATACCTTGATTTCGGAGGATTATTCTCCATGCCTCATCACCGATACTTTTATTTTTGAACCAACTTTCTCCTTCCTGAAGAAGGTCTGTGGCTGCTGCTATTGATGCTTCATTAACCAAAAACTTGAGGTCTCCCACTTCTGCTTCCGAGCCATCAAATGATCTTGCAAACGCTTTGGTAACTTCTCTGTGGTAACCCCTGAATTTCTGAATAAAACGCAGCCATTTAGCTTTCCTCAACATCTCTTTTGCTTGTGGAAATCCCTCTATAAAATTCGGTCCTTCCGGCTCTGCCCTTAATAATTTTCCCATTTTACTTCTCTGTGTTTCACAGGCTTGCCTCTGTGAGGGTTTAAGTGGAAATGGAATGATGGAATACACAGGATCGAGCACAATACTGTGGGGATGTTATCACAAAATGGAAATGAGCACCATAAACAGGATGGAGTAAGACTGTGGGTAGATATACGGAAGTGAGAGTGAGCAAAAGGAACGGAATGGAGTGAAACAGGGAATGAGAATGAGTAGAGTGGGGTTTTGTAAACACGACAGAGACACGACAAAAGAGGTTAACAAAGTATAATGCATTCGGCCGCATTTTGAATTTTGGTGGCTGTGTAATAACTATAAACACGTTTCAATAAATGGTTATGAAGTTATGCGGCTTGTAAGAGTCCTTTGTCAACTCAAATACGTATCATTATCTCCGGTGGGATATTAGAACATGAGTGAGAATCAGAATTTCAATGATGAAACCGTTTGTGAATAAATGCAAGAGGATAACATAGAGATCGTGGAAGGTTACATGACTGTCAATATAATCATTGCGCGTTATGGGTAGAGCTCATAGTTTAAAATTATATAAAAATGTGTTTTTCGATACTATTTGAAATAAACTTTATTCATACCTTTGGAATCCTTGCTTTTGCCCTTGGTCTTCAACTGATTGATCTTCATTAGTGTCTGGAATGTTCCATTGATCCTCTCTCCTGCATTTTATTTCATAATTAAGAAAATAACAACTAACTGTAATATCTTTTTTGAAAATGCAGCAGTAGTAGCTGAATCGCTCCGGGCCGGGCGGAAACTAGAGTCGCCCGGAACACGGCATGTCACCGCGAAACCGGCTACGACGGCATTTGGCCGAAATAGAAATGAACAAATGACAAATGACCAGATGGAAATGGTCATAAAAAAAGATTTTTATTGATGGAATGGATGAAATGAAGTGGAATGAAGTGAAATGAAATGAAATGAAGTGGAATGAAATGGAGTGGGTGGTGAAATGAAATGAAATGAAAGAGAGATTTTTTTTTGGAAAATATAGAGTGTCAGGTGTCCCTGATTTTCACCCCATATTTTCTGTATAAGACTGCCAATCAATGATTGGTTTTCAGGCTTATACCATTTTTTTTCTCTCTTTTTTTTTTTTTTTTTAACTTGAAAAACAAAAGCTAGGCTGGTGGAGAAGAAGAATTCTTCTGTACCAGCCTGATTGCAGAACTTTCTTGAAACAACTTGACAAAATCCTCTTTAGAGAGTGGCTTATGATAAACTTTCAATCTATGGCTATTCACAATAAGAGGAGTTTGAAACTCATCAATGGTCTTGATTCTTACAGCTCCATTGCTAAAGATCTTGTCAATCTCATATGGCCCAAGCCAATGAGTCTGAAATTTTCCTTGAAAATCTTTAAACTTGGAATCAAATAACAATGCCCAATCTCTTTCTTGAAACTTCTTCTCTTTGATGTACTTGTCATGCCATTTAGCTCTTTGATATTGAACTAGATCAGTTCTTAAAATTGCTTCTTGTCTGATCTCATCTAGCTCATTCAACTGCTCCATTCTATGCTTTTGGGCTTCTGATAAGTCCATCCCCAACTGAACTGCTATCTTAAAGGTCTTGACTTGGAACTCAATGGGGAGCAAGACTTCTTTCCCATAAACAAGTTCATAGAGAGAATGTCCTGTTGTATTCCTCCATGTAGTTCTGTAGGCCCATAAGGCTTCTGGAAGCCTTTCTGCCCAATCTCTTCTATGTAGATGAACAGTTTTGGTGATGATACTTTCAAGAACTTTGTTTGTGGACTCCACTTGATCATTTGCTTGTGGATGGTAAGGAGTAGATCTTCTGTGCTTGATTTTGTATTCTTCCATCAACTTCTCCACCAAATTTTATGTGAATTGGCTCCCCTGATCTGTTACAATTTCTCTTGGAACACCAAAGTGAGTAAAAATATCCTCATAAAGAAAATGAACAACTGAATTTTCAGTAGCATATACTAATGCTTTAGCTTCTACCCATTTAGTAACATAATCAGTGCAAACCAATATATACTTCTTTTGCTTCGATGGTGGATTAATCGGTCCAATGAAATCTAAAGCCCATTTTTCAAAGGGTTCAATGAGTACCCGTGTTTGCAATGGCATTTCATTTGAAAGGGTAGGTTTCCCTACTCTTTGGCAGCTATCACACCTTTTGACATATTGTTTTGCATCTTTGAAGAGAGAAGGCCAATAATATCCCAAGGAAAGGATTTTATAGGCCGTCCTTTTGTCCGCAAAGTGTCCGCCGCATGGTTCATCATGAAATGCCTTAAGAATATCAGGCATTTCATCTTCCCTGACACATCTTCTGATCACAAGATCTGGCCCTGTTTTAAACAATTCGTTAGAAATCCATGAATATCTTGAACTCTCCTCAATAATTTTTCGTTTTTCTCTTGGAAATAAATGTGAAGGTAGTTTCCCTGTAACCAAATTGTTAGCAATATCTGCATACCAAGGGGTCTTAATAGTTACTGCAAACAAATATTCATCAGGAAACTTATCTTCTACAGGAGAATCTTCTTTAGTATTCTGAATCCTAGACAAGAAATCAGCTACTGTATTCTGTTTTCCTCGTCTATCCAACACAGTAATATTGAATTCTTGCAAAAGTAAAAGCCATCTTGTCACTCTGCCATTAGTAACAGGTTTGTTCATTAAATATCTAATTGCAGAATGGTCAGTATGAATAAAAGTTTCATAGCCCGTTATATAATGTCTAAACTTATTAATTGCATGAACAACAGCTAAAAACTCTTTTTCAGTCACAGTATAGTTCAACTCTGTGGGAGTCAAATTTTTACTGGTGTAATAAATGGCATAAGGAATTAAATCTTTTTGACCAAACACAGCTCCAAGAGCTGTATCTGAAGCATCTGTAGAAATATGAAAAGGAAGTTTCCAATTTGGTCCTCTCAAGATAGGTGCTTCAGATATTCTTGTTTTCAAAGTTTCAAAAGCTGATTGACAATCAGGATCCCATTTAAATTCACAGTCTTTTGTAAGCAATTTGAAGAGTGGGGATGCTATTTTAGTGAAGTTTTCTATAAATCTTCTATAGTAACCAGTAAATCCTAGAAAACTTCTAACATCTCTTTGACAATTTGGAATAGGCAACTTGGAGATGACTTCAACTTTTGATCAATCAACCTTAATCCCATCTCCCGAAATATGATGTCCTAAAACAATCCCTTCAGTAAACATCATAAAGCATTTTTCATGGCTTAATGAAAGGTTTGTTTCTTTACATCTTATAAGAGCTTTTTCCAAATTTTCTAATGCCTCTTCAAATGAATTACCATAAACTGTAAAATCATCCATATAAACCTCTACACAATCATGGATTAGATCAGAAAAATTCCTAGTACTGCTCTTTGGAATGTTGCTGGTGCATTACACAACCCAAAAGGAAGCACTCGGTAGGAAAAAGTTCCCCATGGACAAGTAAATGTGGTCTTATCTTGATCTTCAGGTGCTACCTGAATTTGATTATAGCCACTAAAACCATCCAAAAATGAAAAGTACTTTTTACCTGCTAATGTATCTAATACCCGATCAATAAAAGGCAAAGGAAAGTGATCCTTCAAAGTTGCTTTGTTCAATTCCCTGTAATCAATGCATACTCTCCATTTACCATTCTTTTTAGGTACTATAACCAAAGGAGAAACCCATCGGCTATCTGAAATTGGATAAATGAAGTTTACATTGAGAAGTTTTTGGAGTTCTTCTTTCACTATCTCCCTAAGATTTGGATTCATCCTTCTTTGAGGTTGTCTGATTGGTCTACTGTTTTCCTCAATATAGATATGATGGATGCAAGTCTTAGGATCAATACCCTTCATGTCAGTATACTCCCATGCAAATGCAGTAGAATGTTTTGGCAAGATTCTGGTTAGTTCTTCTTGTTGTGACTTCTCCAGATGTTTATTGATATTCAATGTCTTTTCTGGAAAAATCTCAAAAACAGAATTACCAAATTCTTCCATAGAGTAAAGAGACATTTGTCTTGATGATAAATATTCTATGTCAGATTCCAACTGAAATTGTGTGGGGTCATATTCTCAAGTTATCTCAAAATTTTCTAATGTGTTCAGAATTTGACTATCCTCACTAATTTCAGAAATGGTAAAGACAGGTTGTATAGTGTTCTCATCATCGACCCATTCATTGTCTCCTATTTCTGTAATTGCTCTTGCCGGAGGATACAAATTGAATTTCTTTGTCGAATTACCATTAGAAATGTACATGTCTCCAGATCTACAACTAATAAAAGCATCAGCTGTGGCCAGCCAAGGTCTTCCTAAGATAATTGGATGTCCTCCTAGATTGCTTTTGGGAGTCAAAATCATAAAGTCTACTGGATATTCCCAAGAATCTAAGGAGACTGAAATATCTTCTAATACACCATCTGTTTTAATAACCGATCGATCTGCAAGTTGCAATAAAGTAGGTGTAAAAAAAAGGTTAGGAAGTTTTAACTGTTCCATAGTCTGTCTACTCATAATGTTGATAGCAGCCCCTAAGTCAATCAATGTGTTTGGAATTTCTATCCCATTTATATGTGTCTTTACAATTGGACTTCCTGGATCTACATACTTCTGCATGGTAATTTTTCCCATCATAATGTCTGCAATCTTTCCTACCAGGTGGATTCTTCTTGTGTCCTTTAGCTTCCTTCCTGGTCTTTTGAAACTCAACTCCTTTATGGTTTTTGCTAGAATAGGAATTTCCCGAATGGCTTGTAGCAATGGAATCTTGATACAAACATTCTTCAATTCATCTAAAAAGTCATAGTTAGGCAACAAGATTTGTTTTTCCACCCCCTTATCAATTTGTAATCTTTCCGGAAAAGGAGGTGTAGATGAAGATACAGGTTGCTCAACTATAGGAGTTGTGGATGTTAGCTTTTCTTTTTCTTTTTGAATTTTTGAATTTTGAAGAGATTTTTCCTCAGAACCCTTATTGACTTGAAGAGAGTCCTCCTCAGAGGTATCTTGCTCTTGAATGTCTATAGAAGGTTTTTCTAAAACTCTACCAGATCTGAGTTGTACATCGTTGAGAGGAACAATCATATAGGTAGGAAATTGCTGTCCTTCTACCATATAAGTAGTTTGAGGATTCTTATTGTTAGGATTTGGCAATGGCTGAGCTGGAAGTTGATTTGTCTTCTGTTGGTATGGGAGCATGAGTTGAGGATTTGTATTTTGTTGAGAAGGTTGATGTTGTGGAATTGGCAATGAAAGTTGTTGTGGATTTTGGCTTGGAAATTGTGGAGCTTGCTGATTTTGAAAAGATGGAGGATATTGATAAAATTGAGCAAATCTCCCATAAGGATTTTGCATCCCTTGTACCCATGGCTGATATGAATTTTGATGTTGGGGCCAAGATTGTTTCCAAGGAGTCCAATTTGGTGGGGTTTAAAGATTCATAGGGTTATTAAACCCTTGAGATTGTTGTCCCTGCCAAGGTCTCCTTGCGACAAAACAGAGAGATTCTACTGAGTTTGGATCTTCTTGAAAAACAGCTTTGAGTCCAGGGATTGAAGGACAATCCTTGATCTCATGATTTTCTAAACAAATCATACATGTTTCTACAACTTTTGCATCCAAGGGACATTCCCTTAAAGCATGTTTCTTTCTACATTTCGGACAAAAGATGGCTAAAGCATCTGTTTCTGCTTTTTGCTTGTTTTGGATTTTAAGGGTGTCTAGTTGTTCACTAAGACTCCCTAAGATATCAGTTTTGAACTCATCAAGCATGTTACCAATCTCTGCCCTACTTACTGATCCAGTTGCAGATTTGTTAGCCCTAATAAGAGAAGAATCCCTAGGCCCTTTTCCTGTTTTAGATTTTCCCCTTGAGAGATGGATACATAGTTCTGTTATATCACGAAATGGAAGGTGAGAAATATCTCCTTTCCCCATCATGTTTAAAATGTCTATCCATTCATCTCTAATGGCTTTTAATAGGAGGGCTTTCAAGGTTTCATTATCTAGGTTGCTCATCTTTGCTCTTTTCAAGTTGTATTGAAATCTTTCAATTAAGTCTTCCAAATTTTCATCTTCTTTTTGCATCATTTTGAATACCTCATCCTTGTGATTGGTGGGCATACAATAGTCCAAGTATCTATCCAAAAATGTTTGTTTCATATCATTCAAAGTCCTAATAGATTGAGTGGCTAATCCCATGAACCATTTCAAAGCAGATCCCTTCAATGTTGAAGGAAACAGTTTGAGTTTTTGAGAGTCTTCCATATAATCATAGGTTCGGCACACAACTTCAAACTCAAACAGAAATGTTTCAGGATCCTCACTTTGCAATCCATAAAAGTTAGGGAGAACAGATGGTGAGATATTTTTCATTGTTGCATGAGTTTCCTCATCAACTATAGGGAATCCAAGCAAATTGTCCCTATTTCTACCATCATTTCCTTCACCATTGTTATCTCCATTATCTCTTCCTCTTCTACCTTCACCTCTATTTATTACTTCCTCTGCCATGATAGTTTCTTTAGAGTCCTTATAGTCCTCTAGTTCTTCTACCAAGGAAGGATGAGAGAAAGTCTCTTTGTTTTCTAAGTGGGTTTTAGTAGGTGGTATAGGAGAATCCTCTAATTCAGTTGTTCCTTGACTTCCAAAAATCTTAAGGCTAGGGGTAGATTGTGGTGAATCTGGTCTATGCCTTGAAGAAGATGGAGTTATGAAAATCAAACTCTTGGCTTTAGCTATAAACCTTCCCCTAGAATCTCTTTCTCTATGCATGTCATTTTTTATTTTTTTTTTTAAAGTTGGGCTAATAATTCTCTTTCTGATCTTCCAGATCACACTAGGTGCAAGAAAAGAGCATACTTAAGAAATTACTAAACCAATAACTCTCTTTTCTGATCCTCCAGATCACACTAGGTGCAAGAGGAGAGCATACTTCAAGAAGTTATCAAGTTTTCCCTTCTTTTATGATTTTATGCTTTTTTTTTAAAGAAATTGGCTACCTAGTTACACTTCCCCGGCAACGGCGCCAAAATGTTTGGTCAATTTAGTGTGTCCTAAATTGCTGCATTTAATTTTTCAATCCGGGAATCGTAAGCTGATGAAGTGCGGCGCACTATATGTGCAAGATAACCTATTTCTTAATTTTTGTCGTTTTTGGTTTTTCTAAGGTGAAATGGAAATTCTAAAATGAAAACAAGTTTGGTTATATTTGTTCAAGGAAGTGATATCCCCTATAATGATTTACCAATCTTGAAACTTTAAAAGCAAATTGAAATTACAATGACAAGACTTGAAAGAAAGTAAAAGTGTACTGCTGAAATGAAAAGGTGCTGCTAATCTAATGAATCAAAACAGGAAACTAGTGAACATGAAAACCAAACTATTCTTGCTGCCAACTGAACACAAAAGAAACTACGCTTATGGAAATTCAAAATCACAACAAAATAAATCTAAATCAGATTACATCAATTCATTTTCTGACCCTTCATCATTAGACCAGCTATGACTTGCGGAAGTAATCATAAACAACTTGTGTAACTGATTATTTAATTTGCAGAAAGTAAACTAATACTAAACCATACACACATGATTCAATCCCTCGCCATCAGTCCAGCTGTGGCTTTCGGAGGCAACTGAAGATGTCATACATGATTTAATATATCTAAATTTGCAAAAAAGAAACTAATACTAAACTACACATTTCATCATGCAGTCCCTCACCATCAGTCCAGTTGTGGCTTTCGGAGGCAACTGAAGACGCTATGAGCAGCTTAATATATCTAAATTTAACTACTGAATCAGATAAGCAAAACTGAAGTGTACAAAGCAAGACTGAAGTTAAACAAAAGCTATGAAAAGCAAACTAGCAGCAGAATAATGTTAGTTTCATATTATTAGCCAAAATACTATGAAAATGCCCGGGCTGTCTACCTAAAACCTGCACAAGAAAACTGATCAGTGATTGACAATCATAAAAACATGAAAGACAAGAATGCAATGGAAATTATAGAAATGTATAAACAGAAATGAAACAACTACAAAATATGAACATGTAATGGATTATGATACAATGACTTTTTAAAGAAATGAAATGAAAAGTATATACATTAATACACAGAACCTTGGCTGAGCAGGGGCCCTCTACACAGCTTTGGTACGATCCTCAAACACGAATTAAGTTGAAAAACAGAGTTTTCTCATATTAAAAAGCAGTTCATTACAGACTGGTAGTATTACGGCTCAAGGCAGCGTAATCACTACAAAGAAAACATAACAGAGTACGCACATCAACTATCAACTAACAATGATCAACTAACCAACTAACTCTGTGCGTATGCAAACGCTCTATATATAACATCAAACTGTAACTGTTTCCTAAAGTTCATGATGACAGGGAGCACGTAGACCACTCTGTCCACGGATATAGGAGTATGGCCATGTTGGAAAGTGGATCTACGGAAGGTGGATGCTTCAATTCGACTCCAGAGCTCTGCACAGATGTCGATTAACCTCCGCAAGCTTAAAAACGGCCGTATGGATGTTTATTTGCCACGAAACAGAGTCCAGCCGACATGAAACTCCATAGTTGACTTCCACGTGGATGGCTTTGACCGCGGCTTCTTTGGACGAGTTTACTTGAACCAATAGGACACGAACCATGTCCTCGTCATTCCTAGCCTGCCCATGTGGCTTATTTCCTTTGTAGACACCTGTAGCATATAATTCCACAAAATAGCTGCGGAAAGTTGCAGCAGCTGCGGAAAGTGGCACGTTTCCGCAGCTGTATGAAAAAAATCTAAATCAAATAGAAAACACAAAAACATAATTAAAAACCATGTTAGATACCCTTTTGCACATGATATTGACAATTTTGGAGGTTTAGGTGAGTGAAAAAGATATGGAAAAGTGTATGGAAAAGAGGCAAATTCGGGACTCAACACTCACCCTTGAAGAACTGAAATTCCTACCTTAAAAACTACCAACAACTGAGGAGCTACAAGAATCAACACCATATTTGATTTGAACATAAATAGTCTTATTATCTCCGAGTATTTCCCTAATCACATTGACCAGTAGATTCTCCTCATGGATTATTTCTCTCATTCTATTTATTAGTAAAATCCACAAAATGTATCCCTACATTTGAATCTTGGGAAAAAAACATATAATTGTTATCATTTAAATTATCCATATCTCTTCGAGCCCAAAAATCCATTTTCTTTGGATAAGATTTATCTATAACCTCAGAAGCAACCCTATTATAAGTTTGAGGACCATTATGTCGTGTTGGGTCTTGAAAAAGTATGATGAAATGAAATTAGGTGAAGACCAGATCCAGGTTTACCATGTCAGAACCTAGGTTCATTGAGATGACGACCTTGGTTTGAATATATCCACCATACAAACTAGGATCACCATACTTATCGTTGCCATCTCCCTTTCATCATCAAGATTAACATACTAAGGACCTATAACCTGTGGAGGTCCATGGTAGTCATTGCAAATGTAATTTATTAGAATACATGCCATATCTTAATATGATATTTACCACATCCAAAAATGGCATCATTCACATCATTTTGAAGAAGTCTACAAATAAGGTCAACATAGTTTTTTTCACATTTACGACTTCCCTCACATTTGTTGTTTCTTGAAGCTCGAGAACTTTCATAACAAAAATAGGCAAAGTCAAACAACAAAAATGGTCCACTCCCTTTTCATTTTCTAATGTTATACTGAAGTTTTATTAGAGACACTGTTTGTTTGTTTGTTTTGGTGAGAAAAAAGTTTTCCCTTGGTTTTATGTGACTTTCAATTTATCATATGTAGCATGTTGAGAAATGGGAAAGAAAAACGTGTGACATTTATCTTGCAGAATTGATGTTGAATGAGTTGATTGAAAGGATACATAGTTTAACCAAGCTACAATTCACTTTGGTAAAGGCAGAGGAACATCTTAAAAAACTTCTTAAGAATACACTATATACAAAGTTTGACCATAAGTAATATATGCATTTTTATTTTGTAGATATGTTATTTTTTCTACCCAAGATATCACAACAAGAAAAATATTGATATTGTAGAAATTGTTTGAGGACGTCATTGAGGTCGATTTTTCTGATATCCTATATACTTTCTCATATGTTAGGAAGGCTTTAAATATGAATTAATATGTTCATGAAACAAATCAGATTCAAATTTTATAAATATAAAAGATAAAAAGAAATGTCAATGCCTTTGTTTGAATTTTACTTGACTTTGTTTTGGGCAGGTTACAGGAAATGTGATTGGAAAAAGGATGGGGAGACTATGCATATCACATCTTGGATATGGTTCATTTGTTGTTAGAGATCCTTTAGACACCTAAGCCATCGACTTTGGAAATGTTTCTAGTAGGAATTCCTATGGTTTTTAATGTTGTGATTATTTCACCTCATGTTTATTTTGGGCAAGCAAATGTTTTAGGAATTCCAGACACGACATCGGTGGATAGGTAAAAATTTGTCTATAATTTCAATTTCCATTCCATGATATCCTCTCTTTATTGTTTAATTGTATTTTGGATGTTTATTTTGATTTTGTTGTCTTTTAAATATGAGATTGAAAATACTTAGTACCATGTCCATTTAAAAAACAACCAAAGCTTGAAGAAGAAATTAGTATTACACTATATTGATTGGAATCCTTATAGCTATTTTGTGTTAAAATATTTTCATGACTATCATAGAAAGTTACTTTCATGTTGTTATTTGAGTACATGTTTATATACATGACTAAGTTCATGCTTTAGAAAATAAAATGTTGTTGTGAATAAAACGACAAGGATTAAACATCACACCTCAGATTATTTGTTTTCACAAGTTATCTATAGCTTGAGCTTTTTAGCATATAACTTAGTTGACATGACTGTTCCTAAGCTTTTCTTGAAAGTTGAATACTAAGTTACTAAGGTCTTCTTTTCTATATATGGTGACTTTTTATTTTCTGTGTTTATACAGGTTATCTGACCACATTATATTGGCAATTATCGCCCCAATGAAGAAAATTTGTTCAAGTTTCTTACTTGTATGGGGAAAAATGGCTTTGACATTGCTGATGTTGAGGTATATGTCATATAAACTATTTATAGTCTAATTTAGTTTATATTCTAGTGTTAATTTTATTTCATGTTTTAAGCTCTGCATTACATCTTCTTTTTTTTTTAGAGAATGAACTCAGTATTGATGGCAAGAATCATGAATTGGAAAAAGAGGGGAGCAATAACATTCGAGCGACAAATGCAAAAAGAGATAGAGGAGAACTAATCTGGTGATACTCTTAGAGCCAAAATCTCGCATAAGACACATATAAAGACTAATGGTCAAGTATTTATAGTTGGTGAATTCACCTGCAATGCCTTGAAAACACAACGATAATGTTTTGAAGTGATGAAACACCATTTCATGTGTAAATTGTAATCCATCCAATATTAAGTTGGAAAATCATATTGTAATACTTTAAAATTTCATATAATATAGTTTATGTGGTTGAAATTATTTATAGTTGCACTTGATATTGTTTAGTATGTTGAGATTCAACAAGATGACGAGCTTAGTGAAAAGAGTCGCCTTCACTAAGTGGGCCCGCAGGCTATTTTTGGCGCAAAGTCTATTTTTAGTCTATGTCTATTTTTAGACATGTCGATCATATTCTATGAGTTGCAGGATGCTATTTGTGGACGGTTGGTCAAGTTGGAAAAAATAGATGGACTTCTATTTTTAGACATATTGGGCAGAATCTATTTTTAGATTGCCAGTCTAAAAAAATATATGTCGAATATTATTAGCTCTTAAGAATATTTGGACTCTAAACATTATCTTATTCTCTTGGAGCACTTCAGTTAAGTGCACAGATGTGGCACAGTAGCTGATAGAAGGAATTACACTATTCCTGAGGGTTTACTGGAGCTAATGCATGAGGAATTCAGTTAGAACTCATGTGACAGAGTTTGGTGGAGTTATAGAAGTAGTTGGTGGAGTTGTATTTAGTTTAACTCAGTTAGAATTTGTTGAGCTAGTTGTATCTAGTCTAAATGATTAATACACTAGTGAGAGTTATGTGACTTAATTAGTTAATTAATTCACTAAATAATAACTCATTAATCAATTGAAGAATACATCAGTTAACTACAGTGCATGGACAGCTTTAGTGGAGACTAGTGGAGAGGTAGGTGAAAGAGCAAGTGTGAATATCAGTTGTGACTATAGTGATGCATTGATTGCATCCAACACTCAGTGGAGATGCCAATGAGGATTGCGTGAGAAAATCTGGTTGGATTCGAGTTCATTCAAAGCCATTATTCAGCAGGGATTGCGCATTAGAGGCAGGCTAGCAGGTGGTAGAGATCGGTACATGGATTTGCAAGATTGGGCCTGATTAGTGTGTGGCGATTGTATTGTACTGAGAGCTTGATATGATCAGCTTTGTATGAGAATTTTTATATGATCTCCATGACATATGTTATATACATATATTTAGGGTTTTTAGCTTCAGGCTTTCCCATTAAACAACTGTGTTAAAGTGTGTGAATTTTTATGGTTTCATGTGTGCATTGCAATTGATTTAATTTCCGCATGTGATGATCAATAGTGGAATAGATTTTGTATTGTGCATCAAGTTAAAATAGTGTGTGATCAGGAGAATCTTGGTATATAACACATAAGCTATATAATTTCTACATGGTATCACAACGATATTGATCAGAGCAGATTGAAATTATTGAAGTTGTTGAGTTTTGTGCTGGTGGAATTCGAATTTGCTGCAGTGTTTTCTTGGTGTTGAAGTTGAGTATTCATTGAAATTTCTTTCAATGGATTGCGATTGGAGTATGCCATTGATGGAAGCTCTAATTATATTGCATGGAAGGATAGGATGGAGGTGGTGCTGGATGATAATGGGTTGAAGGAGTTCATAGATGCAAAAATTCCAAAACCTGCTTCGAGCGATGCAACCGCAGGTGACGCATGGAAAAAGAAGATAGAAAA
Source organism: Pinus albicaulis (assembly GCA_034641835.2). NCBI lineage: Eukaryota > Viridiplantae > Streptophyta > Pinopsida > Pinales > Pinaceae > Pinus > Pinus albicaulis. The sequence goes on along the minus strand of CM076578.1, from coordinate 1,729,393,781 downwards.
ATTTCAAAGGATTCTATTGGAAGGTGTGAAGGATCACATAGTGTACAACCTTCATCAGGGAAAATTTTAAGAACCTCCCTAAATTTATATGTATAATAAATGGGCGAATCCCCATGATACATAGGAAAAATAGAAGGCGATTTTATTAATAATATAATATGTATATATAATTTTTTGGCAAATCTCTCACCAAATTATATCATCTTGTAAAATCATGGCGAATCACTAGTACAAAATGGAGAATCACTAAGAAATCCAAGGGTTGTTGCAGTACCTTGGCACCAAGAGGGTATTCAAGAAGAAACTATAAAATAACTTGACTACATTGTTGGCTAATCAAAAGAGCTTGACTAGTTACCATCAAATGTGCCGCTCAAGTGACTAAATCATACAGATCTGGAACCAATAGTTTCCGCGTAACAATTTCTCTCAAAAGTGATAGTGCAATGATAGTTGCAATACTCTCTAAATTTATAAAGAGTGGACATTGGAGAAACATCTTTAATGGATCATTTTAGATGGTTGTATTTGCATGTATACTCAAAATCATAACAAGTAAATTAACATAAGATTGCATTAAGGGACTTTCACTCTTTCTTGATGTTAGGACCATATTAAACACTAAGGAGGTAATATTTATACTGTGAATATCAATAGATGGTAGGGGAAGTCTCAATAGTCAAGCCAAACATTTCACAAAATGTGATATAACTCCTTCATACTTATATTTCAGGAAATTCCCTAATAGTTGTATAAAAGGGCCTAACATCACTATTAAATATCAATCACTCTTATCTACTTTTATTTTTTTCATATGGTTCTCAAGAAGTCTCAGTGCAAACATTGAAATTAGATACCTATTGGGTGTATCTAGCTTATCATCAGTAGGTCCCTTCATTGAATTTTTATGAGTCCAATGATTTTGAAAATGCCAAGCCAAGTTTAATAAACAAAGTAGTCTTCCTACCAATATTTTCTTCCTCCATACCATCCTCAATCAATCCGTATGCAAAAAAACAAAATTGTCTGAGTTAATGATGCATTAGCCTGAAGATTGGTTTCTTAATAGTGTAACATGGACTCAATCTTAAATTTTTCTTTTGGTGTAAGTTTTCTATGATGATTGCATCTAACAGTCACCAATAATGTACTAGAATGCATAGAGAAAGCAATTAACTGTAAAATTTCAAAATATTTGTCACTCCTTGTCTCCTTCATTTTGAAGGAAATTTTTTCAACTTCCTTTCTTCAACATCTCCTCCCATGATATCATTTTCTGCAACTTATAGAAGTTGTTGCACACAATAGTAAATATCTCCAATATCCAGGGAAGATGAAACTTTTAATATGATGAAATTAACAGTATAAGCTAAAACAGACAATTCATAACCCCTTGTTAATATTGTATGTGGTGTTTTTGCAATGAACTACAAATATTGCGGTCCTAATTCCTTCACACATGCAACTAAGGAAGCCCTGGCCTCATCTCTTACAAAACAAGGGTGACTCTTCAACAGATTTAAAAAATCTTGTATAATACGAGGAAGCTCTAATTCCATTATTTCCAAAGGCATAAGTTTCAATAGCTTTAGTGAAAAATGGATAACTAAAATATTAACCACATTTGAGCAAGATATCATCAACTTATTTATCTCAGGTAGAACATACTTTTGTAGATGTTCATGTATTTCAACGGAGATAATATTTTTGTTATCACTATTCCTCCTTAACTCCATATATGGCTTATCAAATGTCATTTCACCAATCTCAATTTGATGATGATGTTTTTCTGGTTCTACAGAGGACATTCTATCGATAAAATGAAACTTATCTATTATAGACCAAATTGGCCATATAAGTATATTGTTATTATCTTCCTCATGGAAGCCATCATTTGAAATGCTCTCATCAATAAACTGAAGTGAGAGTCCCATATTATGTTACCAACGATAAAAGCAAGTGTTTCTAGGCAATAATTCACAACATTTCCCTCTTTGTTACCTCTTGCCCCAAACAACAAACAAAAAAAGAGTGGCACAAATATTTGCATGATATTTCCCTTCATGACATTCCATATATGCTAGAAATGTCAATAGATTGCAACAGGTTATCGTAATAAAATTATAGAGAAAAGAATAACAATATGCCACTCCAATGTTATTCATAAATATAAACATATAAACACATATAGACTCAAACATTCTATCTTACCTCAAATAGATTTCCAACATCTAGGATATTTCTAAACCATGCCATTGCTCTTGATCTCCTATCTTTATTCATAACTAAACAATTTAAGACATGCTTAACAAATATTTAAGACCAATTTCCACATCCATCATTGATGCAAGAACCAAGTAGACATTGCTTCACCATGTTTATATAATTAGGTTTCAACTTTCTTCTCACTGTTTAGGTCATCTTGAAAATCTTCATGTTGCATCACCTCTTCACTTTCTAATACATAGGAATAAAATTGAATAAAATAAAGCAGACGAATGGAGGCCCTATGCCTGAGTGAGAGGTCTTCTGATCATACACACAATGTGAGAGAATAAGAAAGATACATGGATAACCTATATGGGAGAATAATTGAGGAGATATTTTCTCATAACCAACAAGCCTCTTATCATAATCATTATTTCCAATTCTAGATAATGATATTTAATTCAAATCACATACCAGTTTGCCCTGCAAGGAAGAAAAAAGAATTTAGGTCATAAATAAACAACATACTTTAATAATATAACCAATGAATAAAGAATAGAGTCACTATAAACTAAGATCATGGGACATTAAATAATATCAAACTTTGGTCAACCAAAACCAAGCAATAAACACTATCTTACAGTTAAGGCCAAGGAAGGGTTAATTTTTAAAATACCTTTCAGGATATCACAAATAGTCACTCAGATATCCAATGTGGACAAATTTAGCAATGAACTGAACATAGTTAGCATTTTAAGAACACTTTTGTCACCCAGAGTTGGGAAAAACTCTTTTAGAACACACAAAATTTCCATGAAATGCTCTGCAAATCACATTAACTACAATATGTTAATAATTGTCAATAATGGCACATTAATAAACATCAAATCTGAAATATAGCTGCAATCTCTGTAAATTATTTTTTTTCCATGTAATTTACTCACCATTCTTGCTAACTTTTTTTGACATCAAGGAATGGTAACAAAGAATCAACGAATTGATTCTCTACTTTTGAACATGTTGCATATTTTCCTAACAATTTAAAATTTCTTAGCTTATGCTTCCTAGGACCTATGATGCATTTCCTGATAATTGAAAACCAGAAGGTCAAAAATTGACAACCTATATGCAATCTAACAATAGACTGTCTCTGCATAGAAGTAAATTCTATATACATGTAACATAGAACTTCAGTGATAATGAAATGAGAGACTAGAGAGGATGGTTTTCTAATATTCTTGAAGAAAATTAAAGATAGATCAAAATTTTAACCAAGTCACAAAATGAAGAAGAAAGCATGGGAAGAAGGGAAGGAAGGAAAGGAAGCGATACAATAGCATCATGATTCATCATATATAAAAGAAAGAGAAACATTGAAATTTAAAATATATAAAAAGTTCCATTAGAATAATTCATATCTCCAAATCACCTGATGAACATGATGAAAGCATGATCTTTAGAAAATATCTACAATAAGCCTTTATAAAAAGGATAAGTCACAACCATATTCAAAGCCTAACAATTTGGTGTGGTTGCGAGTAAAAATGCTCTCACGCTGCCTAGATATCATAAACATTGCAAATGAAAAAGAAAATAATAATGATAATAATATAATATCCAAGTGGAAACCACATTAATGCTCTTGGGATAGACCTTTGGCTGAAACCACCATGGAGGCAACCTTAAGTCTAAAATGAAGGCATTCCTCCTCATGAAAACCCTATTAGGATAAATGGGGTAAGGCACTAGTGAAAACCGGAAATTACATCAATAGTTTGATAGGAAAAATGAAAAAACAAAGGAAAAAGGGAGGGAAAAAAAATATTTTGGTTCATAAGTGTTTCAAAGTACACAGGCACTAAATATGACTAGCAATAGGTCAATGAAGATCTCAAACTAGATTGAGAAACAAATAATTCCAAGATACCTACACCAATAAAACAATTGGAAGGATTAATGTATCTATACAAAAATCATCACAACAAAGCAACATTGTACATCCTATTTCAAGTTCTATTTGCAAGAATCATCATCATCATCTTCTTCATACTCCATTTATTATCCTCCATTTCACGCTTTCTCTATATTCTCATTTTCATCATCCTCTTTATTATCGATGCGCCATACTAATTGTAGAAATAACCATTTACAAGTCTCATTATCATTTTTCATATTCACCACATTTCTTGCAAAATTATTGTATGTTTCCATTAAAAAACAAAGTGCTCTTATTATCACTACAAAAAAAAAGTCATTGGTGAGGGTCATGCCTGTGACAGACCTTTAAGGCTCATCACCAACGTTGCATATGGTGATGGTCCTTGAAAAAGCATTGTTGTAAGTGTATATAGTGATGGTCCTTTAAGGTTTGTCATTAAAGCCATTTTCAGTGACACGTTTGGTAAACCAGGCATTCCAACTTAGAAGGATCATGCTTTGTCATATATCCATTGTCCTCAATTACATAGTTTGCATCAACTTCCACAAACACAACCCCCTCACCAGTATAGTGAACGTTCAACTTCCCTTCTAGGTTGATGCCAACTCTTCCTTCCAGAGGATAATAGACAACTAAAGCCTTCCTCAGATCCTTTCGTATCACTTCACTTGGCCTCTCCTTCCCATCTCCACATTGGAATTGAAACAATACACTATCTGGAATCTGTATTATGACAACAATGTTATGATCAAGATTTAACAAAAAAAAATAAACATTATTCTATGAGACAACAACACAATGAAAGATTAGTAGATTGGTTACAGGAACAACATCAAGATGCTAATCAGAATCAACATTATCAGATCTTGCTTGGATAGATTTGAAAATTTTAATATTAATTAATAGAAAATTGTGAAAGGAGGTGACGTGGTGATTGCACATAGTCCAAATTTGTTGTAGGAGAAGGTCAATGATACTCTTTGAAAAATTTAAACCTTAAGATATTTGTCATAGCTTGGATTAATTGTTGATAGACATGAGAATTCTTCTATATGATTCATGATGATCTCAGGTGATATGTGCAAGTTTTGTAGATGCGCTTGATGGAAACATCTCATGCATGAATGTGCAATCACCATACTTGATTCTACTTCACTTATACATCTGCCATTCAGCTTACACTCCCAATACAAAGTTGAGTGCATGCTAGAAAATGGTCATTTGAATGTATACATGTAGATTTATCTTGGTTTTATGTAACTGTGCAGAATTAAGCACTCAATCCACCCATCTGTTGAAGGGACATTGGTCGTATGCATATGTGGTATAAAAGCAACCCCATCACATGTTTTATTTTCTATATGGGTTTCCAAAGTAACAATCAGTCAGGGTTTCCATATGGGTTTAAATGGTGCATTTAACTATTTTCAGGTCAACATCCCAAGAGGCTTAAAATGACTATAATTCTAGCAATAACCATATCAGGCTGAAGTCCTGAATCCTAGAAATTGTCAATATAAGAAAGGACACAGTCTGGCAGATCATATAAGTGACATAATCTTTGTCTTGGGACATATATTAACTGTAGGTTCCACAAATTTGAGTTAATCATGACACGAATGACATTTTCCCCTCAGCTTCTGCATTCTGCATTCAATCTAGGAATAAAGGGAGACTTCATTTATTTCAAGCTTTCATCACTACCCACGCGATACTTTGTGTCAGGTCAATAGACCTACAATGCATATCGGTATGAGGCAAGGCAAACCTCATGAATAATTCTTCAGCATGTAACACTGGAATAATACATTCCTTTAATTTTATACAAGTTTGTAGAGTATTTGCATGCTTGTAGGTCTCTTACACACTGTTTCAACAAAACTAATGCCCAAGTATGTGAATAATGTATGACTAGAGAACCTTAGCTGCATTGGCTACTAACCTTAAGGACATAACGGGTCACTTCAATTCTTTACAAATTTTCCATGTCTACAGGGAATTGAATCAACATGCGGATGCACTTTCTAAAGGACTTCTCCTACCACCTAGGGAATTACTTCTTGTGTAAATTCAATAGGGTATCCATCAGGACACTAGGAGGTATATTTAATTATTATATAAACCAGGGAAAATTGAGGGAAGGTCATAATATGGGGCATAATAGCTGAGTTTGTTTTTTTATTAGTACAACTATAGTTCTAACAAAAACTATAGTTTTTTTTATATATGGCAGCATACTTAAAGACTGCGGAAATTTTGGATTCGCAGGAATATATATATATATATATATATATATATATATATATATAATGCATCAGAAGAAGTTTTTTTCTTTAGTTTTTAGAAATTAAAATGCAAATTTTTTTTCCAAAAAGGAAATTATTCATTGATTTGTGAATATTTTTTGGGAAATTTGGTAGAAATATCCCCATGGAAAATATTAGCCACTAAATTTTTCTCTAGTAAAGCCTGCTAAGTAGTGGCAATTGTTTCTGATGTTCTTTTTTTATTCTCATTTTGTTACCAAAATAATACAAATTTAAAATCACCATTAAAATATGCATGTATGCATTGAAAATCGAAATATGAATAAAAAGCTCAACAATATACACTAGATAAATCAGATTAAACTTTCAAGTTAAAAGTCAAAGTATAAATAAACAATTTGGCTAAATTTTTTATTTAAAATGGAAGAAATAAATAACTAAAATGTTAATGAACAAGTGTTTAGGAGATGAACAAGTACTTATGAGATTTTTGGCAGCCACAAAACTATTTTGGATGTATCTAGGGATTCAATGGGTTATTGGTAGGTTGGAAAAAGTTGGAAAATGAAATGGCTGGTTCATATTTATTGCTAGGAAACAATGAGCATTTTATATATTGATAGTAATGGATTTATAAAGAGGAAGTTGATAGGTATAAATTAAAGAACAAAATATATTTTTCCAACTTGAGACAAAAGACTACACCCAAGGCCCACTTGGGGCTTTTTCCTTCCAACGTACAATTCCTAGGTTACTTGGGTAAATAAACCAACAAGTCCTAGGCTACTTTGGTATGCGATTTGTAATTTGTACCAAAAAGATACCTACTTCTATCAAAAAGCACAATTTTTCCTTCAAACTGGAACAAAGACAATCTTCAAAAACATATTCAAGAATAGGTGCACTGCAAACAATAAATCGCAGTGGTGTATTTTCCATGTTCATTTATTATAACCTTCTAGCCATGTCATCCCTTGCCAATTGTGTTGATGTAAACAAGAAATTTCTTCAAAAACTATTCTGTACTAAAGATGAATGGAGCTGACATCTAATTTAAGTCTTTCCACAGGTACATTTGGTTTGTAATAGTCTTGTTTTCACTCAGAATTAATTTATGAAAAGTTCATATTGAATGATTCAACATCGATGGTTTGTAGATACTCTATAGTCGAAGGTTCTTAGTTTCATCTCAGTCGAAGGTTCTTAGTTTCACCTTATTTGGTTAAGTATCATTTCATGGTTGAAATGTGTATGATCAGTTGATCAAACACCAAGCCGAGGCAGGAACTAGATACTGATACCACAGATATTGTCACTACCGATTCATCTATTATTCCATGTGGCATATCCAGAACCCCCTTCTTGCATCCCCCAACTAATGATATACCGCACGAGGTCATGGAAACACTTACATTACCAAACATGGCTCTCATGATTCCAGTCTGGTATTTGGCCCCATCGGCCATGTCAGGAAACTCAGGTATTACCTCTACAGGTATCATCCCTATTACCTCTACAGAGGCCATCATAACTCAAAAAAAACCCATAGCAACATTAGCCGACCCCACCAAAAAGGGAAAGAGAAAAGGGAAGAAGGTGGACACTCCCAGAGTCCCTACGACATCTCCACCTTGTGCACTGTGCAATGAATTTGGCCATCCTACCAACATTTTCCCCGAGTTAGACGAGTTAAAATCTCTTCTATAGACCTAAAGAATTACTATGACCCCAACTCCAAAAGGAAAAACAAATTCCCAATTATCCAAAACAATCACATTATAAAGACCCCTTGCTGCGACTTTAGATAAAAGTCACACGCATGATAAGTGAATGAAGTTTGTAAACTCATATTATGTGGAAGTGATGGAACCGGCCTCTAAATCCAACCCCACCAAAATACATATCTAGTATTCATGTCTATTCGGTAAATTCGGGTAAATTGAAGTTCCGAAAAACAATGAATTCTTCTGATTGGTTAAATAAACCATCATTTGCTCAGGGTTCACCATACCTAATTTTCCATCCAGTTGTTTTTAATGTTATTTTTTAAAAATTAATTTGTTTAAAATTTGAGAATTCATTGAAATCAAGAGTTTGATCGGTAAAATCTGCACAATCCAAATAATTTAAATGTATTTTAGAATGGTGAATCTATATATGCAGTCGAATTCCATGCCAAAAAAATCATAACTCCAAAAAATCATTAAAAACTCCATTTTCAGTAACATAAAAATTCAATATAAGGTTTCCGGTCAACAGAATCATACCTATCCCTATTGTCGGTTTCGGTTTAACTAGAATCATGACTATTGTTAATTGTCGTTGCAGATAAATACGAATTGATACCTATCTATTTCGGGTAAACATAAATCATATCTATTCAAATCCGCCCCTTGGCTGACTACAGAAACTAACTGATGCGAAGCTGCATAAAAAGGAAAATCGTATTAATTTCATCGATACATGTTCATTTTCCTTATACAGAGCTTCAGTCGACATAGTTTATAAAGAGTCACCGGAATAAGTGGAGGTATCTTCCCTAGAGGAACCAACAGAGAAAGCAGCAGAAGGTAGAGGAAACCCTTATTTGGAATCGAATTCAAGGGCATAAATTTAAATTAGTTAAATGGAATATTCAGAAAAAAATGCAGTGGGTTAAGAATATTCAAGAACATGAACAACCAAAAGGAGAAATCAGTTACTGTTTTAATTAATTTTGTTTTCCCAAAATCCATCATACAGTGTTAAGGTAATCTGAAGTACTGGAAATTACCCAGCTAATATTTTTAATTCACTTGTAAATTCAGGGCACAATCATTGTGATTTCTTTAGAAAACTGTACCATCTGTGCACAGTCTCTGAATCTGCCTCACACAACACATCTGTACAACATCAGCACTTATTTTTTATCAGTTACAACTGCAATATTTCTGGTTGGAAATTTTTTCATTGAAGAAAAGTAATTGTTAATATTCTTAAACCTACTTATTCTATGGATTCCTAGTCGAAAGAAGATATTACAAGGTAAATTAAATCAAATTTTAATTGAGTCTTTGTAAAATGCAATTCAAAGAAACCATCACAATATTTTCCCATGCATATTTTCCTGAAAGTGCCTTGGATATGTCTCGTGCCCATTCTCTCAAAAATATTCGCTTTGAACATTCTAGATTATTGAGGGAGATAAATTCTTCACAATGTTATTGCAGCATAAGGACTAAAGTGAGAAAAATAATCCCACATCCAATCTTGGTTTATATAAAAAATTATTTTTGGAGAGCCAACCAGATTATAGTGAACCTTCAATTCTGGAAATGCTTCGATCCCTAGGGTTTATTCCATTCATCCACAACCATAGCTCACATGGCACATGGCCCTTGTGACCCAACCAACCAAACCAAACTGACCTAGTTCCATGGAATCCCATGATACCGGATTAAGAAATATCTTGCAGATACTTTTGATGGTGTGAAATGGAGTCACCAACATACAAAATACATACACAGTCTTACGCTCATCCTGTAGTTATGCCCAGGCTTGAAAACTACCCTACAATTCCAGGTATATTAAATTGATAAAGAATTTAGCTAATTCTCCAAGACTCAAAATGCCTTTCAGTGATGCACTTACAATTCCAGCCGAGTAACATGCATACCGCAGCATCAATGTGCATTTAGTTATCAAAAACCAAGATGCCACGAAAAATCTCTGATCTAGTGAATGTTAAAGCAATATCAGAAATGGAACACTGGCCAGACCATCTGTCCCTTCATTTCTAGCTTCCAAACTCAATCCCTGCCACACTTCTCTCAATGCTAAATAAACTACACCATTATGTATTCCAAAATATGTCAATATTTTCTTGTAGCTATATCAGCCTAGCTTTATCTTAATTCCAAATCTACTAATTGTCCAGAGGATCAAATATCTTAAGGTGCAAACCTCTTTTAGAGTGAGAAGAGATTTTATCCCTCACGACACTTGGTAGATCTCAGGTTAAGATGGATGTAAACTGGTCTTTTCCCCATTAACTAAGCTATATTCCACATGTATGTCATAGATCAATACCATGGGTCAATATGTATTTTAATTTTTATTATTTTATTATTTTGTTTTACATAGAATTGGACATTACAACTTCTCTTCCATATTGGGTTGAGATAAAGAGTGTGTCTTAGCTCAAATATCCATTCATGGAACATTCTTGAGTTCCATGAGAATGCAATATATTTAGCTTTTAATTCCAAGAGAATGAAATATATTTAGCTTGTATACAATTTGTTGGTAAATGTCAAAATGTTCTGAAAACCAGGTCCTGTGTACTATAAAATCACATGCCAACATTCTAGGTATCATCAAATAAGAGATCCAAAAAATCACATGTGAACATTCCAGGTATTATCAATTAAGAGATCCACAGTATCATTGAGGAAGCTTTTTCCAACGTGCATCAATGAGAGAATCTCAAAAGTCCCCTAATCCCTGTATCTTGCCAAGTTAATCGATGTGAAAATTTTGAAGGCCTGACATATCTTGCAATTGATGAATACCCGAGAAATATTGTTTGTTTGGAAATATCTCCTAGAACTATTTAACAGATTTTTGTTTGTGTTCTCAAGTGACTTTTGGAAGGACTTTGTTATGTAAGTGTCAAAAGATGATATTTATGTAACTTGTTTCAAAATTCAACAAAAACTAATCTGCAGCCATAATTACATTCATACTTACGTGTCGAACTATAATCAGAATAATGTGATAATGCCCCACTTTCATGGATTTCCAAAATCAGTAGTATTGACATCAGAAGGAGATTCACTTTGTCTACTAGTTGCAGTTTTGATGTCTTCTAACATATCATGATGTTCGGTCTTATTTGTTTCACAAACCCTGACTGTGGTCGTAGTGAAATCACTTAAGATCCCACAACTGCTATTTCTATTGAGATTCAAGATGTCCTTTTCACGGGGTCCTTTGATTCCAAAGGGGATAGATCACTCTGATGCAAAAATATTTAACTAAGAAAATGCCTTTCTCTAACTAGATCTTAGGTTCTTATATTGAGAGTTGTGCATCCAACTGATTTTGCAAAATTGAGACAAAAAGTATAGTTTCATTTATTTGTGTTGAGATTTTTATTTTTATTTATAGTGCATTCAATGATGATTCCAAAAACTACCAAATTGATCAGTTTACATACAAACCCAATCATACTTTCCATCATTTTTCACTAAAATATCACTACAATCCATCTTATGTTAGCTCTGAAATACTCAAACTCCTGAGGATATGACAACTAAGGACAACGAGACCTCTTATTGGTTCAGAAATGCACCATCAAGCTTTTATCTCTTGCAACCTATAGTCCCTGCCTTTTGTGCACATTTGAAAGGCAGAAAAGTCTACAAGTCTATGAAACAATAATCAAGAATGCCTATAAAAGAAGCGAAGTTCAGGTATGATACACTTGACCCTATCCAAAGCGTTAAAATCAAGATATATTAGGCGTTTAAAATCTGAATTTGTAGTGTAGTGTTTAGGCCTTCTTGTCAAACACACTAAGATATTTACCCCTATTCCATTTATGTGTTGCACTGGATCTATTGCGATCACTGATTTATAAACAATATTTACAGTGCTAAGTAATATTTGTGAACAACCGTAAGGTATATATATCTATATATATATATATGGTTGTCAAGATTGAATTAAATTCTGGGTATGAAACCTTACTATACAGTGAATCATTGAAATTAGGGTGTTGATTGTGACTCTCTTGATGGAAGACTATTAATTTGGCTTCCTTTCTAAATGTGTATCTCTGAATTTAAAGGTTAAACTAATAGCTTAATGAAACTAACTTGATTCAGGAATTGTAGCCATTAATTAGATCCTTGGCTTCGAAATATTTTTCAATCTTTGTTAGCGAGTTTTGAAGGAAAATGCCAACATTATAAGGGTTTCAGTGAAGCCTTAAGAGAAGAAAACAACACAACTCATATCTTCAAGAAGTGTTGGCCTGTGTTGAGTTGAAAAACTTCATTGTAGAATCAGATGCACTAAGTTAATCATTGATTTCATGTCCAACATCTTGGTAGGATCAAATGCCTTAAGCCAATCATTGATTTCAAATTTTGTTGTGATTATTGTACTTGCATACATCATTAATTACACATATGTGAGTATTCATGTTCAATTATTGAAGTCTCAATTTACTTACAAATTAAAAATAATAGTGGGATTTGATTATATATATATATATATATATATATATATATATACTGCAAGTAGGCATTCATAAACATTCAAAGTTGACAATATATCATTTTTCAAACTTGTCTTGCAAATAAAATAACAAGAGAACCGTTGTTAATTAGGTTTCATCTATCTAGTAGGTATGTGTGGAGTTGTTGAGTAAGGACTTGTTTGTTCTTGTACTATTCCACAACTCTTTTTGGACTATGGTCTTGCCCAAGTGTTTGTTTCTTGTCACCATCTTTTTTCCTTGAGTATAAGTTTGTTGTAGGCCTTCTTGGCTAGGTTATTGGTGTTGAAGAATGTAACTAGTGTAGGTAGTAGATATCTAAAATAAATATTGACAAGTATAGTAAGTATTGACTCAAGTACAATTTATGAAGACCAAACCTCATTACATTCGTCAACAGTAGGCGGTTGTTTATTTTCCATGGTATTCACCATTTGTACTCCCAAGTTATTTTATTTACTTTTGCCAAAAAAATAGTCCCTGCATTTGCAATCCAGACTGCCGTTTATCATTTTCCAAATAGAAACATAAATGTTCTATCTTCACAACAATGAAACCAAAATGTTGGACCTTAAAGCAACCATACTAACCTTATCTCAATAAATATAATTGACATACAAACAAAATCTATAAACATCAATGTTTCCAGCAAGAAAAAGTATATATCTATGTGCAAGCATATTTACCGCAACTTATCCTTGTAGCTACTACCTACACCACAACCCCATCTTGCAATATTTCACCTGAACTGCAAACGAACCTTTGTATCCCCTTTTTCATTAAAACCTAAGCTTACAATATGCATTTTAACCCATAATATTCGCCCACCCCAATCACCCAATTAATCAATAAATATGAAAGTATATATTAGTAATCAAGTTTTCACAAGTTAAAAATAAAAAAAAAATATAAAACCCCAAATGTAATGTTGATTGTGGATATATTCTTCATTGAATTCCTTTGAAGGTAGTCTATAAAAATTTCATTAGATATTATATATGGTCTCATAAATCTGTGGTTTCATGATGGCTGAACATACTGATGGAAGTTATACCATCAGGATTGAATCCTTGTAACTAGTATGGATGTCTAATGATGACATGATTAGTGAAAGACATCAGTATCACATGGATCATAATCAATTGATAAATCTGCACAAAATTTCCTTGAAGGAAATTGCATAAATACAATAGCTCATCATTTCACCAAATTGAGGCATAAAGAAAGATGAAAGCATCGACTATTGCTTGTACAATGCCATGTAGCATATAAATATACGAAATTCCATTGAAAAACTGTGTTTATATTGTGTTCTTTATTGATCAGTTTGTATGGATATGCAATTTAAGGTTTACCTAGTACAGTTCTATATATTTTCTGTGTTGTAATTTGGGATTTAGTTATCTTGAATACTATATAAATGTTGGGCCACAAAATTTTAGATAATTAAACAAAAAACAAAACAAAACAAAAACTCACCACCTTAAGGCTTATATCCAGCTAAATGTCATCCATGAATTATAGATGGGTGCTAGATTTGGGAGAAATAATGTCTCAGATATTTTCTTTGCGTTATACTCTGACAAAAAATCCATAAATTTGTGACGCTTTCTGAGAAAAAAGGTTCTTCTAGGGAACATATAAGATGTTCTGAAAATAGGGATAGTATAGAAAATATAAAGAAGCAAAGAAAACTACTAGCTCTTGAATCAAGGAATAGCTAATCTCCCCATCTGAACAAACTCCATGGAAAATAAAATTAACATATATGTAGAAAAAGTTGACAAGAACAACTTCAATTTGAATGATGAAAATGTGGCTCTTTTGTTAACCTATAGGCATGAATTAAAACTTTGTGATGCGTGCCAGCTCCACACTTTATTGAGATACATGAGATTGGGACCTAAAATACATAGGAATTTTGAAGGAGACAATCACTTGCTAAATAAACCAGTAACAACTTTTTCTTTCAAAAAGTGAAAGATTCCTCTCATCTATTTAAAAACTCATTTAGGAGAACTAGAAAACAAAAAAAAAGCAGTGTATGAAAGAGTTAGAAAGAACCTGTTGTAGAAGGGAAATCCGCTGGTTGGTCGCAGGCATGACAAGAACACAAAAAGGAAAATTCGATGCTTTTAGACTCTTACTCATCTTAAAACCTTCATTGGCCCTGACATTACCTCAACATGAAACAAAATTTTGGTTGATATATTCCACGACCACTTCAGAGCACAGAGTATATTGACAAAATGTCGGCATGTTCAGATGTTCCGGCATGTTCGAATGTTCCAAAGAGTGCGAGTAAACGAAAAATAACTTGAACTCTTCGCGAGAGGTCCTCAAAGCCTCCATAAAACCAGTTGTCCGGAATGCAGGATGGAAATTTCCATATTCCCTCTCAAACAAATTAATAAAATCCAGAGCTTCTACTGCCCTGAAAGACATAGAAGTAAGAGGGGCACTCTCTTCACTCGACCTGCGCACAATCCTTCGGATCCCCATCCGATCACATTGAGAGAATGTGAAATAACCCCTCCTGCCACCCACATTCCCAAACCAATAGCACAAAAAAGAAGACCAAAGCTACCTCTGAAAATAGAAAATGGCAAAGTCACATTCCTCCACGCAATTCTAGGAGTACTAGGATGGGCCACCACTTAATTTTCGCCCACATTAGATCCCTCTATTCCTTCCTAGGATCCTGAGGTAAAATTCACAACCGAAGGATTATTTGCAGACCCAGATGCCAAGTTAGCAGATGAGGAATTTCCATCATCTGTAATTGACAAAATGGCCAAATCCAATTCTCAATGATGAGCTTCCAGGATCTGCATACTTAATTCCCGATCATCGAAACCAGTAATGGCTTGAAAATATGCCACTTTGTCATAAATTTCATTCGGATAATCAACCATTTCTCCTCTCTTTTCTCAAGTAATATCGTGCTTAGGGTTTCTAGTTTAACTACACCGCAGTCTCACAAACCTTCCCTATTGATTGATGCAAAAAATTGGTGAGGAAATCCAGGTTCATGGCATAATTTTTCCTCGCAATATGCAATTTTTCCAGTGATCACAAAATCCACGACATTCTAGAAAGGGAAAAAAATTGTCCAACCTAAATAAAACTTGTAGGTTTCTCCAAAAATTTGTGTCCAATATGATTGTTTTAAATGATCACAAAGCCCAGATAATATTCAAGAGAAAAAATTGCAAATTGTCAACCCAAAAAAGACATAAGCCCTATTACCTTGGCACTACTATGTATCGAAAGGTTGCATTTTCATATCCATTTCAATGAAACAAAGCAAAACGTACATACCTCGACCTGTTTACATACAAACCCAATATTTTCCTCGATCCGAGAACTTCGCAGAGCACCGACTCGGGCCTTGATTTCCTGGAACGGTAAAGGGGACGATTGCAACCAAATATGACTTGAAACCAGGGAATCAAGTGAATGAAACCTAATCCAACCTCCAAACCAGGAAATCTGGGCGAATGAAATCTAATCCAACCTCTAAAAAAAGCGAATAGGGCTTTGTCCGCCTTATTTTTTATGGCTAAAATATAATAATTAATTATTTTTTAAATAATTATTTGGCTAACTATACAAAATGAATGTAATATAATAAATTCGCCCTTCCAAAATATAAAACCCCTTAAATTTTTCCCTTGGGCTAAAATTTGCCTCTAAAATTTTCTATGGCCTTCATGGTAAAGCTAGTCTATTCTTGATGTGGAAAGCTTTGACAGACTTGTTCCAAAGATGAAGTGACCAAAGGAAGTTGGCGCTTAAAGACAAGCTCAGAAAAATAAAAATGGAGAAAGGCGACAGTATACCCAAGTACCTCACGAAGTTTTTCCAGTGCAGGGATGAGCTGGGAAGTGTGGGGGTTACTATAGATGAAGAGGAATTGGTGAGATTGGCTCTCCTTGGGCTTCTGAAGAGTTGGCATAGCTACGAGGACTCTGTCAATGGTCGGGAGAAACTGCCAGGATGGGAGCGACTTTGGTCGGATCTTGTGTAGGAGGAGATAAGGTGCGGTACCAGGGATGGATCTTCATCGAAGAATGAAGATGAAGAAAATTGCGCTTTGGCTGCCAAAGCAAGGAAAGGGAAGGGAAAGAAAAATCATTCTCAATCCAGTGTGAAAGGCAAGAAGCAGGACTTGTCCAAGGTGAAGTGCTTTCACTGTCACCAACATGGACATTACACCACTAATTGTCCACGGAAGAAGAAAAATAAGCAGGCTACTGGATCTACAACTGGAGAGGCCTTAGCCTCGCAATTTGAACTGGATTTTTCACTGATCGCATGCTTGGTTTCAAGTGTGATGGGATCAGTGTGTTTTCTTGACAGTGGTGCGTCTTTCCATATTACCAGAGACAAAGATTTTTTTAGTGATCTGGATGAGAAGGATCTTGGAGTGCACATCGAGATGGGAAATGATGGTAGATACAGTGCGACCGGTATTGAGACCATTTCCTTTGAGAGGGAGTGTAGTAAACCCTTCATATTAAAGGATGCCATGCATGTTCTAGGATTGAAGAAGAATCTGATCTCTGTGGTGATGTTGGAAGACAAGGGATATGATGTTGTTTTTAAAGAGGGAAAGGATTTCTTGCGTAGTAAAACAACTAGTGAAACCCGGAGAATAGGGGTTCGAGTTAAGAACCTTTATCAATTACAAGTAGATGGCTGCGCAGAAATGGCAGGAAAAGTAGAAGCAGTAGTGAGCCGGGATGAGGGTGAATTGTGGCACAGGAGATTGGGCCATCTTCACCATGGCACTTTGAAAATTTTGTAGCAGATTTCTACTGGGCTTCCCAAGGGTACACTTGCGCAGTCAGATCAGTGCAAGATATGTACTTTGGGAAAATTTGTGAAGACCACTTTTCGTGAGAAGGATAGTCACGCCACGACGATCCTCGAGAGAATTCACACAGACGTTTGTGGACCTTTCTCAGTAGCTTCAACAAAAAAGCACAAGTATTATATGATATTTGTTGATGAATTTTCTCGTAAGTGTTGGATCTTCTTCATGCAGAAGAAGAGCGAGTCATACTCAAAGTTCTGTGAGTTCAAGGTGCTGGTTGAGAAAGATTCAGGGAAGCAGGTGAACGCTCTTAGGAGTGATAATGGTGGTGAATACATCTCTAGCGAATTCAAATACTTTTGCAGCGCAGAAGGAATTCGAAGAGAACTCATAGCGCCTCATAACCCACAGCAGAATGGGGTCGTGGAGAAAAAGAACATAACGATCGTGGGTGCTACATGGGAAATGCTGAATGATCAGGGCCTTCCCATACACTTGTGGGCTGAAGCATGCAACATTGCGATTTATGTGCAAAACTGTTGTCCTCATAGAGTACTTGGCATGAGTACACCCGAAGAGGCATTTTCTGGTAAGAAGCCTGATATTTCTCATTTGAAGATTTTTGGCTCACATGTTTACATTCATGTGATGAAGGATGCCAGGAAGAAGCTAAAGCCAACTGCAGAATTTGGGATATTTGTGGGGTACACAGAAACACCCCACAAATATCGTGTGTATTTTCCAGACAGTCAGATGACTGTCGTGCGACGGGATATCAAATTTCATGAGGAGAAAGCCATGAAGTTGTCACTTGAGAGGGAGCTACACTTGCATGCAGATGAGGAGTTACTTGTTCCTAAAGATGAGCCTCAGGATATGGATCAACCACAAGAGGAGGTTCATGGAGTGGAAGAAACCACTCATGCAGTGCCAAACATCAGAGGGTGGAAGCGCACTACAGAAGCTGAGCGACTTCATCTTGATGCAGCGCAAAATGTAGGAGCACCTACATCACAGCGCAGACAAAGACAGTCACTTGACTAATTTACTGGATACATGGCTCTGATGAGCAAGTGTATCATGAAAAAACCATCTTCTTTCGAGGAAGTTGTGGAGGATCCCGCATGGGTAGATGCCATGGTGGAAGAGTATGATTCGATTATCAGAAATAATGCATGGGAGATTGTCCCAAGGCCAGCAGGGAAATCAGTGGTAGGTTCAAGATGGATCTACAAAGTGAAGTAAGCTGCTAACGGGAGCGTCGAGAAGTACAAGGAAATATTTTTTGCCTGGGGCTTCTCACAGATCGAGGGGATCGACTATGAAGAAACCTTTGCACCTGTCGCAAGGTATTCTTCCATATGGACCATCCTTGCTCTCTTAGCGTAGATGGGTTGGCACATTCATAAGATGGATGTGAAGATTGCGTTCTTCAATGGAGTCATTGAGGAGGAGGTGTACATAGAGCAGCCTAAAGGATTTGAAATCTTCAGTAGCGAGTCGCATGTGTGCAGGCTCAAAAGAGCGTTGTATGGGCTGAAACAAGCACCTCGTGCTTGGTAGACATGGATAGACAGTTATTTCACCGGACTTGGATTCACCAAGAGTGAGGCAGATCTGAACCTATACCAGATTGTGGTGGAGGGTAAGTTGCTGATCATTGTACTTTATGTAGATTATTTGATACTAACAGATGATGAACTATTGACACACTCATGCAAGGCAGATCTTGCAAAGGAGTTTGAGATGAAGGACTTGGGCCTCCTTCATTATTTCCTGGGATTGGAAATTTGGCAGTGGAAGGGTGGACTGTTTGTGTCTCAAGGAAAGTATGCCCAGGAGATACTGGAGAATTTCAACATGCAAGGCTGCAAGCCTATCGCCACTCCTCTTCCTGGTGGTTGGAGGAAAGAGGATGCTACATCGGCAGAGGTAGTGGATGCGACTGTTTATCGACAATTGGTTGGTTCGCTCATGTATCTAGTCAATACATGACCGGACATATGCTACGCTGTTAACCAGCTTTCACAACCTATGGTTAAGCCTACCAAGCTCTTTTGGAAGGTAGACAAGCATGTCCTGAGGTATCTCAGGGGCACATCGGGATATGGATTGTGGTACAGACAGTGGGATGAGTTGAAGCTGCATGGCTTCATGGATGCAGATTTGGCAAGGAGCCCAATGGACAGAAAGAGCACCTCTGGAGGGATATTCAGTATCGATTCTACAGCAGTTTCTTGGTGCAGCAGGAAACAGAGATCTGTGGCACTCAGTTCAGCGGAAGCCGAGTACATGACAACTTGGCTGCATGCGAGGCTATATGGATGAGGAAGATCCTGGTCGGGTTGTTCGGTTCACACTTAGATCCTACTGTGATATATTGTGATAATCAGAGTTGAATTAAAATCTCGGTTAATCCAATATTTCATGATAGATATAAACATATTGACATCTGGTACCATCATATCAGAGATTGTGTGCAGTAGAAGATCATGTTACTATCTTACATTCCTATGGAGGATCAGGATGCAAATATTCTGACGAAGGTGCTCATCAGGAGCAAATTCAAATACCATAGAGACAGGATCGGGGTGGAAAATAATCCATATCTTGTTGAGAGGGAGTGTTGAGATTCAACAAGATGATGAGCTTAGTGAAAAGAGTCACCTTCACTAAGTGGCCCCGTAGGCTATTTTTGGTGCAAAGTCTATTTTTAGACTATGTCTATTTTTAGACATATCGATCATATTCTATGAGTTGCAGGATGCTATTTGTGGATGGTTGGTCAAGTTGGAAAAAATAGATGGACTTCTATTTTTAGACATATTGGGCGGAATCTATTTTTAGATTGCCAGTCTAAAAATAGATACGTCGAATATTATTAGCTCTTAATAATATTTGGACTCTAAACATTATCTTATTCTCGATACTCTGGGCCATGCACAAGATGATACACAAAGAATTACGTAAGGAGATAAGGCTTATTCCGAGGGTTTATCGGAGCTAATGCATGAGGATTCTCCAAGCGTTAGAACTCATGTGACAGAGTTTGGTGGAGTTATAGAGGTAGTTGATGGAGTTGTGTTCAGTTTAACTAATCTAAACATAGTTGAGCTAGTTGTATCTAGTCTAACTGATTGATACACTAGAGAGAGTGGTGTGAATTAATTATTAATTAATTCACTAATTATTAACTCATTAATCAACTAAAGAATACATCAGTTAACTACAGTGCATGGACAGTTTCAGTGGAGACCAGTGAAGAGGTAGGTGAAAGAGCAGTGTGACTATCAGTTGTGACTATAGTGTTGCATGATTTGCAACAACCAGTGATTGGAGATGCCAATGAGGATTGAGTGAGCAAGGCTGGATGGATTCAATTTCATTCAGAGCCATTCTTCAGCAGAGATTACGCAGT
This sequence comes from Pinus albicaulis, assembly GCA_034641835.2. Classification (NCBI taxonomy): domain Eukaryota; kingdom Viridiplantae; phylum Streptophyta; class Pinopsida; order Pinales; family Pinaceae; genus Pinus; species Pinus albicaulis. Next base: position 1,729,372,868 of record CM076578.1, on the reverse strand, counting down.
AGAGGCAGGCTAGCAGGTGGCAGATATCGGTGCATGGTTTTGCAAGATTGGGCCTGATTAGTGTGTAGCGATTGTATTGTACTGAGAGCTTGGTATGATCAGCTTTGTATGAGGATTGTTACATGATCTCTATGACATATATTATATACAAATAGTTGGGGTTTTTAGCTTCAGGCTTTCCCGTTAAAAAACTGTGTTAATGTGTGTGAATTTTTATGGTTTCATGTGTGCATTGCAATTGATTTAATTTCCACATGTGATGATCAATAGTGGAATAGATTCTATATTGTGCATGAAGTTAAAATAGTGTGTGATCAAGAGAATCTTGGATCTATAACACATAATTTATATAATTTCTACATAGTATTGTAATTAAATTATGTGACTTTGTGTTTTCATATTAGATGAACATGCACATTGTATGACTTTTTTTAAATCATACAAACTAATTTATGTTGATTAATAATGAACACAAAATCAATTTAAAACTACTAAATTAGTATTTTATATTGATTAATGATGAACACAAAAAAAATGAATATATGACTAAATTAGTCATTCATAATGATTATTAATGAAAGTAAATGAAATGAATATAAACTACTAAATTTGTCGTTTATATAATGAATAAATGACTACTACAAATGATAAATTTGTGACTACAAATGATGACTAAATTTTGCATATATATGACTATTAGTAGCTAATTTACAGTATCTTATAACATGACTAAAATTTAGTCATATTTCTTCAGTCATTAATTGATTTCAAATTATGACTAAAATTTGCATATATATGGCTATTAGTAGCTAATTTACAGTATCTTATAGCACGACCAAAATTTTGGTCGTATTTCTTTGGTCATTAATTGGTTTTTGTGGGTGATCATATAGTAATATATTTTGTTGTATATTTGGTCATTAATTGTGACAATTAATGACCAAATCAAAGATTAAATCAATGACCAAATAAATCACTAAATTAATGACCAAATTAATGATCAAATCAATGACTAAATTAATGACCAAATTAATAACCAAATATACAACTAGACAAAAAAATTGAGATAACCAATTAATGACTAAGCTAAAAACGACTAAAAGTTGGTCGCATTATAAGATATTGTAAATTAGCTACTATTGGTTACCGACTGAAAAATAGTAGCCATTTTGTACTAGTGTATCCATCAAATAGATATTAAATAATGATATACTAGATGCATGAAGGTATGTTAAGTGCATACAATAATGGATGTTCATGCATAAAGACGACATTTTGTTGTCATAATAGGATTCATATTACTAAGAGTGGTTAATGATGAGCAGGTAATCATGAGTAGGTTGACAACACAATTGTGAAACTAATGAGTATTGTATGTTACCTTGAGGAACCAAAACTATGGAAAATAAGGTGTTGCTGATAGAATGACACAAGTGACACATATGCTTGTTGATATGCATGTTGTGACAAAGTTGTGAGTGCATTGCTAAGAAATTTTCTACGAGTAAGTGGTTTTCTATATATATGTGTTCTAAGAACTATTGAGATTATGACTCTTGAACTTATGCACCCATAAAGTGTTGTTTGAATGTTTTATTAAGCACATGATATGAGCATGTGCTTATGAGATTTCTTGAAGGAATTTTCTTGTTTTAAGACAATTGTACTGACACAATGTGTGTTGATACGTCTAATATGCACATGAGTGCAAGTGGATGCTAGTTGTAGCACTATGGCTAATGACTATGAGCTAATTGCAAACCATGTCATGGTTGCTAGTCTTGGTAAAACACTAATTTTAAATTTGATGATGCTAGTCTTGGTAAACGACTGATTTTAATTTTATGGTGCTAATCTTGGTAAATGGCTGATTTCAAATTAATAGACATGATGACTTGATCCTTGGAACATATGATTCACATGTTTGAATAGTTGCAAAGAAACATTCTTGGTATTAGCATGGAAATGTAACCATTGATTTGTTTATGTTCATACAAATAATAACTGGGTAAATGTGATAACACATAATAAGAATGAATTGCAGCAACATGAAAAGGTAAATGAATGGGGTGAGAATTCCTTTGGCTATGTTTGGAAACTATTGTTCCAAATTAATGTGTGCTTTAAACAAATACAGGAGGTTCTCTAAACCTTGAACTTACTTGATATCTATATGAATATTTTTTTTTTCATGAACATGATTAATTGTTGAAGTTATGTTAAGCCATTGTGACTGAAAATTTCTTGTCAAGGATAATTCATGTGGGAGAATGATGGTATAGATGTCATGAAAATGTTCTTGGTTGTAGGAGGAATCAAATGGAAAAGAGGTAGCCCCGACTGATGATGTTAATCTTGGTAAATGGCTGATTAAAATTAATAGACATGATGAATTGATCCTTGGAACATATGACTGACATGATTGAGTAGTTGCAGAGAAACATGCTTGGTATTAGCATGGCAAGGTAATTGCTTATTTGTTTATGTTCATACAAATAACAATTGGGTAAATGTGATAGCACATAATAAGAATAAATTGCAACATAAAAAGGTAAAGGAATGGGGTGAGAACTCCTTTGGCTATGTTTGGAAACTATTGTTCCAAATGAATGTGTGCTTTGCACGAATACAGGAGGTTCTCTAAACCTTGAACATACTTTATATCTATATGAATATATTTTATATTCATGAACATGATTAATTGTTTAAGTTATGTTAGGCCATTGTGACTGAAAATTTCTTGTCTGGGATAATTCATGTGGGAGAATGATGGTATAGATGGCATGAAAATGTTCTTGGTTGTAGGAGGAATCAATTGGAAAAGAGGTAGCCCTGGCTGATTTATGATTTTAAAATTTCACCCATGTTTATGTTATGAAAAGGGAATGTTAAAGGATACATCAAAAAAATGAAAGCAATGTAATCTATGGCATGCTATGACAAGCATGGGAAATGGAACAGACCATAGACCCAGGATTTAGGTTTTGGATGCACACAGTAAGGTGTGGTATAGACACTAGAGGTAAGGATATCTCGTAGAGATGGTGTGGTCTCTAGATGTGAAATGGTATTGTTATACTTTGTGATGTGTATTGTGTATGTGTTGTGTTGTAACATGTGTATTCATTCTGTTGTAACACGTTCATTCATTGTGTTGTATCATGTGTATATGTAAATGTGTTGTATTTTACATCGTCTGTATGTCTATGTGTTGTATAATGTGTTGGGACAGATAGGTATAAGAGTCTCTAGGCCATTAAATGAAGGTATAAGCCTTTGGATTCCCTTGTTTTTAGTTGAGGTTGGAGGTGTGAGACTTTGGATTCCCTTGTTGTTGATTGCAGGATTCCCTTCTTGTTGGTTGGCGATGGAGGTGTAAGCCTATGGACTCCCTTGTTGATGATTGAGGGCAGAGGTGTGAGCCTATGGATTCCCTTATTGCTGATTGAGGGTAGCATATCCTTTTTTTTGCTGATTGAAATAAATATGAATAAATTGTAAATATTGTGTAGAGTTATGTTTATAAAGCTCCATAAATAGTATGTGTGTGTGCTTTAAAGCATATTGGGGTTGCATATGGAATACGAACATTGAGGACAGTGTTCCCCCAAAGAGGAGGAATTTATGACAAGCCCGTGTTAAATTTCCATGTAAATAAATAATATATGGACATTATAAAAGAAAAAATCAAAGCAAGGTCATAGGACATGTATTCCAAGATGAATGAGGGGAAAAACATTACATTGGGATCCACTTGTGGTTAATTATTTATTGGCTATGGAAATTGGCATTGGCAAGAGGCAAAAGGAAATAAATGAAAAAATATTTATTACATCCCAACAAGGACATGAGGAAAAAATAAAAAATAAATAAAGGAAAGTGAAATAAATTCATCTTCACGAAGTGGGGAAGAGGAAGAGACAAGAAAGGGATAGAAATAGTAAAATAATATGCATGCAAGGAAAAATGATGAAAAAGAAAAGAAAAGAAAATTGGAGAGAGAAAATTCTAACATTGGGAAAAATAGAGGAAAAGGAGAAAAAAGGCTACAACACTTGGGCGTGAGCAAGACAAGCAAGGGGGAAAAAGGAAACTACAACATTTTTTAGGAAAAAATAAGAAAGAAAGAAAACAAGAAGCTCAAGAGGAATTCGAATGACAACCAGGTAGAGGTTTGATAAAACAGTCTTTAGAGTTCCTTCTAGATGAAGGCTTGAACATCAGTAAGAAGGTGTTAAAAACAACAGGAAAGGGCAGAAAATAACTAAAATAAAACTCGGCCAAAAGAATGAGATAAAAACTAGAAAATTGTTGAAATTTGCAACAAGAAATAGTGAAATTGGCATCTAGAAACAACACACAAACTGTTGTGGGATCACAGGTCACACAGTGATGGATCCTAGCGACACATTAGTGTGTAACTAATTTTTAAATAAATTGGAAAATAAATTGTAATCTTATCTCATAACAACTTGCAATATTTAGCTAAGTGTGATAGACTTAGTTAGCTCAAGTTGAGGGTCAAAGGATAGACATGTAAAGTGATTCTATTATTAACGGGGTCTAGTTGTAGTTGTAGCACTAGTGTAGTGTGAGTGGGATTAGTTAACTCACATTAATTGAGTTAAAATAAGTTTAACTAGTTCTAACTTTTTGATGAGATAGTGGAAGATTAAGTGAATTAAAATAGATTTAATTCACTAGTAGTGATCTACCAAGTAACTGATCATTCACTATTTATAGTTGCATGCACGCTAATTCTGGTGGAGACCCAGTTGAGACAAAGGTTTAAGGCAAGTAAACTATCAGTTGTATTTTTAGCAAACTGCCCAGATGCAGTTATATAACCACAAGAAGCCTATGATGAATTGCACAATCAAGGAAGGCTAAATTTTCTATTTAATAGGGATTTAATTCTCTAAGCATTGTGTAAGTAGGGTAGGCTGAGGGTAGGTTGATTATACAATAAATATGGAGGGGTTTTGAGCAGTTTCTTTCCCCAGGAATATCTGGTGTTGTGTATTGATTTCCTTCTTTCTTTTACTTGCATGTGATTGAGCGATCGTGTTTTATAGTCCGCAAATTTTGTAGAAGGATTCAGTATCTTGATTTAGTACATTGCATGATCGGATTGAGTCCATTGATATAATTTCTATATGGTATTATAGCTGGTTAGAGATTTTCTACATGGTATCAGAGAAATAAAGTTTTGGGCGGCGATTTTGTAGATAATATGTGAAAATTTTGATGATTTTTTTTCAAAAACAAATAGCATATTTGGATTCCTTGCGAAAAAAAATACCCAAATTGAAAGAAAAAAAATCTGTCGAATCAGAGCTCGGATGAGGGAGATATTGTCGCTTTAAAATTAGCTCTTTTTTATAGAAATTTTTGCAATGGCGGGACAATCGCAATGTGCGCGAGTTAGAAAAAGAAAGAAAGCCAAGGGAAAGAAGTCCCAAGGAAAAGAGGGGAAGAGAGTCTTGTCTAAGATCAGATGTTTTCATTGTCACGAGCATGGGCACTATGCTTCAAATTGTCTACAGAAGAAGGCAAACAAGAAGGAGCCTGCAGTTGCAACGGATGAAGCATTAGCTTCACAATTCAAGCTTGATTTTACTCTCATTGCATGCATGGCCAACACTATAATGGGATGCATGTGGTATCTAGGCAGTGGTGCCTCATTCCATACTACGGGGAAGAGAGATATCTTCAGTGACTTGGAGGAGAAGGACCTCGGCTAGAACATAGAGTTTGGAGATGACATGAGGTATACCGCAACCAACATAGGTACAATTACCTTTCAAAGTGAGTCTGGCTCCCCTCTTAGACTAGCAGATGTTTTGTATGTTCCAGGCCTAAGGAAGAAAATCGTCTCCGTAGCAGTATTGGAAGACCGTGGTTATCAGGTGATATTTAGAAAAGAAAAGGTGTTCCTTAAACACATAGCCATGGGACAGGTGAAGCAGATCAATTCAAGAGTCAAGAACCTGTATGCTCTCGAGGTTGAGGATCCAGGCAAGGCTTTGAGGAGAAAATCAATGGTTAATGACTTGGTGGTTGAGAGGGAGAAATTATCTCTCAACATGCAACCTCAGAAGCAGTCTGAGAAGGTTGTGGAGCAACCATAATTGGAGAAGCAGAGAGGAGACTGAGTGGAAGATACCACTCAAGCAGAGACCTCTAGGAGGGGGAGATTTCGAACTAGATGGGCAGAGGGAGTACATGCAACTATACTTCCAAGTGTGAGGTGGGACAATGTGCAAATATGATCCCAAGAAGAAATTTGAGAAGGGTCCATTGAGATGATGTGTCTCATGGATCAAACTTGGCTACGAGGAGCCCATAGTACAAGAGTAGTAGGAAGGATCAGTTAGATTGATGCAGTCAGATGTAAAGAGGACAAAAATCAGAGTGACAGGTGTTGAATACTGGAGCGCAGATCAGAGTTGGCAGCAGTTCATAGTGCATGAATGCAGATGTCAATAGCAACGCAGAGAGTCCAGTAGACATGTGCAGTAGCTAGCACCAGTCAGAAGACTAGATGTCATTACACATGGGGGGATAGTCATCATTGTGAAAAGTTCTAGCCTCTCTTAGAGTTGGGATCTGCAAATAATAAGAAAATAATGATTAATAGAAATCTAAAAATTGAATATATATATATATATATATATATATATATCCAACTTTAACTTCACAAGTTGTCATTTTCCAAATCTCTAATATTTGACGGCAGACAACAATGACAAGAGTTCTTTAGAAGTGTAGAATGAATAATGGGATGTGTATATCTAAGACATGGAGAGAAAATTACACTCAAATTTTGTTTTAATTTTATTAATTTCTTATTTTTAAAATTGTTTTTTACTAATTTAATTATACCCATTATAGAAAGGTGAAGGAGAAAAAAATAAAGTCAAATTATAAATTAGCAAGAAAATAAAAACAAAGCTAAAAAAAAAAAAAAAAAACATAAGTTAAATTAAAAATAATAAGACTAAAAAAAAAAAATTGAAAATAAACTATAATTAATGAAAATGGAAATAATATAAAGAAAGAAAGAAAGAAATCAAAATCAAAACACTAAAAAAAAAAAACAAATAGAAAAATAGAAATTACTAAATAATACACCTCAACCAATCACCTTACAAATAAAAAAATTTAAATAATAATTTTAAAAAAAAAAATCAACATCATAAAATATTTTTTTACAACAAACACAATCCTTTAATATTACTATTAGTTTTTTAAAACAAAGGAAAAGAACTCTTAAACTTATATTTCTCATCCTAAACACATTTTATATACGATTTGAGTAGGCCTAATAGTTAAGAGCATGTGTTTCCTCCTAAAAAATCACAAATAAACATGTATTATTCACCCTAAACACATTTTATATACAATTTGAGTGGGTCTAATGGTTAAGAGCATATGTTCCATCCTAAAAAATTACAAATTCAGAACCAAAAAAATAAAATATATATATTTAAATTAAATAATAATATACTTTTACAATGTCGAAAATATATTCCATGTGTGATTTTTTAAATTTCACACATCAAAACATCTGCATCAACATAACACATTCATTCATTTCCACACTATTTTGAAATCAGAGAAAGACCGAGAAAATTCAAGCAACTTACTGAAATATTTGTTTGTTGAAATCAAATCAAAACTTTTTGCTCTAGATCATAACTTTTATTAAATAAAAATTAAAAAAATTAAAACACTATGGGTCGCCTCTATGTTATTTTCAAGGCCGTGGGCACACGCTGTCTTATGTGGTACTTGACAGCTGGAGAACGAGACATTTGTCAGCCTAGAGAGAATCGTTTACCACGTGGACCAATCGTGCAACGAAATAGAGATTCTAACGGAAATTAATTAAGACACGTGTCACTGATCCATGAGAGTACATCGGTCAAAGTAACGAAAACCAATTGCAAAGCACGTTGTTGATTTTTCGTGCAGGACGGGAAATCAATCTGGGCCGTGAAAGAAGGTTCTAGGTCATCGACCAAAAAGTTACAAGAAATGAGCAACCAAAAAAGGTGGGCAGTCCTCCCTTTCTGGATGGATCTTCACCTTTCATTCTAGAGAATTCCATTGTATGTCGCGTAATTTCATTTCATTAGCTGCTTCCGGAGAGGGCAAAGCTCTATATAACAACATCACACCGCTAGAAATGTTTTCAAGAGTTGTTTCAGTTCCCAAGTGACTTTTGTGCGATTTCAAGCAAGATTTTCTTGGCCTATTTTAGTATTTAAACAGAGAATTGTGATTTAAGAAACATAAATTTAAACAGATAATTGTGATTTAAGAAACAAAAATGGCTCTAGAAGTGGCTGCAGATGTATTGATCCATGCCGCAGGGGGTAAAGCGATAGCGGTAAGCGGCCTGCACAAAGGATATTCCAAGAGAGGGTATGTGACATTTTTGGCTGGAGCGGGAGACTATTGTTGGGAGCAAAGTAGCGAAATACATAAACAAAAAAGGAAATAGAGAAACAACACAGAACATATTTTTATTACACAAGCCTTGCTTGCCTTGACATGCTTAGGCAAAGGCAAGAATATGAATTTATAGTTACAGAACAGGGATAATTCTGCGCGTGAAATGGTGGTTGGGCGGCGCGTTAGGTTCAGCTCCATCGGTGACGGCGTTGGTCAGTTGGGTTAGGCGCCGACATACGGCTTCACATTTAGCATTCTCTCACTTGAAGCCGAATGAATAATCTTGAATCAAGTCACACCGATACCTATCATGCCTCTACATAACTCATGCTTACTTCTTGGTAGAATCTTAGTGAGCATATCAGCAGGGTTCTTATCTGTATGGATCTTTTCCAAATATAACCGCCCTTCCTCCAACACATGTCGGATCCAACGGTACCTTAAGTCAATGTGTTTGGTTTTTGAGTGAAATGCTAGATTTTTCGCCAAGTGAATGGCACTCTGACTATCACAATACAACACATACTTGTCCTGATTGATTCCTATCTCTCCTAGGAGTTGTTGCATCCACAACATTTCTTTGCAAGCCTCTGTTGTAGCTATGTACTCTGATTCTGTTGTAGAGAGAGCTACTATCCTTTGTAGCCTTGACACCCAAAATACAGCTGCACCTGCAAATGTGTACAAATATCTTGTAGTGGAATTTCTGGTGTCGATATCTCTAGCCATATCTGCATCTGTAAAACCTTCAAGCACAATATCATTATTACTAAAACATAAGCAATAATTACTAGTACCCTTAATATATCTGAAAATCCATTTTACTTCTTGCCAATGTTGTTTTCCTGGACTGGCAAGGAATCTACTCACAACTCCCACTGGATATACAATGTCTGGTCGTGTGCATACCATGGCATACATTAAGCTGCCAACTGTTGAAGCATAAGGAATCTTGATCATTTCTTCCTTCTCTTTTTCATCACTGGGACATAACTCAGCACTCAACTTGAAGTGGGCTGCAAGGGGTGTACCAACTGGCTTGGCATCTTTCATATTAAACCTGTAAAGCACCTTCTTGATATATTTTTCTTGTGACAGCCACAATATTTTGTTTTCCTTGTCACACATGATCTTCATGCCCAATATCTGTTGTGCTGGACCCAAATCCTTCATTGCAAACTTGCTGCCCAAATCCTTCTTCAACATATTGATCATATTCTTATCATGTCCAACAATCAACATGTCATCCACATATAACAATAATATGAGATATTTTCCTTTATCATACCTCTTGATATAGACACAATGGTCAGCTTCTAACCTGTGAAAACCATGTTCTAACATGAATGAATCAAATTTCTTGTACCATTGTCGAGGTGCCTGTTTCAACCCATAGAGACTCTTCTTTAACCTGCAAACAAGGTCTTCTTTGCCTTTTTCTATGAAGCCTTCTTGCTGCTTCATATAAATTTCTTCCTCTAATTCTCCATGAAGGAAAGCAGTTTTTACATATAACTGTTCACATTCTAAGTCTAAAGCAGCAACAAGACCAAGAATGACTCTAATGGATGACATTTTGACAACAGGTGAGAAAATTTCAGTGAAGTCAATACCTCCCTTTTGGGCGAATCCTTTCACCACCAACCTTGCTTTATACCTCTCCTTCTTTTTGTCACCTTCATGCTTAATTCTATATACCCATTTGTTTTGCAAAGCTTTTCTACCTTTTGGGAGATTTACCAACTCGCAAGTTTTATTTTCCAACAAAGAGTTCATTTCTTCTAGTTTGAAGGAGGATACCTTTGTGAAGGCTTATGAGGCCTAGAAGATTTGCGAACCAACTCTGGTGGTGAATTATCAGGTTGAATCTCCTGTATAGGTTCCAGCAATATTCCTTCTTCTTGGTGTTCATCACTTCCCTCTTGTTGTCCTTCCTGCTCTTGAAATTGCTGCCCATTTTCTTGCATTGGTGGGATGTCTTCATGCTGCTCTTCAAACCTGTCAATAAATTTCTTGACTTCCACCTCAGCTACATTCCTCTTAAACATTTCTGACTCATTAAATATAACATCCCTGCTTCTAATAATTTTATGTTTGACTGGATCCCATAGACGATAACCAAATTCTTCATCTGCATATCCCAAAAAAATGCATTTCTTGGATTTATCATCTAGCTTAGTTCTATTTTCTTTGGGAATATGTAAAAATTCTTCACATCCAAAGATTTTCAAATGAGAATAATTCAACTTCTTACCAGTCCAAACTTCTTCAGGGATGCCTCCATCCAAGACTGTAGATGTAGATCTATTTATGAGGTAGCAAGCTGTCCTCACAGCCTCTGCCCAAAAATGCCTGTCCAAACCAGAATTGGACAACATGCTCCTTACCTTTTCCATAGAGATGCGATTCATTCATTCTGCAACACCATTCTGTTGAGGTGTACCAAGCACAGTCTTCTCATGCTTTATGCCAAACCTATTACAATATTCTTTGAATGCATTTGAGCAATATTCTCCACCATTATCTGTTCGTAGGCACTTGAGTAGTTTGCTAGTCTCTCTTTCAATAGCAACATGGAATTTATGAAATATTTCAAACACTTCACTTTTACTTTTCATGGGATAGGCCCAAACCTTCCTGGATGCATCATCTATAAATGTTACAAATTTATGATGCTCCTACTAATGACTTGATGTTAACTGCTCCAAACACATCTGAATGTATCAATTCTAACACATTTTTCTTTCTGTCATGACCACCTCTAAGAAATGAAACCCTTCTTTGTCTACCATATATAAAATTCTCACAAAGATCAAGATTGTAGGATCTCAAACCTGGTAGTAAATTTTTACCAACAAGTATTTTTAAACCCTTCTCGCTCATGTGACCCAAACGCTTATGCCACAAATCTGCTGAATTTCCTTGTCTTGTGACAGCAACCAAATATGATACCATTGCCTTCAATTAATATAATGTTCCTGTCTTGGGTCCTTTGGCCACGACCAATGCTCCCTCGCTAATTTTCCAGCCTCCTTTTCCAAAGCTTGTGGAATAGCCTTCATCATCCAGCCGTCCCATAGAGATCAAACTCATGCGCATTTCTGGTACATGCCTGACCTGTTTCAACAATATTTCTTGTCCATTCTTCATCTTGATCTGGACATCTCCCACTCCAACAATACTGCAAAAATTATTATTCCCCAAATGCACTCTACCATAATCACCAGGATTATATGCAACAAAACTATCTTTGCATGGGGTTACATGGTGAGATGCCCCAGCGTCAAGGATCCAATCAAAGCTACTGCTAGATGTATATAAACATGCATCCTCTACTGAAATAGTAAATAACACATCACCATCTGTGACTACAGCAGTAGTCTCACCTTCATTTAAGCTGGATGACTTGTAATTTGTATTGGCCGGTCTTTGATCCCTTTGTCTTTTCTTCAAGGCTCGACATTCTTTCTTCATGTGCGCATGTTTTCCGCAATGAAAGCAGATGATCCTGCCCCTCCTTGACTTTGATCGGCCTCTCGATCTTGATCTCCCTTTTCGACCTCGATCAATCCTCCTACCATGATCAGCTAGAGCTAGAGCTTCTCCTCCCTGGTTTTCCATAATTGACTTGCGTTGCAGCTCCTCATTCATTAAACTGCTACTAACATCATCAAACTTTAGGGTCCCTGCAGGTGCTGAAGTACTCATAACCACAATTAAATTTTCCCAGCTATCTGGCATAGAATGCATTAACAAAATAGCTCTAATTTCATCATCTAGAGTTATTTTAACAGAGGCAAGTTGACTAGTTATAATATTGAATTCATTCAAGTGCTCAGCAACTGAAGCACCCTCCTTTATCTTGATATTGTAAAGCTTCTTCATCAAGAACACTTTTTTTGATGCTGTGTTCTTCTCATATAGATCATGGAGCTTCTTTCATAATCCTGTTGCTGTCTTTTCTCTGGACACATTGAAATACACATTCTTTGCTAGATATTGGCAGATTGTTGCAATTGCCTTTCTATCTAGCTTATCCCATTCCTCATTTGTCATCGATGAGGGTTTCTTTGTTACACCCTCAATCGGCAAATACTGATCTTTTAAAATCAGTATATCTTCCATCTGTGATTTCCATAGGGCAAAATTAGCCCCACTCAGCTTCTCCATGTCAGTAACTGCTATCTCCATTTTCAATAAAATTCACACCCCAAAAAAAATCAAACTCCTCTTATATAATAAAACTTTAATTATTCCACATTTAAAAAGGTAAAACTTAATCACTTTAAAAATTTAATATAACAAAGTGAACATTTCCTGCTTTCCACTTTAAAGTGTCCACACTTAACACTTTTCCATAATTTCAAAACATATATTTATTTGTTTTATAAACCATATAAAAAATTCATTTCATTCCTCTTTATTTTTAATAAAACTATCCACGTCCTTATTAAACGTGGTAATAAAATTCTAGCGTGTTTCCCATAAATCGTTTTTGAAGCAGCCAATGAGCAGACAACTATCAACAAGCTTCACACAAGCTCAACGAGCAGAGCTCAACGACTCTAGCACAAGTACTTTGACTATGCCTCCTTCAGCAAATAAGCAGCACAATGCTCCAACGCAGAAGGCCTACGGCAGGCTCAACAACACCTTCACAAATATGGGCCCTCTCACATCAACCACACCTTCTTCGCCTTAATCTGCACACTGAGCCGCACTAATCAGGGTCACAAGTATCTCCATACTCTGACAACATATTACACATTACTCCGACAAGTACACCAGCAAATTTATAATTATAGCACCAATTACAGCGAAAATCTCTCACATGTTTCAATGTTACATATACCATCAGCACTTCTCACAAACACTCATTCACTCTGCCTAGCACATAGTTCCTCATAACACAATCAAATACAGGCACTCACCCCTGAAAACACTCAACCAAGCCAAAACCATCAGCTCTGATACCAGTTGTTGAGGTGCAGAGTAGTAGAGCACAACACAACAAAGACAGAGAAGTAAACAGAGATAGAAGAAATGAAATTAAATACACAGAGAAACTAGAGAATAAAACATAGAGATATTTATTACATGAGGTCTGGACTTGCTTTGACATGCTTAGGAAAAGGCAAGAATATGAATTTATAGTTACAGAACAGGGATAATTCTGCACGTGAAATGGTGGCTGGGCGACGCGTTAGGTTCGGCGCCATCGATGACAGTGTTGGTCGGCTAGGTTAGGCACCGACATACAGCTTCACATTTAAAAACTATGTGAAGGGTGTTGTCGGTCTTGTAAAAGGCCTCCGCAAGGTTAATTCTCCCTACCCTCTCACAGTAGCTGTTCTCCCGGATGTTCTAGAGGAACACAGACGGCTCTTGAAGAGCCAGGGATGCATAGTCCATGAAATCGAGGCCATATATCCTCTGGAAAACCAAGTCTAGTTCGCCATGGCTTATTATAATGTCATCAATTATTCCAAGCTCCAGATATGGGAGGTATGACTATGAATGCCATCCATTCAATATCGACACCTCTTACTTGAACCTTTAAAGTATAAGTACATTATTGATTCCCTGTTCTTGAATCTTTAAGTTATAACTTATACCGGTTCCCTTTTCTTGAATATTTAAAGTATAATAGTTGTCGGTTCCCTTTCTTGAATCTTTAAAGTATAGTAGTTACCGATTCCCCTTCTTGAATCTTTAAAGTTTAGTTGTAACTGCTGGCATGGCAGCAATGAGAAGATTATTTTTATCTATCTAAATAAATGTTGGAATATTGAAAATTCCAGAACAATAAATGGAGAATAAAACTCCCCTCTTTAACACAGAGAAAATATTAAAATTTCACTCGCAGGAGACAGAGTTTTCAACACTGTAAAACTTCTATTCCTTAAAAAAAACTATTACAAATTCTTCCTCACTGAGAGGGCTTACAAAATTAGTTTGACTGCTGCAAACGCAGTGCAAAACTAGCACTCTGTCATTCACTAAAACATACACTGCTGTGTAAATTTTCTATGCTCTGTCTCTCGCACTACTGTGCATAAAAAAACGTTCTATGTAATAACAAGAACAAAAATTACTAAAAGTTACAAAACAGGCTCTCGAGCTTTTTCTTTTATATGCAATACATATTTAAAAACATAACAAACTAAATTAAAACAAATCTATTTAAAATATTCGGGACCCACATAATCAATAGCCCACATGGCATATTGATATATGTTATATTATAACAATGCAAAGGTTTAGAAAAAACTATCGCGCGATAATAAAATTTCAACATAAAACATTATATCAAAACTATGATATAACATAACAAAAACTTTGTCGCGCGATACAAAAGCACTTTTAACAAAACTTTGATAAACCTCCGCCCACCGGACTTCAAACGAAGATTAAACCGGATTTCAATTACAAATTCGCGTTCCAAAATGGGATGTTGACGTCGGCCTAATTTGTAACGCGAATTCTCAATCAAATGTGCCCTATAAAAATTCGGGTCCGATTTTGGGCTTTTGGTATGGCGGAAAACTGTGACGCGAAAAACTCAATTAAATCGCCCTAAACAATTTCGGGTCCGGTTTCTCCACTGCACGAACTTGCCAGTTTAAAAACCCAATCGAATCATGCAATGCCACGTGGTCTGGGGACCACTGTCCTTCTGAATAAAAATCTCCCGCACTTGCATATAAAACCTTGTCTTGTATATAAATGGAAATATCTGTTTTTCTAAAATTCAAAGGACTGCAGGTTTTTTTTCACACTCTCATTCTTGACTGATCACTGGAAATAGAAGGCGGCGCTTTGCTAGAGCCCTTCAAACAATTTTAGCTTACAGTACTTGAACAGTTGAAAGTAATTTTCAACAATAAATAGCTTAGAATTCTTGAATCTTTAAAGTATGGAACTGCTGGCATGGCAGCAATGAGAAGATTATTTTTATCTATCTAAATAAATAGCTTAGAATTCTATCTTACGGGGTTTGTGATGATCCAGTTTGAAGAATATAGCAAGCTCATTCACCTGGACGCCGACATTCAAGTGTATGACAACATTGATCAACTCTTTGATCTCCCGGACGGGCATTTTTATGCTGTGATGGACTGCTTTTGTGAAAAGACATGGAGCCACACTCGGCAGTACCAGATCGGTTACTGCCAGCAGTGCCCGGAGAAGGTGCAGTGGCCAAAGGAATTGGGCAGCGGCCTTCCCTCTACTTCAACGCGGGCATGTTGGTGTTCGAGCCTAGCAAGCTGACCTACGATACGCTTCTTGAAACCCTGAGAATCACCCATCCCACGCCCTTCGCGGAGTAGGATTTCCTGAATATGTTCTTCTACAAGGTGTACAAACCTATTCCCTTGGTCTACAATCTAGTCTTGGCCATGCTGTGGCGACACCCGGAGAACGTGGAATTGGACAAAGTAAAAGTAGTTCATTACTGCGCTGCTGTAAGTATCTTAATTCTGCCTAGAATTGTGTTCACTATGTATGAGATCTTTGGAAAACTTTAACTCATATCTAGTATATTCGGTGATGGTGGTGCAGGGATCGAAGCCGTGGACGTACACGGGCAAGGAGGAGAACATGGACAGGGAGGATATAAAGGTGTTGGTAAAGAAGTGGTGGGACATCTATAATGACCCATCCTTAGACTTCAAATCCACCGACACGATACCTGATGCAGAAACCCCGTCTGAGCTGCAACAAATTGCCAACAACCTTCTACTAGCTGCTGCCATTCCTCGGCCAAACCCTTTGCTCTCTCTTTCGTCCGCTGCTTAGGCAGCTTAATTCTGATATCGGTAGGCAGGAGTTCGATTCTCATGAAATGCAAGTGGTCATGCATTTGTATTCTTTGCGAGTGATCATGCATTTGCGTTACATTTTTTGCGAATCAGACAACACAAAGGTGTTTGCGTTGCATGTTGAAAGCCAGCAGGCGCAATACATATCTATGTAATTCTGTTATACCATTAATGATATGGATATTGATATTCTACATTATTGGTATAAATGGATGAAGCCTATGTGATATGTTTTTTTTTTTTCTAAGTAAGCTTAATTCTATTACTGTAATATATGGTACAACGTGTTCAAGGAATCAAGGTGCCCGACAGTCAGCAAAATAACAAAGATAGAGTTGCCCTCATGGGGAAACTGGCTCGAGGAATGTTTGAGAACAGAACCAGTAAAATACTTAAAGGCCTAGACAAGAAAAACATAAAAGCAGGAGCATTAGAGTCCATAGTCACCCGAGGGTGATTCCTCAACAATTCGGCACCAACAATCTTTTTCGTCGTCCGGCGGCAATTGAGCACTCTGAGTGGCAGCTTCCCCTGCCTCACGCTCGCCTGCATGCATCCCAGTGTCCTAGAGTAAGCTCGAGCAGCAATCACCTGCCCTGTGAGGAGTGCCTTTGTCCACCTACTGAGAAACTGGCAGAGCAGAGGGAGAGGCTTGCGAATTGCCAGGGAGAACAGAGGGCAGGGGAACAGGAGAAGCCTCGGGAATCTCTTTGAAGGAAACATTAACCATTTCAATGACCAGGGGGCGGGCCGAGTTGCATTGGTAATGGAAGCTGGCGGTTGAAGGATTCTGAATTAAGGCAGTAGTGGCAGGACGAGGCTCAGCCGGCTGAAAGGAGGCGGGGACATCACGCTGCGGGGAGGGAGGCAAACGACGTGTTCGATGGCGAGGAGGACTAGCACTGTGGCTGCTAGAAGAGGGCGAGGAAGAGGAGGGGCGTCGACGTCGGGAGCTTCCCCTGCGGCATCGTAACCGATGTCTCAGTCTTGGCATAGTAGCCCCAGAGTCGTGGGAGAAGGCAGGATTGATAGAGGGAACCAGAAGCGGGAGGGCGGAGCAAGAACTAGACAAAGAGACGGGGCGCAGAGCACAGAAAGGGTTGTGCGAAAAGTGGAAGCCAGGGATAAAACTGACATAGCAGGCCAAAGGGCAGCGTCTTCCAACTGTGGTGCGAAGGTTGTGCACTTCAGCTTCCGGCGAGAAAATGGAGCCTACAGGCAAAAGCTGCCTCGACATGGAAACCTACAAACGACCACAATTCCAAATCCAAACACTAGAGCGAACGACTGAGGAAGGGGACGGTGAATCGAGAGAGTTCATATGAAATTCCATGGTGTCTCGGCCTCCCCACCGGCATAAATGCCGCGTAGGGTGACGGCCCATCATATTTATGGTTCTGAGCATGCATAAATGCTTTCCGCAGGCAAGCCATTGGGTTTGCCACGTGCTCGCCTGCTCGCTCATCAACTGCCTCACGTCACTGCCCACCCGCATCTAGGGAAAGCCTATGTGATATGTTAACAATGTGTTTTTATTTTTATTTTTTCAGGTTTTGGTAACCTTTAATGTCCACACACAAATTTGTTTTATTTTATTGTGTCAATTTTTTTTTTCTTTAAACCATTAATCAATAGATAGTTATGCTTGTTTTAATAATAATTCAATAATTTCTTTAAATCAATAATCAATAGTCAGTGATATTGTTCTAATAATAATTCAATAAATATACATATTCTAATAATAATTCAACAATAATCTAGCAATTTATATATTCTAATAATAATTCAATAATAATTTAGCAATTTATATATTTTAATAATAATTTAATAATAATCCAGCCATAATTTAGCAATTTATATATTCTAATGACAATTTAATAATAATCCAGCAATTTGTAGTGGACAGTAGAGTTTTATATAATTATGACACACAAAACATGTCTATATATATTCTAATAATAATTCAATAATAATCCAGCAATTTGTGGTGGAGAGTAGAGTTCTTAATAATTATGACACACAAAACATGTCTATATATATAGACATACATTGTTCGGAGTATAGAAATAGAACAACAATTTCATGTACACATGGTTTAGAATATAGAAATTGATACATTCATTGTTACAAAACATGTCTATATTGTAATATATCCATATATAGACATACATTGTTACAAAACATGTCTATATTGTAACATGTCTATATATAGACATACGTTGTTCGGAGTATAGAAATATAACAACAATTTTATGTGCAGCTAAAATATATATACACATGGTTTAGAATATAGAAATTGATACTTTTATGTGTAGCTAAAATATATACACACGTCTATATATTGTAACATGTTGATATTGTAACATGTCTATATCTAGACATACATTTTCAGAGTATAGAAATATAACAACAATAAACATACATTGTTACAAAACATGTCTATACTGTAACATGTCTATATATAAACATACACTCTTCAGAGTATAGAAATATAACAACAATAGACATACATTGTTTCAAAACATGTCTATATTGTAAAATTTCTATATATAGACATACATTGTTCAGAGTATAGAAATATAACAACAATTTTATGTGCACCTAAAATATATATACACATACACATGGTTCAGAATATAGAAATTGATACTTTTATGTGCAACTATAAATATAAAAACAATTTTATGTGTAGCTAAAATATATATACACATACACATGGTTTAGAATATAAAAATTGATACTTTCTTTTGGTCTATTTTTTCAAAAAATATACATATTCTAATTATAATTTAATAATAATTCAGCAATTTGTGGTGGATAAAATATATTCTAATAAAAATATACATATTCTAATAATAATTCAATAATAATCCATCAATTGGTAGTGGATAAAATATATTATAATAATTTAGCAATTTGTGGTGGATAAAATATACACATGGTTTAGAATATAAAAATTGATATTTTTTTGGTCTAATTTTTTTGTTTTTTAAATGGTTATTGAATTTTTATTATATATATAAAAAAAGAGAATGACATTATTATCTATCATTCATTTACATATGGAGCCAGGGGAGTGTAAGAGTTATCCCCAAATAACTTACTCCCAAAATGGCAACTAATATAACAACTAATAACTAATAGTAACATAATTAGCAATTGCACTATCACCAAATGTTGCAAAGGAAACGTCGTAAGTCCAATAGTTTCTAAACAATATATTTGTAGTGATTTTGGTAAATTTTAGTAAAGGTAGGAGAAGCCATAAGGTTCACTACTAATGTTGATCTATCAAACTGCGAGAGAGATCAAAATCTCTCGAGATACAAACCTTTCCTTAAGTTTTTCACTAAACAAAAAGGTTTACACCTCGAGAGAGATCAATCTCTGGTGCTTGATCTAGACTTGTTCATATAGTGTTATTGCTTTGGTAAGTTCATTAACTTCATTATAAATTTCCATATTACTTTTATAATTTAAATAGTTATTATATAATTTAAAAAATATAAGTCATTAAAATGTTATATATACAAATATCAAACCTGTATTGATACCATAGTTTTGACAATAGAGATAGTTATAAACATATATAATTTTCATATATATATATGATAAAATTGATTTTCCAAGATCCACGATTGAGGTTATGAAATCATGATATCAATTAAAGAGACATTGGCACAATTAGATCTAACATGTGTAAAATTTGCAAAAGTAAAAACCTTACTTTTGGTATTTGCAATGTTGATTAAAATTCATGTACAACACTTACATTTTAGATTGGTTAAATTTTGTAGTTTAGGTGGGTAAATTAGTAAATATACATCGGTTTCACTTTTAAGACAATTAGGACAATTAGATTTAATATATGTCAAATTAGCAAAGCTTTTCTTTTGGTATTTGCAATGTTGATCACAATACTTATATTTTAGATTGGATAAATTTTGTAGGTTAGTTTGAGTGATTGAAAACTCTTAATTACAAGCCAGAGATCCCAGGCTCAAGAGAGCTCTTAATTACAAGTAAGAGGCCATAGGATAAAGTCCCTGGATTGTTCATTGGGTTTTGCTACAAATTCTCCAGCAAAATAATATTTTGTTTTGGATATTCAGTTTTTCTATGTCTTGTTCATTAGGTGAAAGCATAAACTATCCCGGATAACATTTTGGCATGGCCATTTAATCACTCAAGTGGCCTCACTATCCAACCTCTTGTACACATACAGATAGAAGTAGGGCATATTATAGTTAAAGCTTAACCGACATACATCTGAAAGAAAGATAAGGTAAGGGCATACATCTAGAAGGTAAGGGCTTAGGCTTAAGGGCCAATGAAACAATATGAAGAAGGAAATGTAGTAGGATTAAAATTCAGTTCACTGTATTGTTCCCTTCATTATTTCATGTTAATGACCTTGTTCTGAAGTATTTAGTTTGCAATCAGGCTTAGAATCTTTTGCATTACATACCACAGCATCATAGTAAACATCTACATAATCGTTTTTCTTCCAGACTTCTCTTGACAAGAGTAAGGGATCTAATAAAATACCTCAATTCTTTTGTTCATTAAATCAAGGGAAAAGACAGAAAGAAAGATTGAATAGTATTAATCTCTAGAGCTATAGTCCTGAACAATATCAGATAAGCACGATGTAACATTAATTCAAAATAAATAAATAAATAACATTTCATACATTCTCAATTATAGAATCTAACGAGGATATAATGGAAAATTTTGCAACATTTACCCTTTTCTTCATACACACATCTACCAACAAAAAGTCCAATTTTTTTTTGTAAAAATGCAAAGCACTAGCTATGAATAACAATGAAATTCTTAAAATTTCAAGCGAAGAATGCTAATTTCATTCCCAAAAATCGCATTGTGGATCAGCTCAATTTGGACTTCAATAACATTTGTATATAGAATGGAATGGCCTAGCCAGACCAGCCGTTTCCTCATCATCAGAGGCATATTCATTGTTGCTAATGTCTTCGCCATCTTCATCTTCCTGTTGACCTCCCAGGTCTTCTGCCTTTGCATACAGATTGCAGTATTCTAAAACACAGCACAAAAGAAACGATTGATAAAATAGGCCAAGAATTATATGGATAATATGTTAATAGTATAAATATAAGAAGTGAATCAGAAAACAAGACTGTTCCCGAAGAAATCTTTGGATACGTTGTACAAATAGTTAGATAAAAATTATAAATACATGAAATGTCTCAGCAAATTTGTCAGAGCAAATTTCTAATGCAAATTGGGAAAAGCATTAGTGAATTCACCTTTCACCTTCTGGCCATAAAAATTTCTGTCATGCATCAGTAAGGTGTCAGCTTCCTCATTTAAGGATCCTCTGGATAGAAGTTGAGGAAGAAATAATTTTAATACATTCACGAGATCTGAAATATCAATGCAAGAAGTAAACAGTAAACTGACTAAAAGATTGAGGGTAGTAGAATGTTGGAAACTAAGATGAAAAAAAGACTCGTTCGCACACTTAATTCTTGAAGTAATCAAGAAAATTTACGTGGTTAGATTTTATTTTTTTCAACTGCAAGTCTTATTAAGAACGTCTAGGAAAACGGAGTCGGATCTGAAGTCCCAAGAAAATAATGCCTAGTTAGTCAAATAACTCAAATGGGAAAATTTAGGGTGACGAAGCATGCCCTACATATTGAGCATAGAGAATAGG
Organism: Pinus albicaulis; assembly: GCA_034641835.2. Lineage (NCBI taxonomy): Eukaryota > Viridiplantae > Streptophyta > Pinopsida > Pinales > Pinaceae > Pinus > Pinus albicaulis. The sequence goes on along the minus strand of CM076578.1, from coordinate 1,729,350,887 downwards.
GTGGGAATGTTATTAGAGTTAATAGAAGAAATGTATTGTCCAATGCATCAACCATTTACTCATTGAAAAAATAAACCGTAAAATACTTCAATACAATAATAGAAGAGCTCATACCACAACACCATCTTGTACATGCATATAAGTTCAGAATGTTCATATAGGACTAGAACCGGTTTTGATGTTCTGACCAAACTCGTGTTATCACATCAAAGTCTCCAGTGAGACTTCTCTATCCTGTGATAGAGAAGATATGACAACCAAAATGGAGAGGAAATACAGGGGACTACGTCGAAGAGTTTAAAGAATAAAATCTGAAAAACCATACCAGAGGAGCATTCTTGATGGTCTCCTTGATTTCTTCTTGAAATATTTCCATGGCAGCAAACGGAAGGTAGACGGGAACCACTGTTCTTTTCACCCCATTTCTATTTTGGTAAGGAATGTAAAAGCTCAACAAGCCAGGCACTGCTCCCACTCCAGCTTCTGCAGGCCCTCCGTAGGCTGGTCTTCTCCACTCGAAATCCACATCTTGAAACCCAATTTTGTTATAGTTCGAAACTGTATAGCTGCCAACAATTGTGAACATAGGGCGCCTTTCAACTCCATCAAGTCAATCACTGACCGCATGTGCTCCTCGTTCACACTTTTTGGCTTCCTGGATCAGTTTGACAGCTAAAGACAATAGTTTCTTTGTTAGTTCTCCTGCTATCGTTTTCGTGCATGCCAAGTAGATCGCGTTGCCATAGAAGCCTTCAGGAAGCAGTGGGTCAAATTTTGTTCAGGTGTCCAGTGCGAATATGAACCGAACTTCCTGCTTCGCCGGTAGTTGGGGAGACCTTGTTCTCAATCACCAGAAGATTGGGAGGTAATTGCAAAAGCACTCCCTAAAGAAGATGGAATCGCCAGAGGAGTCGCAAGTGCCTGGAAACTTCCAACAGGTGGCAATTCAAATCGATGGCAAAGCATGATTGAATTGTCTAAAACAGAATCCAAGGGCACAGATTATGACAAAAAGGTAGTTAGGAAAGCTATTTTCAAATAATGACGCCTTACGGCGTAATTAAAAGAGATAATCATTCATTTACATATGGAGCCAAGGGTGTGTAAGAGTTATCCCCAAATAACTTACTCCCAAAATAACAACTAATATAACAAATAATAACTAATAGTAACATAATTAAAAGATATAATAATTCATTTACATATGGAGCCACGGGAGTGTAAGAGTTATCCCCAAATAACTTACTCCCGAAATGACAAGTAATAGTAACGTAATTAAAAGAGGTTGATTGCATTTATAATACGTTAATTATACATATTTTGGAATAGATTTGTTACATGCATTTATAAGATTTCAAAAATATTTTAAAATTTTATAACTTTTGGTTGGTATTTACAAAAATGTCTTTTTTGAGTTCCTACATTTTTTTGAGTTCCTAGATATACCTAAGAATAGACATACCTAGGAACAATGTAGATTTGTTATATACATTTATAGATTTTAAAAATTTATATAAAATATATTTGAATGCGGATATGTTATATACATTTATAGATTTTAAAAATGTATATAAAATATATTTGAAAGTAGATACTTTTGTTGGTTAAAAAAAAAAAAAAAAAGAACTACATTATCTAAAGTTAGTAGAACATGTTTCTTTCTTGGGTTTTTATCTAAAGTTATTAGAAGATTTTGCTTTCTTGGGTTTTTAATACCTTCCTCTATCTAAAGTTAGTAGAAGATGTTGCTTTCTTGGGTTCTTAAGGCCTTTCTCTATCTAAAGTTAGTAGAAGATGTTGTTTTCTTCGGTTCTTAAGACCTTCCTCTTTAGATATTTTCTTGTGTAATTTGTTTGGTTGTGTTGTGCTATTTTTCATTGGACACATTTCCATGTTCCATTGCATTTAGAGTTTCTAGTACTATATTTAAATCCTTGAGTATGTGCTTGTTGTGGAAATTGTAGAAAAAAAATATTTTTGATACATGTGAATAGAGAGCTAGTATATTGTTGAATAGGTTTCTAGAAAAAGATGCTTGATTAGATAATTAGAATTAGTTTTTCACAATTATAAGCTCTTTTACATATGGGTGCTTAGCTTGCTTTAATTCTTGAAGTAAGATGTGCAATTTTGTTCAATTTTTCCATCAAAGATTATAGAATACCATGTGTCACCTTCATTATTATCAAAATATTTTGTACAATTAACCTATTTACAAAATTTATATATCACATCAACATATTTACAAAAGTTAAGTGCAATAGTGTTGAAGTTCATTATCAAAATATTTTGTACTATCAACATATTTACAAAATCTATATATCACATATAGATTGCACTATCAACATATTTACAAAGTTAAGTGCAATAGCGTTGAAGAATATTTTGTACTATTAACCTATTTACAAATTTATATATCACATCCAAATATTTACAAAAGTTAAGTGCAATAGTGTTTAAGTTTATAATCAAAATATTTTGTTCTATCAACATATTTACAAAAGCTATATATCACACATAGATCGCACTATCAACATATTTACAAAGTTAAGTGTAATAGCGTTGAATTTGTAACTAGGCTCGGTCTTCATAATGTTAATTTATCATTGATTTATTTATTATATTTACTATATTTATATTTTGTCAACGCATGTTCTTCATTCTTAGAGTAAAAAAGCGTCAAAAAGAATTTATTACGAGCCACAAAAAATTATTTGAGCCATGTCCCATTTGGAAAAAGGAATTTGAATTTTATTTTGAGTCATTAGTCCAAAAAATGAACAAGTTAGCATTCCTTGGACAAGTCGGTCTGGCCCTCTAGAGTGACACCTATTCGACTCTCCTCGAAAACGATATATAAGAGTGATCAGGAGTTCATAAATTTTGCTCAAAATTAGAAGTTATAGGATTGGGTTGAAACCAGGATGGTTGCGTAGATCTCATCTTCCTGATTTTGGCTACGTGAACGGTTCTAAAAACCGATGTCATATGAGGGAGATATCTCGTTCTGATCGAATTGCCAAACAGGTAAAAATTGCGACAATTTGACCAAGTTTGACTGGGATGCACTGTAGAAATTTATTAATACTGATAGTATTACTGGATTATCCTGATCTAACAAATTAATATTCTGTTAAATACAAAAACTTTCCATTTAATTCTTTGCGGAAATTAAATTGCCAATTGCAAAACACATATGAAGCAAATTAATCGCACATAAACACAGTTGTTTAACGGGAAAGCTTAAAGCTAAAAACCCCAACTATCATATATTATGTATATCAATGGATCATGTAATAATCTCATACAAATATTAGTACTTCGAGCTCTCAATACAATCAACAATCATTACACACTGTCATGCAGAAATTTGCATATCTATGCACCAATTTCTTGCCTCTTGACAGCCTGCGTCCACTGCGCAATCCCTGCTGAAAAAGACCTATGAATGAATTCGAATTGGCCCTGCCTTGACTGCGCAATCCTCATTGGCATCTCCAATGTGTGTCAGATGCATTGAATGCATCACTATAATCACAACAGATAGTCCATCTTAGCTTTTCACCTATCTCTCCACTAGGTCTCCACTGGAACTGACATGCAAGTAGTTAACTGTTGTATTTGTTCAGTTACAAGTGAGTCTCTAGTTATGAATTAATTAAATAATTAATTCACTAAACTCTCACTAGTGTATTTTCAGTTAGAACTAGATACAACTAGCACAACTGAGTTTAACTCACTTAACTGAGTTAAACTGAATAACAACTCCCATAACTACTCTTCCAACTCTGTCACAACTTTGGAACTTCAATTCTAGCTGAGTCCACAATGCATGAGTCACCAACCACCCTAGGAATTGCGTAATTCCTTCAACCCACTGATTTTCCAAATCTGTTCACTGAAATAAAGTGCTCCAAGAGAATAAGTTGATATTTATTGTCGGGTTATATTAAGGGCTAATAATAATCGACATGCATCTATTTTTAGATTGATGATCTATAAATAGACTTCGCCAAATATTCTAAAAATAGAATTTTGTCTATTTTTCCAACTTTATCAACCATCTACAAATAGCTTCCTGCAACTTATAGAATATGCTCACCATGTCTAAAAATAGACATACACCTAAAAATAGTCTGTGGGACCCACTTAGTGAAGGTGCTTAATTTTCACTAAGCTCATCATCTTGTTGAATCTCAACACTCCCTCTCAACAAGATAGGGATTATCCTTCACCCCAATCCTGCCTCTATGGTATTCAAATTTACTCCTGCTGAGAGCCTTCATCAGAAATTCCCTAATCTTCCGTAGGAATGTACTAAAGCAACATAATCTTCCGCTGCACACAATCTCTGATATGATGATACCGGATATCTATATGCTTAGATCTATCATGAAACACAGGATTAATCAAGAGTTTAATGCTACTCTGATCATCACAATGTATCACTGTAGGATCTAAATGAGAACCGAACAAACCGACCAGGATCTTCCTCATCCAGATAACCTCACATACAACTTGACTTGTTGCCATATATTCTACTTCCACTGAACTGAGTGCTATGAATATTTGTTTCCTATTGTACCAAGAAACTTTTGTAGATCCGATACTAAAAACCCCTCCAGATGTTCTCTTTCTGTTTGTTGGGTTTCCTACCCAATCTGCATCCGTGAATCCATGCAACTCCACCTCATCCGTCTGTCTGTACCATAAACCATACTCAAATGTGCCCCTGAGATATCTCAGGACATGCTTACCTACCTTCCAAAAGAGCTTGGTAGGCTTAACAATCGCTTAACTAAGTTGGTTCACCACATATCATATGTCCAGTCTTGTATTAACTAAATACATGAGCGAACCCACCAACTATCCATAAACAGTGGCATCCACTACCTCTGCCGATGTAGCATCCTATTTCCTCCAATTTCCTAGAAGAGGAGTATCCATGGGCTTGCAGTCCTCAATGTGAAGCTTACCAAGTACCTCTAGAGCATACCTGCCTTGAGACACAAAAAGTTCACCTTCTCGCTGCCATATTTCCAATCCGAGGAAATAATGAAGGAGGCCCAAATCCTTCATCTCAAACTCCTTTGCAAGATCTTCCTTGCATGAGTGTATCAACTGCTCATCACCCGTTAGTATTAATTCATCAACATAAAGAAAAATGATTAAAAGCTTACCCTCCACCACAATTTGGTATAGGTTTGCATTCGCCTCACTCTTGGTGAATCCAAGTCCAGTGAAATAGCTATCGATCCTTGTGTACCAAGCTCGAGGTGCTTGCTTCAACCCATACATCACTCTTTTGAGTCTTCACACATGCGACTTGTTGCTAAAGATCTAAAACCCTTCAGGCTGCTCAATGTACAATTCTTCCTCAATGATCCCATTAAGGAACGCAGTCTTCACATCCATCTGATGAATGTGCCAACCCATCTGTGTTGAGAGAGCAAGGATGGTCCTTATGGAATAATACCCTGCGACAAGGGCAAAGGTTTCTTCATAATAAATCCCCTCGATATGTGAGAAGCCCCGGGCAACAAATCTTGCCTTATATTTTTCAACGCTCCCGTCAGCAACTTGCTTTACCTTGTAGATCAATCTTGAACCTACCATTGATTTACCAATCAACCTTGGAACAATATTCCAAGCATTATTTCTAACAATGGAGTCATACTCCTCCACCATGGCATCTACCCATGTGGGCTCATCCGCTGCTTCTTCAAAAGAAGATGGCTCTATCACGATACACTTGCTCATGAGAACCATTTATCCAGTGAATCGGTCAAGTGACTATCTCTGTCTGCGTTGTGATGTAGGGACTCCTACATTCTATGCCGCATCAAGCTTCAGTCTCTCAACTTCTGTGGTATGCTTTATGCCTATTCTGATGTTTGGTTCTGCATGAGTGGACTCCTCCACTCCATGAATCTCCTCCTGTGGCTGATCCACATCTAGAGGCTCATATTTGGGAATAAGAAGTTCCTCCTCTGCATGCAAGTGTAGCTCCCTCTCAAGTGACAACTTCATGGCTTTCTCCTCATTGAATTTTATATCCAGTCGCACCACAGTCATCCGACTGTTTGGAAAATACACACGATAATTATGGGGTGTTTCTGTGTACCCCACAAATATCCCAACTTCTACAATCGGCTCCAGCTTCTTCCTAGCGTCCTTTGTCACATGAATGTAAACAGATGAGCCAAAAATATTCAAATGAGAAATATCAGGCTTCTTACCAGTAAAATATTCTTCAGGTGTACTCATTCCAAGTACTCTATGAGGACAACGATTTTTCACATAAACCACAGTGTTGCATGCTTCTGCCCACAAGTGCATCGGTAGGCCCTGGTCATGCAGCATAGCTCGTGTAGCACCCACGATCATTCTGTTCTTCCTCTCTGTGACCCCATTCTACTGTGGGTCATGAGGCGCTATGAGTTCTCTTAGAATTTCTTCTTTGCTATAGAATTCTTTGAATTTGTTCGAGATATATTCACCACCATTATCGCTCCGCAGAGCCTTCACTTGCTTCCCTGACTCTTTCTCCACCAATGCTTTAAACTCACAAAAATTTGAGAATGTTTTGCTCTTCTTCTGCATGAAGAAGATACAAAATCTACGATAATAGTCATCAAAAAATATAACATAATACCTATGTTTTGTTGTTGAAGAAACTGAGAAAGGTCCACACAGGTCTGTGTGAATTCTCTCCAGGATCACCGAAGCACAATTGTCCTTCTCATGAAAGGTGGTCTTCACAAACTTACCCATAGTACATCCCTTGCTCTAATATGACCATGCAAGAGTACCCTTGGGAATTACAGTAGAAATATGATGCAAAATCTTCAAGGCGCCATGGTGAAGATGGCCCAATCTCCTGTGCCATAATTCACCCTCATCTCGGCTCACCACTTCTTCTGCTTTTCCCATCATTGCAACGTAGCCATATACCTCCAGCTTGTAGATATTCTTGACTCAAATCCCTATCCTCTTGGTTTGACCCATTGTTTTATGTCACATGAAAGCTTTTCCCTCGCTGAAAACAACGTCATAACCTCTATCCTCCAACATAGTGACTGAGACCAAGTTCTTCTTCAGACCTGGAACATGCATAAAATGTTTCAACAGAAATGATTTAACTGACTCCCTCTCAAAGGTAATGGTTCTAATTCTGATCACACTATATCTACCATCGTCGTCCATCTCTATATTAATTTGAAGATCCTTCTCCTCCAAGTCACTAAACAACTCCTTGTCTCTCGTCATATGGAAGGAAGCACCACTATCAAGATACCACACCGATCCCATTGCGCTTGAAACCAAGCATGCGATCAAAGATACATCAAGTTCAAATTGCAAGGCTAAGGTCTCACCCGCTGTAGCTCCAACAACCTTCTTGTTCTTCTTTTTCTGTGGGCAGTTAGTGGCAAGATGCCCATGTTCATGACAGTGAAAACACTTCACCTTGGACAGATCAAGCTTCTTGCCTTCAGCCTTGGATTTTGGATGGGATTTCTTCCCCTTCCCTTTCCTTGATTTGGCAGCCAAAGCACAATTCTCTTCATCATCATTCTTCGATGAAGAGCCATCCCTGGTATTTAGCCTTATCTCCTCCTGCACAAGATCTGACAAAAGTCATTCCCAATCTGGCAGTTTCTCCTGTTCGTTGACAAAGTCTTTGTAGCTATGCCAACTCTTCGAAAGCCCAAGGAGACCCAAGCTCACCAACTCATCATCCGCAATTGTAATTCCCACACTCCCCAGCTCATCCCTACATTGGAAAAACTTTGTGAGATATTTTGGAATATTGTCGCCCTTCTCCATTTTGATTTTTCTGAGCTTATCTTTCAGTGCCAACTTCCTATGGTCGCTGTTGCATTGGAAAATATCTGTCAAATCCTTCCACATTGCAAATGGAGTGGCTTTCCCATGAAGGCTTGAAACGATATGGTCTTTCACACCTTCCAACATAATTCTTCTTATTTTTGCTACCTTATTTTTCCATGCGTCAAGTAATGCAGCATTGCTAGAAGTAGGCTTAGGAACATCGCTATCGATGAGCTCCTTCAATCCATTATCTTCAAGCACCGCCTCCATCATGTCCTTCCATTCTATGTAGTTCGAGCTACCCTCAAGGGCATACTCCAACCGCAACCCATTGAAATCCATTTCAATGAATACTCAACTGTTGCACCAAGAAATTTCTGCAGCAAATTTGAATTGTCCACCAACACAAAAACTCAACACCGCTTCAAGATTTGCAATCTCTAGTGATTAACATTGCTCTGATACCATGTAGGAATTTATTAATACTGATAGTATTGCTAGATTCTCCTAATCTAACAAATTAATCTTATGTTAAATACATAATCCTTCCACTTAATTCTTTGCGGAAATTAAATCACCAATTGCAAAACACATATGAAGCAAATCAATCACACATAAACACAGTTGTTTAACGAGAAATATTAAAGCTAAAAACCCCAACCATCATATATTATGTATATCAATGGATCATGTAATAATATCATACAAAGCTTAGTACATCAAGCTCCCAATACAATCAACAACCATTACACATTGTCATGTAAATATTTGCATATCTATGGACCAATTTCTTGCCTCCTGACAGCCTGCCTCCACTGCATAATCCCTGCTGAAGAAGACCTTTGAATGAATTCGAATTGGCCTTGCCTTAACTATGCAATCCTCATTGGCATCTCCAATGTGTGTTAGATGCATTGAATGCATCAATATAGTTACAACAGATAGTCCATCTCACCCTTTCACCTATCTCTCCACTGGGTTTCCACTAGAACTGACATGCAAGTAGTTAACTGTTGTATTTGTTCAGTTGCAAGTGAGTCTTTAGTTATGAATTAATTAAATAATCAATTCACTAAACTCTCACTAGTGTATCTTCAGTTAGAACTAGATACAACTAGCACAACTAAGTTTAACTCACTTAACTGAGTTAAACTGAATAACAACTCCCATAAATACTCTTCCAACTCTGTCACAAATTTTCCACTTCAGTTCTAACTGAGTCCCCCATGCATGAGTCACCAACCACCCTAGGAATTCTGTAATTCCTTCAACCCACTGATTTTCCGAATCTGCTCATTGAAATAAAGTGCTCCAAGAGAATAAGTTGATATTTATTGTCGGATTATTATTAAGGGCTAATAATAATTGACATGCATCTATTTTTAGATTGATGATCTATAAATAGACTTCGCCCAATATTGTAAAAATAGAATTTCATCTATTTTTCTAACTTGATCAACCATCTACAAATAGCATCCTGCAACTTATATAATATGCTCACCATGTCTAAAAATAGACATACACCTAAAAATAGCCTGCGGGCCCCACTTAGTGAAGGTGCTTAATTTTCACTAAGCTCATCATCTTGTTGAATCTCAACATGCACAGTCAGCAAAAGAAATATTCTGAGGGATATTCCTTTCCTCAGAACCAACTTTAGTATGACAAGTGTCTCAGTTTTATTCGTTGGTTGTACGTTTATGGTTTGAGAGCCAATAAGGAGGTTCCACGTGGCTAGCCCTGAGGCCGCCATGTGGCCCTTGAATCACATTCTAAAATTTTGGTGAGGTCTGCAAGGCTCGACCCCATGACCTCCAACAGAGCACGCGCAGGGCTTTACCATCCAAGCTACGTTGGTTCTTAACAATCATAGTAGTCAGTTTATATTTATGGTTGAATGGAGTCGTGTTTTGGGGTTGGGGACCACCAACGATACCCATAGTGTGTTCACATGGCGATGTGCTAACAACCCACAATCAAACTCAAACAGTATTACCGCAGTCTCCGCCAATGGTTCTGAACTTGTCACATAGCCATGTTTTAAGACATTAAACTCCACGGTTAAGGCGTAAACTCTGACGGTTATGAAACTCGCGAGTTTGGGGTTGGCATGTGGCCACCCCAACCACAAATATTAAATGCCATAGTTTAAAATGGCAGAAGGTTTGGGCAGCGTGCCCAAAAAGGTGAAATTTCCTAATTTAGCTTGAGTTAAGTGGAGTTATACACTTTTAGTGGATTTTTTCTAAATGTAACTGGGAAAAAGAGTAGGAGACTCAATTTTCGCCCATTCTGAGTGAATAAAGAGTCATTTTTAAGTAATTGGAGAATTCTAGAGCCATTGGTGCAGAGAAATAGCCATTAGAGCACTGTAACTACATTTATTTGCAAAATTTTGAGCATAATGAAAGATGGACATGCCATTGGGAGCTGGACCAACATATGTAGCCTAGGAGGGGTGAACTGCTTCATCATGTCTGCTGTGTAAATTTCATGTGGTGACTTATTTATCTATTTTACACTGTTTTTCAATGTTGTTTAAGATTGTTTTATGCTTCTAATTCACCTATAATCATCTATAATTCATGGTTAAAATCCTCAATCCTTAAGAAAAATAATGAGACAAGTATGCACATGTTTATAAACTAAAAAGACACTTAGCACAAAAAAACTAATACAGTCATTTCTTATCAGATTGGTATCATAGCTAGAGATTATTCTCTAGTGTTGTTTAGTGCAAAGAATTGTTTAACTGCTTTCAAGTTTTAGATGCTTACAAGGCTCAAGCTCAAAAGAGGAGAAGGAAAATTGGTGGAAGCACAAGGGTCTCAAGAAGAGCCAAAGCAAAGGAGAGAAATATTGCCACAATCTCCACCACCTATTTCACCTCCTAAAGAAGCATAAGCTACACTAAGCATGCCTCAAGTGGAAGGAGAAATCCAATGTGAAGAAGTTGATCCCAAGGAGGAAGAAAGAGTGTTTAGGAAAGCATTCCTTGACATGACAGAGATGGTTAGAATCCTTTATAAAGAAAGGAATGAGAGACTAGAAGGAGAAGGATCCAAAATTCACAAGGAAGGATATGGATCTTCAGGAGGTCACAATGATGAAGATAAGACAAAGAAGGGAAATGGAGGAAATGGAGGCAATGGAGAGCCATCATCCTCACCCTCATCATCATCGTCCTCTACTTCGTCTTCAGTACTTAAGCCACACAAGTCAAAGAACACTGGTAAAATTCCTTTTTTAAAACTTGATGTTAAGTTTGAATTGCCAATGTTTAATGGTGAGGTCAATGCAAAAAAGCTTAATAATTAGATTAGACAATTGGAGGTATATTTGAGAATCTAGAACCTTCAAGATGATAATACCAAAATCCAATTAGCTTCATTGAGAATGGAAGGTGCAACACTTGTTTGGTGGGAAGACAAGACAAAGGAGGAGATCAAAAGACATGGTAAGATTATTCTATCATGGTCATATTTCATTATTTGAAATCTGACCATAATAGAATAATCTTAGGCATAAATCCATAATGAACTGGCAGAACTTTAGGCTATTAAAGGGACAAAATCTGCAAGAATACACCCAAGAATTTAGGAGAAGAGCTTTCTTATTAGGGGTAGATTTGCAGAGCCAATATACTTTGCTCAAGTACATAGGAGGCTTACATAGCTACCTAAAACATACTATTCTCATGTTTATCCCCACCATTCTAGCTAAAGTATGTGTTCAGGCCACACATCTAGAAGCTAGAGGGAAGAACATTTATGAAGAGGGTAGAAAGAAACCTTTTAAGGGTAAAGCCAAAGAGAAGACCTCAAAAGGTAAAAGCAAAAAGAATGCATCTATTAAGAAAGAGGGAGAAAATTTGGTTTGTAAACATTTTTCAAAACAAGGGCATGATGAAACTCATTGTTGGAAATTACATCCTGAAATGAGGCCAAAGAAACCAATAACAATGGGAAACAGAAAACAGCAGCTACAACTCATCATGATTTAGGAGATGATTCAGGTGATGAATCTAAGACTATAGCCATGGGATTCAAGAACATGAAGGGAAACTAAATTGAAACTAAACCCAGTAGAAGTACATCAAACTATCACATACACGCTCCAAATGAAGAAGAAAGAATAGAATTGTTTCATGTGAGGGTCATATCCAAACATACCAAGATTGACACATAGTTTGACAGTGGGTCACAAGAAAAATTAATATTTGAATACTTGGTCAAGAAACTTAACATTGAGACCATACCACATCCAAAACCATATCCATTAGGTTGGATTTGTAAGGATGCAAATTTACAGGTTTCAAAGAAATGCATATTGCAGTTTGAAATCACTGCAAATTTTGTTGACACAGTTGAATTAGATGTGGTTCCGCTTGACATAACAAGTATTGTGTTGGGGAGTCCTTACTTGTATGGCATGAAAGCGATCTTCCATCGCCATGAGAAAAAATATCATTTATTCAAAGATGGCAAGGATTTCATTGTAAGAGCACATCACAAGAAGACAAGCATTGCTATGGTAAATGTTGGACAGGTAAAGAGGCTGGTAAATTCAAGTAAGAATTTTGTTCTTCTTATGATTAAGTCTAAAGCTGATGTTAATCATGAATCATTTGAGGGATGTGATTCTAAGTTGAAATCAGATTTCTATGATGTAGTTAATGCACATCACGAGATGTTTCAGGAGCCAACAAGATTGCCTCCAAAAAGAGAGATTCAACATGAGATTTAGTTGCAGCAAGATTTTCCTCTTCCAAACATTGGTATGTATCGCATTTTGATAATGGAGAATGCTGAAATCAAGAGGAAAATCAAATAGATGTTGGATAAAGGAATCATAAGGCCAAGCACCTTGCCATGTGGTTCACCCATAGTCTTGATACCAAAGAAATATGAGACTTGGCGCATGTGTGTAGACTTCCGAGCTTTGAACAAGATTACGGTAAATAATCGTTACCCACTCCAAAGAATAGATGATTTTCTTGATTAGATGAAAGAAGAAAAGTTTTTTACTAAGTTAGATTTATGAAGTGGATATCATCAAGTAAGAATTTCATAAAGTGATATACGGAAAACTGCATTCAAAACCAAAGAAGGACTCTTTGAGTGGCTAGTTATGCCATTTGGTTTGTGTAATGCACCGACAACTTTCATGCGTGTTATGGATAGTGTTTTTCATCCATTCATTGATGAATTTTGTGATTGTTTACTTAGATGACATATTGATTTTCAGCAAAACAAGAGAAGATCATGTCTTGCATGTGAATAGAGTGCTTGATATTTTGAAGAGAGAGAAATTGTTTCTTAAGATGTCAAAGTGTGAGTTTGGAAAGACTTCTTTGGTCTATTTGGGACATATTGTAGGAGGAGGATATTTAAGAATTGATCCTTCTAAAGTGGAAGCCATTGTGAATTGGTCCACACCCAAAATAGTAACCGAGGTAAGAAGTTTCTTAAGTGCAGCTCAATATTGGAGAAATTTTATTGCTAACTTTTCTTCCATCGCAGCTCCTATGCATGCAGTGACAAGTGTGAAGAAATGCTTCCAATGGGGAGGCAAAAAACATCAAGCTTTCGAAGCTTTAAAATACAAGATCAGTTCATCTCCAGTCCTTGCATTACCAAATTTGAGACAACCATTCGAGATTCAAATCGATGCTAGTGATTATGCCATGGGCGCAGTACTTTTGTAGCATGGTAAGCCTATCACTTTTCATTCTGAAACATTCAATGGTGATGTGACTAATTATCCTACATATGAAAAAGAACTATATGTGTTGGTACAAAGCATCAAGAAGTGGAAACACTACTTGATAGGTAAAGAGATTATTGTGCATACCGATCACCAACCATTACAGTACTTGCAGTCACAAACAAAATTGCAACGATCAAGACATTTCAGGTGGATGGGATTTCTTCAACAATTTCACTTGGTTATAAGGTACAAGAAAGGTATTTTCAATAAATTTGTTGATATGCTTTCAAGAACAATCATTAGTGAATCTACTTTACTCAAAAATGATTTTGTTGTACATGAGAGTTACATAGAACAATATACACATGACATTCATTTTCAAGATGTGTATGCTAGTTTGAGTGAAGGGAATCAAATTGAAGAAAAATATTATCACATGCATAACAATTTTCTGTTTCATTTGGGCAAGCTGTGTATACCACAAGGAGAGAGGCTAAGTGTCATGAGAGAAGCTCATTCATCTCTTATTGTTGTACACTTTGGGGTAAGCAAAACAGTGGCGCATCTACAGAGGTATTGCTATTGGCCTCACATGGTAGATAGTGTGTCGCGTTTTATAAGAGGTTGTTCTATGTGTGCAATAAGAAAACCTACTAATAGGAAGCTTGGGTTGTACACGCCACTATTGATACCATCAAGGCCATGGGAGAGTGTCTCCATGGACTTTGTTGGAGTTCTACCTATGTCAAGAAAACATCATGGTTATCTTTATTTAGTTGTGGATAGATTCAGTAAAATGTGTATACTTATGCCATGTAAGAAAACCATTACTTCTTAACAAACTATTGATCTTTATTTTCAACATGTTTGGATTCATTTTGGATTGCCAACTTCTATTGTTAGTGACAGGGATTCCAGGTTCATTGGGAATTTTTGGTCAAATCTATGGAAGATGATGGACACAAAGTTGAAAAAGAGTACTTCTTTTCATCCACAAATAGATGGACAAACCGAGGTGGTGAACAGAACCATTGTGCATATATTGAGAGGATATTGCAGCAAAAACCCTATGTTGTGGGATGAGCAACTGCATTACATTCAACACGCGTACAACCGGGCAAAGCACTCTTCAACTCAAACATCACCTTTTGAAGTATGCTTTGGGTATTTTCCAAAATTTCCATTAGACTTCATCTTTGGGAAGGATGTTGCAATTTATGGCCATAGTGACATTGATAAGGCTCGAAATTTCATTGGGAAAATTTAGATTATACATCAACAAGTTCAAGAACAACTTGAGAAAATTCAAAGCAAATACAATGAGAGGCATGACAAACATAGATTTGATCACAAGTTTCAAGAGGGAGATGAGGTATGGTTGCACATTAGAAAAGAAAGGATGCAAAGGGAAGGTAAAAAGCTGAAACCCATTTGATAAGGTCCATTCAAGATCATAAAGCAAGTTGGTAATCATGCATTTCAACTTGACTTGCCTTCTTATATGCAAATGTATTCAATAGTTTATGTTGAAAACTTGCGTTTTTATGAGCCACCTTTGATCAATGATCAAGGAAGATGTTCAGCTACCTTCTATTGAAGATTTCTCACCAGAATTTATGGATGAGCTCAAAGAAGATACAATTCTTGACAAGAGGACAAAAGCATCTAAGAGGGTAACTGTTGACTACATTCGAGTTTGGCTCAAAGGCACTAAACCAAGCAAGGAAAAATGGATGGAGGTTGGAAAGGTGAGGGAGTTGTACCCTCATCTACTGAACAAGTAATCAAGTATTTTGGGGTCCAAAATCTTCCCAATGGGGAGGAGTGATCAGGAGTTCATAAATTTTGCTCAAAATTCAAAGTTACAGGATTGGGTTGGACTTGGTATCTCAGTGGAATTTTGATATTGGTCTTGGATATCTTTCATTTTGATCTGATTCTAAAAGAGGATTGTTGGGTTCTCCTCTTGTGGGTTTTTCCCCTCACTACCAACCTAATTTTTGTGTCTCTTGTCTCACTATGATCTCTATATTTTCTTAAAAGATTGAACATTTGTTTAATTTCTTGATAAATAAGACATAATAAGTAATAAGAATATATTTAATATTCACAAGTTATTATCAAGAAGAGAAATTAGGTTTTAGACTTTGTTACACTTGGTTTCTCAACATGGTATCAGAGCTAATGTGAAGGAAGGAAGCTTGAAGATCACAACTTGTTAGCATACTTGAAGACACTCTTATAACAAAGATTTATACCTCAAGAAAGTACTCATGTATTCTATATGTCTAATACTCCCATTCAAATGGAATTTATCTGCAAGGAAGGAAAAAAACTTGATGGAGCATCCAACTTAATATTTTGAAAGAAGAGGATTGATTTAGTCTTTAAATAAATGAATTCATGCAATTTGTTAAAGGAAATGTTCCAATAATAGATAAAAACAATGCTCAAGAAGTGGCCAAATACAATAAGGGAGAAATTAGAGCGCAAAGTATTCTCTTTGAGTCCATCAAAGACCATCTCATTTCTTTTGTTTCAGATTTGTCTACATCTAAGGAAGTCTATAATGCAAAATTATACTCCATCAACACACCTAGTTAAAACATATCTTTAAGGAATCAACGCTATGGAACAAGGATGTCAAAAGAAGAGAACATGACTTCATACTTTATGAAGATATCAAAAATCAAAGATCAACTTCAAGGGCTTGGTGAAACCATATCTAACTTTGAATAAACCACTTCTACAATCAATTCTTTAATTCGACCTTAGGGAGGTTTTGCAGGAGACATCTATGCTAGAAAGGAAACTGAGACCTTTGAAGAATTATGGACTTCATGTGTTGTAGAGGAAACAAGATTGAATGCTAAAATTATATCCTAATAATGGAGACTCTCAAGCTTTTGTAGATATATTGAGAAGGAAGTTTGGAAAGTTTGGATCTCAACTTAAAAACAATGGCAACAAGGCCCATAGAAATAAGGATATGTTTAAAGTTCAATGCTACAAATGTCATCAAAATGGAAATTTCAAGAGAGATTGTCCCAAGAATCCTAAGAATAATAAGAGGAAGGAAATACATGAAGCACTAACAAATGAAAATGAAGAAGCTTTGAAGAAACCCAAGGTCGAAGACAACAAGGATCTCTATAATTAACAATAATGAAAAACATGACAAGTGTACATAGCTCTACAATCTACTTTTGTACCAGTTTGCAGTCAAGTTTGATTCCTATTTCTTAATTAGAAAATCTAGTACATATAATAATATTTATTGATGGTAACAACAATTATATAATTTATGGGGAATAACATGGAATATTAATTCGTGATTTATATAAGCTTATAAGCCTTTTCAAGGAGATCAAATTTAAGATAGAGCTCATAGTCATCTATAATGAAGTATTTGGAAGAGAGAATTGATTTATTGAAGTATGTTCCAAATTTCTTTTGAAGGAAAGCCTCATTAACCATTCTCTACATATAATCCATCACAAAACTCTAGAAGAAATATTCAGGTACAAAAGAAGAAAACCAAAGATGTTCCCACATAATGCTGAAAGACTCATATTTTATGATGCAGATCTAAAAGAACCTAAAATTTCTCTCTAAGAAGTAAGTAAGCTAATATGATGGCAACAAAATCTTTGAAAAGGGTAGATTAATCAATAAATCTATCAATTAAAGTCAACATCTTGTAAGCAATTAAAAAATAATTCTTAAATGCCCAGTAAAAACTATATGCGGAATATAAAACTATAATGCCCAGTAAAAACATACCTCCAACCATTGATGACCTCAGTAACAATTGTCCAATTCAGTCATGAGCTAAGGTAAAAATAGATTGGAAGATTTTACCGATAGAATTACTGCTTTATGGCAGAAATTTGGTTCGACTTCTAGTTTCTGGAAAATCTCTTGGAACTTTGGCACATCGAACCCTTAATCTCGAGAAAACCACAGCTTCAATTTCTTTCACATGTGTTTCAGATCTAGTCACTAATCATAGATGAAAAGTTACTTCTTGTTCTTACTATAAGTGTCCTTCCTTAATACCAATCCATCTCTACAGTGGACTATGAGCCTAGAAATAAAACTCTGATTTATTATTCTTCTGCTCAATCCAACTCACGCTCACTGTGAATGAATTCTTACAAAATAAAAGAGAAATTGATAGAAAAAAATGGACTTTTTCATATCATACTGCTATCTGTGAATTTGTCCACATTCGACACTTCGTACATGAGAAACAGACCTTCAACACTAATAATGAAGAGCAGCAAATTTGTTTTTATCCACACAAGCAGAAAGAAAAAGGGACATAGAAGATCTGAAAAAATCTTCCAAGCTCTGCTAACTCTAATTGATAGTGTAAAACTAAAGGGGTTTGAGTTTGTGAGCTTGGGGACCAAATGGAAGAGTTTATAGCCCAGCTTCCATCAAGCTTTTGTTGGCTATGTGTCAAACGTTCCAATGATCATGGTAGAGAACTGCAGTGGGAGTAATGGACCACTTCAGAAGCTCCCAACAAGAAATTAATTTACTGCAGTTAATTTCCGTAATTTAAGGAAACAATTGTAGTTGGTTTCCATTGTCTAAGGAAATGACTGCAGTAGTTCCAAAATCGAGGGAGTAGTTCCTGAAATTGAGTAGTGGGAGAGGGAGCGTAACAGTCTCCCACTTGGTCCATACTTCCACTCTTAATGTCTCATCTTAACACCCATTGATAATCTGTATTAAGTAATAGATACATGAATCATGGTGATAAGTCCTCTAATGACGAGTATTATATTCCATGCATTACTATGTATTTATTCTTATTAAAATTTATGTGGCAATAATTTCTTAATGAATAAACCCCATGTTTATTCTTGGTCCTACACAAATGAATTCTCTCAAATCAAATTAAGGTGCACATAAATATGAGAAAAACATCACAATAATTAAGAATTTCATTAAAAATAACATTGTTCATACAATGAGAATCTACATAATGGAACCAAGTCCCATATTCATTACATGATCCTTGAATTTAAACGGTGGCATGCCCTTAGTCAAAGGATCAATGATCATCAACTCAGTGCTAATGTGCTCAATGACCACTTTCTTTTCTTTAACACGTTCCCTTATAGCTAAATACTTAATGTCGATGTGTTTATTTCGACTCCCAATTTTGTTGTTGTTAGCCATAAAAACAGCAGCTGAATTGTCGCAATATATTCTCAATGGATTAGAGATAGAATCCATAATTCTAAGCCCAGAAATGAAATTCTTAAGCCATACACCATCTAAAGTAGCCTCAAAACAGGAGACGAACTCGGCTTCCATAGTAGAAGTGGCAATCAAGGTTTGCTTGACACTCCTCCATGATACAACTCCACCTGCCATCATAAAAATGTATCCTGATGTTGATTTGCATGAATCAACACATCCAACAAAGTCAGAATCTAAGTAGCCAATCACTTCCAAATTGTCCGTCCGTCTATACATAAGCATGTAGTTTTTGGTTCCTTGAAGGTACCTCATTACTTTCTTTGCAGCTCTCCAATGTTCTAAACCTGGATCACTTTGATATCGCCCCAACATTCCCACAACAAATGCAATGTCAGGTCTTGTGCAGACCTGAGCATACATTAGGCTTCCGACAACAGAAGCATATGGAATGTTCTTCATTTTTTCCCTTTCAAAGTTGTTCTTCGGGAATTGTTTCAAACTAAACCTATCACCCTTCACAATGGGAGAAACACTTGGTGAACAATCCTTCATCCGAAATCTCTCTAAAATTTTATTAATATAGGTTTCCTGAGACAGACCCAAGATGCCTCGAAATCTGTCTCTATGAATCTTAATGCCAATGACATAAGATGCCTCACCTGTATCCTTCATATTGAAATTATTAGAGAGGAAATTTTTCACCTCATGCAACAAACCCTTATCATTGGTTGCTAGCAAAATGTCATCCATATATAAAACAAGAAAACAGATTTTACTCCCACTGACTTTAAGGTATATACATTCATCCATAATGTTTTCTACAAAACCGAAAGAAGAAATTACATTATGAAATTTCAAATACTATTGAAAGGATGCTTGTTTTAATCCATATAATGACTTCTTGAACTTGCAGACCAAATGCTCACCATCACTAGAGGAGAATCCTTCAGGTTGTTTCATGTAAACTTCCTCCTCTAGATCTCCATTGAGAAATGTCGTTTTCACATCCATTTGATGCAACTCCAAGTCAAAATGGGCTACTAATGCCATAATAATGCGCAAGGAATCTTTCTTAGATACAGGAGAGAAAGTCTCCTTGTAATCGATTCTACTTTCTGAGTGAATCCCTTTGCAACGAGCCTTGCCTTGTATCTATCAATGTTGCTCAATGAGTCTTTCTATCTTAAAGACCCATTTACATCCAATGGCTTTTGCACCATTAGGCAACTCAAAAAGATCCCAGACTTCGTTACTCTTCATAGAATTCATCTCTTCCTTCATGGCATCGTACCATAATTCTGATTCTTTGCAACTCATGGCTTGTGAAAAATACTCAAGATCATTTTCGGCTCCAATGTCGTAGTCAGATTCTTGCAAATACACAACATAATCATCAGGAATTGTTGATCTCTTTGGTCTATTAGATATTCTTAATGTTGTCCCACCATCTTCCTGAGAAGTATGTGGTTCAACTCATTGTTCAAAAATTCTTGGCAATTCTTGAACTATCTGATCTACTAGAATGTCGTCAGCAGCTTGTGGAACTTCAACAATTGGTTGTTCAACACCAGTTTGTACTTGAGGGGTGCTGTGAACAATAACCAATCTTTCACTTGAGTTGGAAGGTTGAGATTCTGAATGATCCTTCTTAGAAACTATGTTCCTGGTTTGATCGCTCCCACTGATCAAGTCATTTTCAAGAAACTTTGCATTTCTTGACTCCAAAATCCTAGTGCTGTTAGATGGACAATAAAATCTGTAACCTTTAGACCTTTCAGCATATCCAATGAAATACCCACTAATGGTCCTTGGGTCCAGCTTCTTCTCTTGTGGATTATATATTCTCACTTCAGACGGGCATCCCCAAACGCGCATATGTCGCAAACTCGGTTTCCAACCTTTCCAGAATTCAAATGGAATTTTAGGAACAACCTTGGTTGGAACTCGGTTTAATATATACACTACCATCTTAAGTGCTTCAGTCCACAAGAATTTAGGAAGATTGGAGCTGCTAAGCATACTCCGCACCATGTCCAATAATGTTCAGTTTCTTCTTTCTGCTACACCATTCTGGTCGGGTGAACCAGGCATGGTGTATTGGGCAACAATCCCATGCTCTTGAAGAAATTTTGCGGATGGCCCAGGTGCTTGTCCATCTTCTGTGTATCTACCATAATATTCTCCACCTCTATCTGATCTCACGATCTTAATTTGCTTGCCGCATTGATTCTCTACTACAGCCTTAAAGATCTTAAAGGCATCTAATGCTTTGCTCTTTTTATGAAGCATGTAGAGATACATATATCGTGAGTAATAATCTATAAAAGAGATAGTATCTCTGACCATGTGAGTTCATGTCTGGACTACATATATTAGTATGTATGATCTCTAATATGTACGAACTCCTAGTGGCACCTTTATTTGACTTGTTGGTCTGCTTTCCCTTAATGCAGTCCACACAAGTCTCAAAATCAATAAAATCCTGAGTATTGAGTACCCCTTCATTTACCAATCTTTTAATTCTTTCTATGGAGATATGACCTAGTCTCCAGTGCCATAATTTAGAGGAATTTTCATCAATAATTAAAAACAAAATTTCAACATCATAAAATAATTTTTTTACAAAAAACACGAAAATATTTTAATATTACTATTGTTTTTTAAAACATATTTTATATACAACTTGAGTGGGCTTAAACATATTTTATATACAATTTGAGTGGGCCTAATGGTTAAGAGCTTGTGTTTCCTCCTAAAAGGTCATAGTTAAACTTATACTTTTCACCCTAAACACATTTTATATATAGCTTAAGTAGGCCGAATGGTTAAGAACATCCCCAGTAAACTTGTATTCTTCACCCTAAATACATTTTATATATAACTTGAGTAAGTTTAATAATTTAAAACATGTATTTTCTCAAAAAAAAAATCATAAATTCAAAACTAAAAAAATAAAATATATATTCCTAAATTAAATAATAATAAACTTTTACAATATCCTTAAAGTATATTTCATGTGTAATTCCTTTAAATGTCACGGTAGACAATTCATCAAAACATCAACATAACACATTCATTTCCACATTATTGAGAAATCAAAGAAAGACCGAGAAAATTCAAGCCACTTACAGAAATATTTAGGGAAATCAAATCAAAACTTTTTACTGTAGAATCATATCTTTAATTAAAAAAAAAAAATATTGGTCGCCTCTATGTTATTCTCAAGGCCGTGGGAACACGCTGTCTTACGTGGTACTTGACAGCTAGAGGACGAGAAAATTTGTCAGCGTTGAGAGAATCGTTTACCACGTGGACCAATCGTACAGCGAGATAGAGATTCTAACGGAAATTAATTGAGACACGTGTCGCTGATCCATGAGTGTAAATCGGTCGAAGTCACGAGAACCATCAATTTTATATTGCAAAGTGTGTCGTTGATTTCTCGTGCAGGAAGGACGGGCAATCGATCTGGGCCGGGAAGGAAGGTTCTAGGTCATCGACCAAAAAGTTACAAGAAATGAGCAACCCAGAAAGGTGGCAGGATCTTCGCCTTTCGTTCCAGAGAATTCCATGGCATGTCCCCAAGTGTCTCTTGTGTGATTGCAAGCAAGATTTTCTAGGCCTATTTCAGTCTTTATACAGAGAATTGTGATTTAAGAAACAGTTATGGTTCCAGAAGTGGCTGCAGATGTATTGATCAATGCCGTAGGGGGTAAAGCAGTAGCGGTAAGCGGCCTGTAAGTGGTATGCGGGGAGGACACTCTAAGAGAGCGTATGTGACATTCTTGAAGCCTGCCTCCATTGCGTAATCCCTGTTGAAGAAGACCTTTGAATGAATTTGAATTGGCCTTGCCTTAACTGTGAAATCCTCATTGGCATCTCCAATGTGTGTCAGATGCATTGAATGCATCATTATAGTCACAATAGATAGTCCATCTCACCCTTTCACCTATCTCTCCACTAGGTCTCCACTGGAACTGAAATGCAAGTAGTTAACTGTTGTATTTGTTCAGTTGCAAGTGAGTCTTTAGTTATGAATTAATTAAATAATTAATTCACTAAACTCTCACTAGTGTATCTTCAGTTAGAACTAGATACAACTAGCACAACTGAGTTTAACTCACTTAACTAAGCTAAATTGAATAACAAATCCCATAAATACTCTTCCAACTCTGTCACAACTTTGCCACTTCAGTTCTAATTGAGTCCTCCATGCATGAGTCACCAACCACCCTAGGAATTGTGTAATTCCTTCAGACCACTGATTTTCCAAATCTACTCACTGAAATAAAGTGCTCCAAGAGAATAAGTTGATATTTATTGTCAGATTATTATTAAGGGCTAATAATAATCGACATGCAACTATTTTTAGATTGACGATCTATAAATAGACTTCCCCCAATATTCTAAAAATAGAATTTCATCTATTTTCCAACTTGATCAACCATCTACAAATAGCATCCTACAACTTATAGAATATGCTCACCATGTCTAAAAATAAACATACACCTAAAAATAGCCTGCGGGCCCCACTTAGTGAAGGTGCTTAATTTTCACTAAGCTCATCATCTTGTTGAATCTCAACATGCACAGTCAGCAAAAGGAATATTCTGAGGGATATTCCTTTCCTCATAACCAACTTTAGTATGAAAAGTGTCTTAGTTTTATTCGTTGGTTGTACGTTATGATTTGAGAGCCAATCAGGAGGTTCCACGTGGCTAGCCCTGAGGCTGCCACGTGGCCCTTGAACCATATTCTAAAATTTTGGTGAGGTCTGTAGGGCTCGACCCCACGACCTCCAGTAGAGCACGTGCAGGTCTTTACTGTCTGAGTTACGTTGGTTCTTAACAATCATAATAGTCGGTTTATATTTATGGTTGAATGGAGTCGTGTTTTGGGGTTGGGGACCACCAACGATACCCACAGCGCATTCACATGGCAATGTGTTAACAACCCACAATCAAACTCAAACAATATTACCATAGTCTCCACCAACGGTTCCGAACTTGTCACATGGCCATGTTTTAAGACATTAAACTCCGCGATTAAGGCATAAACTCCAACGGTTATGAAACTCGCGGGTTTGGGGTTGACATGTGGCCACCCCAACCGCAACCATTAAATGCCACAGTTTAAAACGACAGAAGGTTTGGCCAGTGCACCCAAAAAGGCAGAATTGCCTAATTTAGCTCGAGTTAAGTGGAGTTCTCCACTTTTAGTGGAGTTTTTCTAGGTGTAACTGGGCAAAAGAGTAGGAGACTCAATTTTCGCCCATTCTGAGTGAATGAAGAGTCATTTTTGACTAATTGGAGCATTCTGGAGCCATTGGTGCAGAGAAACAGACATTAGAGCATTGTAACTACTGTATTTGTTAAATTTTGAGCATAACGAAATATGGACATGCCATTGGGATCTGGACCAGCATATGTAGCCTAGGAGGGATGAACTGCTTCGTCATGTCTGCTGTGTAAATTTCATGTGGTGACTTATTTCTCTATTTTACACTACTCTTCAATGTTGTTTAAGATTGTTTTATGCTTCTAATTCACCTAAAATCATCTATAATTCATGGTTAAAATCCTCAATCCTTAAGAAAAATAATGAGACAAGTATGCACATGTTTATAAACTAAAAAGAAACTTAGCACAACAAAACTAATACAGTTATTTCTGATCAGATTGGTATCAGAGCTAGAGTTTATTCTCTAGTGTTGTTTAGTGCAAAGAATTGTTTAACTATTTTCAAGTTTTAGATGCTTACAAGGCTCAAGCTCAAAAGAGGAGAAGGAAAATTGGTGGAAGCACAAGGGTCTCAAGAAGAGCCAAAGAAAAGGAGAGAAATATTGCCACAATATCCACCACCTATTTCACCTCCTAAATAAGCATAAGCTACACTAAGCGTGCCTCAAGTGGAAGGAGAAATCCATGAAGAATTTGATCCCAAGGAGGAAGAAAGAGTGTTCAGAAAAGCATTCCTTGACATGACTGAGATGGTTAGAATCCTTTATCAAGAAAGGAATGAGAGACTAGAAGGAGAAGGATCCAAACTTCATAAGGAAGGACATGGATCTTCAGGAGGTCACAATGATGAAGATAAGTCAAAGAATGGAAATGGAGGAAATGGAGGCAATGGAGAGCCATCATCCTCACCCTCATCATCATCGTCCTCTACTTCTTCTTCAGCACTTCAGCCACACAAGTCAAAGAACACTGGTAAAATTCCTTTTTTCAAACTTGATGTTAAGTTTGAATTTCCAATGTTTAATGGTGAATTCAATGCAGAAAAGCTTAATAATTGGATTAGACAATTGGAGGTATATTTGAGAATCCAAAACCTTCAAGATGATAATACCAAAATCTAATTAGCTTCATTGAGAATGTAAGGTGCTGTTAGTTCCCAAATCCACCTTAGGCTGAAATAAGGCAGAAGAAGGACAACACCAAACCATGCTCAGCCTCGTAGCTAGCCCTACGAGGACAGGAGAGGGCTCTCTCCGGGTCAATCTCAATGAAAATATTCAAAGGAGCTTGAGATGACTTAAACAACAACTGATCTTAGGCTAGATAAACAAATAGGAGGGTTTTATTTTTATTTTTTGGGATTTTTATTGGAAAAAGGGAAAAACAATTTTGGGCTTGGGGATGAGGCCAAATTCTCGCAGAGTTCAAGTTGGGGCAGGGTAGGCAATGACTTTGATGTCTTAGATTCAATGGATGGATTGAAAAGAATGCTGAGGAGCTGAAGAGGGAAAGATAGTGCAAGTATCCTCTTCAAACTGACGAAAAACATGTAAAACTAAACAAAATTTTAAGGCAGAGCACCAACAAACTAATGAATTCTACCTCAATTACTCATTTGTTTAATTCAGAAGAAAAAAGAAGGGAAATGGCATACATATAACATTAATGAAACTTAAAATAACATAATAAGAACATCATCAAAACTCAAAAGCCACAAGGATCCCAACAAGTGCTGCAAAACTCTGGTCTTTCCTTTGCCAAAAATCTGAAAAGAATATACAATGAGGTGCCAAACTTTTCCCAAGAGTCCAACCCTGAAAATGTCTCAGAAAATACAATATATAGACCATCCTAACCCCTTCCCATGCCTCTAGGGGTTGAGCTCATCCTTCTAGGAGCTGTTTCAACCAATTCTAAACATGGAGCTAAAATCTAGGCAGCTAAACAACTTGCCTCTACATGCTAGGAAACTGATCCATTCACTCAATTTTCACTTTTTAGTGAATGAATCCTCTAGAACAAGTAAAAACATGCCAAATTTACATCATAGTCATGAAATTACATCATGGTAGGTCAATCATCACATGAAAAAGTAAAACTAGTCAAAACTGGGCGAATTTCTGAGCTGAAGAGTGAAATTTGGGAAAAATTCCTCTATGCGTCGCGCCACTTTGGAGGTGATTTTGAGGCACTTCCCGAAGTCCAAATTGAGCTCATGATAGCTCGTTGGAAAGCCCTGGATGTCTTCTATCCAACCCAAGTGGAATTTGTCAATTTGGATGTCATTTTCCCCTCCAAAACTGCAATCTCCCAAGACTGGTTCTTGCTGGTGCAAAAAGTGGCAGAAAGGCCATTTTTGGAGTGTTTTTGGCCCTTTAGGCAGCCCATAATTTGATGAAATGCTTCAACCATTCCTGAATATACATAATATATCATGAAAAACCCAAAAATGAAAATTTTTCCTCCAGAAGTTGTCCCAATCATAAGCGCGCGTCGGGTGGCGCGACGCGACAGGCTGAAAACCCTGTTTTGCAACCAAAATTTTCAAAATGAAAAAATATTCTCCAAATTTGCTGAAATTTGGAGTGAAGGTCTCCCATCATGTCTCATGCTCAGCCAAGGAAGCTTCGGCCAAGATTCAAAGTGGATCCGGCCTTTTCCGACGTTTCAGTGCTTTTCTCAACCTCGCCTTCAGGATCTTCATTTTTGCTCTGCAAACATGTGTGCAGGCCCAATAGTGATTCTTCATGTGTCTGAGCATGTCTTTGTCCCTATTGGCCTTCGCCAACAGCTTCTCCAGATGAATATTGACTCTCGTAAGGCAAGTCCCTCGCTCAAATGGTGTCATGTCACCTGGTCTCTTTCGGGCCAATTCCTGGTCTTCACGGATTTGCCGCAACTCTATGAGTGTCTGATAATCCTCCAATTGTTTATTCCACTGCTCCAAGTAATTTATAACCCACTGAGCTCTCTGCAACTTCACGGTCAAAGTGTCAATCTCAGCTTTTTGTTCCTGGATGGTCTCTCTCATCCTTAAGCTAGGAGAGCTCAAATCAACATCGATGAGTGTAAACTCAGTGTCTTGGCCTCCTGAAGGGCCCTCATCGTGCATAGGCCTCTTGCCTCGGTCCTCTAACTGTGCTGATGTAGAAGGCAAGACCCCTTCCATGCCAAGTGGAGATAGTACTCGCACTGCTGATGAAGATAACGAGACCCCTTCCACCCTTGGTGGAGATAGTACTCGTCATGCTGCTGCAAATAAGGCTCTGTGGACTCTCTGATATGTCACACACACTGGAGCAGTGATAGGCTCAATCTCAGGAACCTCAAACTGATGTGAAGGCTCTGCCTCATCATGAACAATCTCGGGAGGAAGTTGGGGGGCTGCAAAGAAGTCACGAATCAGAACAGGAAAACCCTGCTCAACTGCCTCAAATATCCAAGTCTGATGTAAGGCTCATAATATGCTATATCCAACTGATGTCTCTTATTCCACTCCTCACCAATGTTCGGTATCTCGGTTGCTTCAGAAATGGTCTCTGGTGTCAAAGTGAAGTTCACTCCAGCAAGATTTACATGACCATCACGCAAATGGAGGACAAATAAACGAACTAACTCCGGATGGTGCTGAATCTGAGATATCATCTCACAATACCAAAAACATGAATGTTGCTGAAAGCATGTCATTGCAAGCGGGCAGGCCTGCAATTGAGCCAAAGAAGTAGGCTCCTCCCTGACGTGCCTGCCACTCTTATGAGACCTCCTTGGTACATTTAGCTCTGTGGTTGAATCACTGTCCTGCTCATATCCCTGCTCATATGATGAATTTGTCTATGACATGGTGCTGAAAACAAGGTTTTTGACAATTAGGTGGTGATAAATATATGGTGAAAACAAGAGTTTGTTTGTCAAGACCAAGTGTGCCACATATACAATAAGGTGCTATGAAGAAATGTCACAGTGGGAAAAGGACTGTCAAATGAGATGTAAGTGTGAGGACAGTCACTGTTTGGGGAATTTAGGGATTTGGGGATTTATAAGTGATGTGGAATAGTTGATAGTAATGGGGGGTAGTTTAGGAACAAGAGTCAATGAACTGAGAACATATAAGTGAAATCAAAGACATAAAAGCAGCCCTTGAATGTTATGGAGATTAGGTTTAGTCAATGATATGAAGTGGTGGCAAGTGATAGGGTTTGGGGATTTAAAACATGGGACAAAGGGTATAGGGATATGGGACAGTGGATATAGGAGAGGGACTATGGTGTAATAATGTGACAATAATGAGAGCACAATGAAAGTGGAGTGATAGTTTAAACACCAAACAATATCCAACACTTCTTTTCAAAACCCTATGGAGAAAATTTCAATATGGGCGTAGGGTTTATGTTTCACCACTCAATTCTTTGATTTCTTCGCTTCTAAACCACAGTACCATAGCTAAAAATCATTAAACAGGCCTTGACAAACTTACTTGGAGGAAAATGAACCGAATTGAAATGAGTTTTGATGAAGGAAGGCAAGTTTCGGCCTTTGGGGCTCTGTGCGCCGCGCTTAATGGGTGCGTCGCGCCCGTAGAAATTAACACTGTGTGTCTCGGCTCAACGCGCCGCGTCGTGTGTGTGCGCTGTGACCCTTCCCAATGCGCCGCGCTGCCTTCAACATATATAGTCGGCCTTCTAAAACGTAGTTTCACTCTCCAACCTCAAATTTGACTTTCTCTTGGAGATTTTCTCAATATTTCTTGTTGCAAATGAACGAATAGGCTTTGAGAAATATCTTATAGACATGGGTTTGATTTTTTCTTCTTCAAAACCCATTTTGTAATGTTTTTTTTTTACCTTTGGCACTTGTTCATTTAATTCAACTTTGTCCTTTTGTTTCCTCACTGACTTTCTGAGTTTAAATGATGAAATTGGTTGATTTTTGCAGGGCTGGTGGCATTGATCCTTGGCAAAGGAGGACCAGAGTTTGCATGGTGAAGTACATCATGGTGAAAAGATACAATTTATTACAAAAACAAATTTTGACAATTTCTTATTCAAAACAGAGTTTTGAACAAGAAATGTCCTTGAGCATGTTTGATGATAAAAATTTTGAACTAAAAACTTGTTGAAAACCTTCTCATGGCCTGCGGGCATTATTCAACATTTTGAAAGAACAAACCCTAGACTTAGAAACTAAAATGACTCTTTTTGACCAAAATAACCATCTATGACTGTAAATGACGTGAAATGAATTTTGGTGAAATTTTGACCAACCCAGTAGGTACAAGCATGAGGGAAAATGAGAGAACAAATCCCTTCCGTCAGTCAATGGCATGCCCCTAGTGGAATGCAACTGAGTGAATCGAAAGAGACACCTAAAAATTAAATGCAAAAAGAGTTTTTGATCTCTGACGGAGGACTGACAAGACCGACTCTAATAGGTGCAACACTTGTTTGTTGGGAAGCCAAGATAAAGGAGGAGATCAAAAAACATGGTAAGATTATTCTATCATGGTCATATTTCATTATTTTAAATCTGACCATAATAGAATAATCTTAGGCAGAAATCCATAATGAACTGGTAGAACTTTAGGCAATTAAAGGGACAAAATCTGCAAGAATACACCCAAGAATTTAGGAGAAGAGCTCTCTTATTAGGGGTAGATTTGCAGAGCCAAGATACTTTTATCAAGTACATAGGAGGCTTACATAGCTACCTAAAACATACTATTCTCATGTTTAACCCCACCAGTCTAGCTGAAGTATGTGTTCAGGCCACACATCTAGCAGCTAGAGGGAAGAACATTTCTGAAGAGGGTAGAAAGAAACCTTTTAAGGGTAAAGCCAAAGAGAAGACCTCAAAAGGTAAAAGAAAAAAGAATGAATTTGTTAAGAAAGAGGGAGAAAATTTGGTTTGTAAACATTTTTCAAAACAAGGCCATGATGAAACTCATTGTTGGAAATTACATCCTGAAATGAGGCCAAAGAAACCCAATGACAAAGGGAAACAGAAAACTGCAGCTACAACTCAACATGATTTAGGAGATGATTCAGGTGATGAATCTAATATTACAACCATGGGATTGAAGAATATGAAGGGAAAATAAATTGAAACTAAACCCAATACTAGTACATCAAACTGTCACATACACGCTCCAAATGAAGAAGAAAGAATAGAATTGTTTCATGTCAGGGTCATATCCAAACATACCAATATTGACACATTGTTTGACAGTGGGTCACAAGAAAACTTAATCTCTGAATACTTGGTCAAGAAACTTAACATTGAGACCATACCACATCCAAAACCATATCCATTAGGTTGGATTTGTAAGGATGCAAATTTACAGGTTTCAAAGAAATGCATATTGCAGTTTGCAATCACTGCAAATTTTGTTGACACAGTTGAATTAGATGTGGTTCCGCTTGAAATAACAAGTATTGTGTTGGGGAGTCCTTACTTGTATGACATGAAAGCGATCTTGCATCACCATGAGAACAGATATCATTTATTCAAAGATGGCAAGGATTTCATTCTTAGAGCACATCACAAAAAGACAAACATTGCTATGGTAAATGTTGGACAAGTAAAGAGGCTGGTAAATTCGAGTAAGAATCTTGTTATTCTTATGATTAAGTCTAAAGCTGATGTTAATCATGAATCATTTGAGGGATGTGATTCTAAGTTGAAATCAGATTTCTATGATGTAGTTAATGCACATCACGAGATGTTTCAGGAGCCAACAAGATTGCCTCCAACAAGAGAGATTCAACATGAGATTCAGTTGCAGCAAGATTTTCCTCTTCCAAACATTGATATGTATCATGTTTCGATAATGGAGAATGCTGAAATCAAGAGGCAAATCAAAGAGATGTTGGATAAAGGAATCATAAGGCCAAGCACCTTGCCATGCGGTTCACCCATAATCTTGATACCAAAGAAATATGGGACTTGGCGCATGTGTGTAGACTTCCGAGCTTTGAACAAGATTACGGTAAAGAATCATTACCCACTTCCAAGAATAGATGATTTGCTTGATCAGATGAAAGAAGAATTTTTTTTCACTAAGTTAGATTTACGAAGTGGATATCATCAAGTAAGAATTGCATAAAGTGATATATGGAAAACTGCATTCAAAACCAAACAAGGACTCTTTGAGTGGCTAGTTATGCCATTTGGTTTGTGTAATGCATCGACAACTTTCATGCGTGTTATGGATAGTGTTTTGCATCCATTCATTGATGAATTTTTGATTGTGTACTTAGATGACATATTGATTTTCAGCAAAACAAGAGAAGATCATGTCTTGCATGTGAATAGAGTGCTTGATATTTTGAAGAGAGAGAAATTGTTTCTTAAGATGTCAAAGTGTGAGTTTGGAAAGACTTCTTTGGTCTATTTGGGACATATTGTAGGAGGAGGATAATTAAGAATTGATCCTTCTAAAGTGGAAGCCATTGTGAATTGGCCCACACCCAAAACAGTAACCGAGGTAAGAAGTTTCTTAAGTGCAGCTCAATATTGGAGAAATTTTATTGCTAACTTTTCTTCCATCACAGCTGCTATGCATGCAGTGGCAAGTGTGAAGAAATGCTTCCAATGGGGAGGCAAACAACATCAAGCTTTTGAAGCTTTAAAATACAATATCAGTTCATCTCCAGCCCTTGCATTACCAAATTTGAGACAACCATTCGAGATTCAAACCGATGCTAGTGATTATGCCATGGGCGCAGTACTTTTGCAGCATGGTAAGCCTATCACTTATCATTTTGAAACATTCAATGGTGCTGTGACTAATTATCCTACATATGACAAAGAAATATATGTGTTGGTGCAAAGTGTCAAGAAGTGGAAACACTACTTGATGGGTAAAGAGATTATTGTGCATACTGATCACCAACCATTACAGTACTTGTAGTCACAAACAAAATTGCAGCAATCAAGACATTTCAAGTGGACAGGATTTATTCAACAATTTCACTTGGTTATAAGGTACAAGAAAGGTACTTTCAATAAAGTTGTTAATATGCTTTCAAGAACAATCATTAGTGAATCTACTTTACTCAAAAATGATTCTGTTGTACATGAGAGTTACATAGAACAATATGCACATGACATTCATTTTTAAGATGTGTATGCTAGTTTGAGTGAAGGGAATCAAATTGAAGAAAAATATTATCACGTGCATAACAATTTGTTGTTTCATTTGGGCAAGTTGTGTATACCACAAGGAGAGAGGCTAAGTGTCATGAGAGAAGCTCATTCATCTCTTATTGTTGGACACTTTGGGGTAAGCAAAAAAGTGGCACATCTACATAGGTATTGCTATTGGCCTCGCATGGTAGATAGTGTGTCACGTTTTATAAGAGGTTGTTTTATGTGTGCAATAAGAAAGCCTAGTAATAGGAAGCTTGGGTTGTACACACCACTACCGATACCATCAAGGCCATGGGAGAGTGTCTCCATGGACTTTGTTGGAGGTCTACCTATGTCAAGAAAACATCATGGTTATCTTTGTGTAGTTGTGGATAGATTCAGTACAATGTGTATACTTATGCCATGTAGGAAAACCATTACTGCTGAACAAACTATTGATCTTTATTTTCAACATGTTTGGGTTCATTTTGGATTGTCAACTTTATTTTTAGTGACAAGGATTCCAGGTTCATTGGGAATTTTTGGTCAAATCTATAGAAGATGATGGACACAAAGTTGAAAGAGAGTACTGCTTTTCATCCACAAGCAGATGGAAAAACCGAGGTGGTGAACAGAACCATTGTGCATCTATTGAGAGGATATTGCAGCAAACATCCTAAGTACTGGGATGAGCAACTGCATTACATTCAACACGCTTACAACCAGGCAAAGCACTCTTCAACTCAAACATCACCTTTTGAAGTATGCTTTGGGTATTTTCCAAAATCGCCATTAGAATTCATCTTTGGGAAGGTTGTTGCAATTGATGGCCATAGTGACATTGATAAGGCTCAAAATTTCATTGAAAAAATTTAGATTATACCTCAACAAGTTCAAGAACAGCTTGAGAAAATTCAAAGCAAATACAAAGAGAGGCATGAAAAACATAGAGTTGATCACAAGTTTCAAGATGGAGATGAGGTATGGTTGCACATTAGAAAAGAAAGGATGAAAATGGAAGGTAAAAAGCTCAAACCCATTTGATAAGGTCCATTCAAGATCATAAAGCAAGTTGGTAATAATGCATTTCAACTTGACTTGCCTTCTTATCTGCAAATGTATTCAGTTGTTAATGTTGAAAACTTACGTTTGTATGAGCCACCTTTGATCGATGATCAAGGAAGTGATGTTCAGCTACCTTCTATTGAAGATTTCTCACCAGAATTTCTGGATGAGCTCAAAGAAGATACAATTCTTGACAGGAGGACAAGAGCATCTAAGAGGGTAACTGTTGACTACATTCGAGTTGGTCTTAAAGGCACTAAACCAAGCAAGTAAAAATGGATGGAAGTTGGAAAGGTGAGGGAGTTGTACCCTCACCTACTGAACAAGTAATCAAGTCTTTTGGGGTCAAAAATCTTCCCAATGGGGAGGAGTGATCAGGAGTTCATAAATTTTTCTCAAAAATCAAAGTTACAAGATTGGGTTGAAACCTGGATGGTTGAGTAGATCTCATCTTCTTGATTCTGGCGCTGTGAACGGTTCGAAAAACCAATGTCGTATGAGGGAGATATCACATTCTGATAGAATTTCCAAACATATAAAAATTGCGACAGATTGACCAAGTTTGACTGGGATGCACAATCAAAAAAGGAATATTCCTTTCCTCAAAACCAACCACAATATGACAAGTGTCTTAGTTTTATTTGTTGGATGTATGTTTATGTTTTGAGAGTGAATCAGGAGGTGCCACATGGCTAGCCCTGAGGCCGCCACATGGCCCTTGAACCACATTCTAAATTTTGGTGAGGTCCGCAGGGCTCGACCCCGTGACCTCTGGCAGAGCATGTGCAAGTCTTTACTGTCCGAGCTACGTTGGTTTTTAACAATTATAGTAGTCGGTTTATATTTATGGTTGAATAGAGTCGTGTTTTGGGGTTGGGGACCGCCAGCGGTCCCAACCCACCAGTGGTCCCCATCGCGCGTTCACATGGCGATGTGTTAACAACCTACAATAAAACTCAAACATTATTACCACAGTCTCTGCCAACAGTTCCGGACTTATCACATGGCCATGTTTTAAAACATTAAACTCTGTGTTTAAGGCGTAATCTCTGACAATTATGAAACCCACGAGTTTGGAGTTGGCATGTGGCCACCCCAACCGCAACCATTAAATGCCACAATTTAAAACGACATAAGGCTTGGCCAATGTGCCCAAAAAGGTGGAATTTCCTAATTTAGCTCTAGTTAAGTGGAGTTCTCCACTTTTAGTGGAGTTTTTCTAGGTGTAAATGGGAAAAAGAGTAGGAGACTAAATTTTTGCCCATTATGAGTGAATGAAGAGTCATTTTTTACTAATTGGAGCATTCTGGAGCCATTGGTGCAGAGAAAAAAGTCATTAGAGCACTGTAACTACATGAATTTGCAAAATTTTGAGCATAATGAAAGATGGACATGCCATTGGGAGCTGGACCAGCAGATGTAGCCCAAGAGGGGTGAACTGCTTCATCATGCCTGCTATGTAAATTTCATGTGGTGACTTATTTCTCTATTTTACACTGCTGTTCAATGTTGTTTAAGCTTGTTTTATGCTTTTAATTCACCTAAAATCGTTTACAATTCATGGTTAAAATCTTCAATCCTTAAGCAAACTAATGAGACAAGTATGCACATGTTTATAAAATGAAAAGACACTTAGCACAACAAAACTAAGACATTCATTTCAGATTAAAGAGACAGCTCGACCTACTTGGAATACATTCACAACAAAATGCAAGAAGCATTTCTGAACCAAGCGAAGGAGAGAAGTTAAGTAAAAAGAGAGAGAAATCAAATCAAAACTAGAAGAATATTCTTTATGTTGATCAAATCTTTGACTAATGTAGTTCGCACGTGTGGAGGTTTTATTTTCTGTGAAAGAAACTGAAATTTTCGAGGTACTTGTAGGTTGAATTTTGTCCCCTTGTTGCAAGTACAAATTTCAGAACATTGACCAAATTTGGAATAGTTTGACCATCGTTGACTTTGACTTTGGAGGTGACTTAGAGGAAGGTTGGACTTGGTATCTCGGTGGAATTTTGATATTAGTCTTGGATATATTTCATTTTGATCTGATTCTACAAGAGGATTGTTGGGTTCTCCTCTTGTGGTTTTTTCCCCTCACTACCAACCTAATTTTTTTGTCTCTTGACTCACTATGATCTCTATATTTTCTTAAAAGATTGAACATTTGTATAATTTATTGAAAAATAAGACATAAGAAGTAATAAGAAGATATTTAATATTCACAAGTGATTATCAAGAAGAGAAATTAGGTTTTAGACTTCGTTACACTTGGTTTCTCAACATGGTATCAGAGCTAATGTGAAGGAAGGAAGCTTTAAGATCACAACTTGTTGGCATACTTGAATACACTCTTATAACAAAGCTTTATACCTCAAGAAAGTACTCATGTATTCTGTATGTCTAATACTCCCATTCAAATGGCATTTATCTACAAGGAAGGAAAAAAACTTGATGGAGCATCCAACTTAAGATTTTGAAAGAAGAGGATTGATTTAGTCTTTAAGAAAATGAATTCATGCAATTTGTTAAAGGAAATGTTCCAATAATAGATAAAAACAATGCTCAAGAAGTGGCCAAATACAATAAGGGAGAAATTAGAGCACAAAGTATTCTCTTTGAGTCCATCAAAGACCATCTGATTTTTTTTGTTTCAGATTTGTCTACATCTAAGTCTTTGATGCAAAATTATACTCCATCAACACACCTCGCCAAAATATATCTTTAAGGAATCAACACTATGGAACAAGGATGTCAAAAGAAGAGAACTTGACTTCATACTTTATGAAGATATCAAAACTCAA
This sequence comes from Pinus albicaulis, assembly GCA_034641835.2. Taxonomy (NCBI): domain Eukaryota; kingdom Viridiplantae; phylum Streptophyta; class Pinopsida; order Pinales; family Pinaceae; genus Pinus; species Pinus albicaulis. The sequence continues at coordinate 1,729,314,898 of CM076578.1, read as the reverse complement.
AGATCAACTTCAAGGGCTTGGTGAAACCATATCTAACTTTGAATAAACCACTTCTACAATCAATTATTTAACTCGAACTTAGGGAGGGTTTGCAGGAGACATCTATGCTAGAAAGGAAACTGAGACCTTTGAAGAATTATGGACTTTATGTGTTGTAGAGGAAACAAGATTGAATGCTAAAATTATATCCTAATAATGGAGACTCTCAAGCTTTTGTAGATATATTGAGAAGGAAGTTTGGAAAGTTTGGAACTCAACTTAAAAACAATGGCAACAAGGCCCATAGAAATAAGGATATGTTTAAATTTCAATGCCACGAATGTCATCAAAATGGACATTTCAAGAGAGATTGTCCCAAGAATCCTAAGAATAATAAGAGGAAGGAAATACATGAAGCACTAACAACTAAAAATGAAGAAGCTCTGAAGAAACCCAAGGTCGAAGATAACAAGGATCTCTACAATTAACAATAATGAAAAACATGACAGGTGTACATAGCTCTACAATCTACTTTTGTATCAGTTTGCAGTCAAGTTTGATTCCTATTTCTTAATTAGAAAATCTAGTAGATATAATAATATTTATTGATGGCAACAACAATTATATAATTTATGGGGAATAACATGGAATATTAATTTGTGATTTATATAAGCTTATAAGTCTTTTCAAGGAGATCAAATTTAAGAAAGAGCTCATAGTCATCTATAATGAAGTATTTGGAAGAGAGTATTGATTTATTGAAGTATGTTCCAAAGTTCTTATGAAGGAAAGCCTCATTAACCATTCTCTACATATAATCCATCATAGAACTCTAGAAGAAATATTCAGGTACAAAAGAAGAAAACCAAAGATGTTCCCACATAATGCTGAAAGACTCATATTTTATGATGCAGATCTAAAAGAACCTAAAATTTCTCTCTAAGAAGTAAGGAAGCTAATATGATGGCAACAAAAACTTTGAAGAGGATAGATTAGTCAATAAATCTATCAATGAAAGTCAACATCTAACTTGCAGCATAATAGATATCCCTCTAGCTAGAAAGGGTTAACATTTAGTGAAGCAAATTTGACCATATACACCATAGAATAAGTGAGCAATACCACAATGACTAGTGTAGAGCATTTTCAGGACACAATATTGTCTTATATAATTTTATACTTTAACAAGAAAATGGAACATTTGGAAGGACATAATTAAACATATTCTACAAGAGAAATAGGTAATTTCAAGTGTGCATTAAAGAAGTCAACACTTAGCTTTGGATGACAACATGGAAGCAAGTCTTGAAGAAGTTCATAATAAGACAATTGTATCAGCAAGAAAGGTCACCATTGATTCTTGAAAGACATGAAAAAGAAGTCTTGTGATCAAAGAACACATTGTACTTTGGAATCAAATTGAATGATTCAAGAAGAACTCATGAATTGGAGATATTATCTTCAAAGGTAGTTGAAAGTTGAATCTAACATATCTTGGATGGATACACTATCACTTGAGATTTGGCAGAAAACTCAAAGAAGCTTGTGACCAAGATCCTCAAGAAAGTCAGATGATAGATTATAGACCTATGGCAATACTCTCTAGCAAGAGTTGGATAGTTCTAATATTGTTGGTCCATCATTGTACCAGTCACTTGATTGGTTTCGTGATACATTTGATTAAAAGACATATCGATTGCTTTGGAAGTGTTAATGATGAATAAAGATACAACTAACGATTGTTCTACTTGGGATTTGGTATGACTTCTTGATAAAACATGAAACAAGATTGTGTTGCATTGTGAAGGAAGAAGATATGGAAGTTTGTACAATTAGATATGAAGCAGTTTGGCTCCATAAAATGTTCGATGGATTATTTGATGAGGTGTTCGATTTGACCATAATACTTTGCATTGATCATAATTGTATGAAGATTGTCAGAGAACCTAGAAGGCCGAAGAAAATTAGGATTCGTGACATGATGCAAGAGGGAGTCGCGAAGCTACAATATATCTCCACTAAATTTTCTTATATAACTAGACCTTTAACAAGTAGATGGAACAATTGGAAGGACAAAATTAAACATATTCTACATGAAAATAAATAATTAAAAACATAAAAATATATTTAAATAATAATTAAAAACAAAATTTCAACGTCATAAAATGATTTTTTTACAACAAACATGAAAATCTTTTAATATTACTATTGTTTTTTTAAAACATATTTTATATACAACTTGAGTGGGCTTAAACATATTTTATATACAATTTGAGTGGGCCTAATGGTTAAGAGCTTGTGTTTCCTCCTAAAAGGTCATAGGTAAACTTATACTTTTCACCCTAAACACATTTTATATATAGCTTGAGTGGGCCTAATGGTTATGAGCATCGCCAGTAAACTTGTATTCTTCACCCTAAATATATTTTATATATAACTTGAGTGAGTCTAATAATTTAAAACATGTATTTTCTCAAAAAAAATCATAAATTCAAAACTAAAAAAATAAAATATATATTCCTAAATTAAATAATAATAAACTTTTACAATATCCTTAAAGTATATTTCATGTGTAATTCCTTTAAATGTCACGGTAGACAATTCATCAAAACATCAACATAACACATTCATTTCCACATTATTGAGAAATCAAAGAAAGACCGAGAAAATTCAAGCCACTTACAGAAATATTTGGGGAAATCAAATCAAAACTTTTTACTGTAGAATCATATCTTTAATTAAAAAAAATAAATATTGGTCGCCTCTATGTTATTCTCAAGGCCGTGGGAACACGCTGTCTTACGTGGTACTTGACAGGGACGAGAAAATTTGTCAGCGTTGAGAGAATCGTTTACCACGTGGACCAATCGTACAGCGAGATAGAGATTCTAACGGAAAGTAATTGAGACACGTGTCGCTGATCCATGAGTGTAAATCGGTCGAAGTCACGAGAACCATCAATTTTATATTGCAAAGCGTGCCGTTGATTTCTCGTGCAGGAACTGGGCCGGGAAGGAAGGTTCTAGGTCATCGACCAAAAAGTTACAGTAAATGAGCGAGGTGGCAGCCCTCTCTTTCTGGATGGATCTTCGCCTTTCGTTCCAGAGAATTCCAGGGCATGTCCCCAAGTGTCTTTTGTGTGATTGCAAGCAAGATTTTCTAGGCCTATTTCAGTCTTTATACAGAGAATTGTGATTTAAGAAACAGTTATGGTTCCAGAAGTGGCTGCAGATGTATTGATCAATGCCGCAGGGGGTAAAGCAGTAGCGGTAAGCGGCCTGTAAGCGGTCTGCGGGGAGGACACTCTAAGAGAGCGTATGTGACATTCTTGGCTGGAGCGGAAGACTATGTCAAGGGTGTTGTCGGTCTTGTAAAAGGCCTCCGCAAGGTTAATTCTCCCTACCCTCTCATAGTAGCCGTTCTCCCGGATGTTCCGGAGGAACACAGACGGCTCCTGAGGAGTCAGGGCTGCATTGTACGTGAAATCGAGCCCATATCTCCTCCAGAAAACCAAGTCCCGTTCGCCATGGCTTATTATGCCATCAATTATTCCAAGCTCTGGATATGGGAGGTATGACTACGACTTACATCCATTCATTTACGACCCTCTTACTTGAATCTTTAAAGTATAACGTTATCGATTCCCTGGTCTTAAATCTTTAAAGTACAACTTCTAGCGGTTCCCTTTTCTTGAATCTTTAAAGTATAACGTTACCGATTCCCTGTTCTTGAATCTTTTAAGTATAATAGTTGCCGGTTCCCTTTCTTGAATCTTTAAAGTATAATAGTTACCGATTCCCTTACTTGAATCTTTCAAGTAACTGCTGGCATGGCAGCAATGAGAAGATTCTTTTTATCTATCTAAATAAATAGCTTAGAATTCTGTCTTACGGGGTTTGTGATGATCCAGTTTGAAGTATACAGCAAGCTCATTCACTTGGACGCGGACATTCAAGAGTATGACAACATTGATCAACTCTTTGATCTCCCGGACGGGCAATTTTTATGCTGTGATGGACTGCTTTTGTGAAAAGACATGGAGCCACACTCGGCAGTACCAGATCGGTTACTGCCAGCAGTGCCCGGAGAAGGTGCAGTGGCCAAAGGAATAAGGGCAGCCGCCTTCCCTCTACTTCAACGCGGGCACGTTCGTGTTCGAGCATAGCAAGCTGATCTACGATACGCTTCTTGAAAGCCTGAGAATCACCCCTCCCACGCCCTTCACGGAGCAGGATTTCCTGAATATGTTCTTCAACAAGGTGTACAAACCTATTCCCTTGGTCTACAATCTAGTCTTGGCCATGCTGTGGCGACACCTCGAGAACGTGGATTTGTACAAAGTAAAAGTCGTTCATTACTGCGATGCTGTAAGTATCTTAATTCTGCCCAGAATTGTGTTCACAAAGTATGAGATCTTTGGAAAACTTCAACTCATATTTAGTATATTCGATGATGGTGGTGCAGGGATCGAAACCGTGGAGGTAAACGGGCAAGGAGGAGAACATGGACAGGGAGGATATAAAGGTGTTGGTAAAGAAGTGGTGGGACATCTATAACTACCCATCCTTGGACTTCAAATCCACCAACTCGATACCCGATTTAGAAATCCCGTGTGAGCTGCAACAGATGGCCAACAATGTTGGAATTAATTTCCAACTGCTCAAGAAACAGGGCGGCAGTCCATGTCCGCGGGGTCCAAGAAGCCGGGCAGGCAGATGGGTGAACCCCATCGGAACGGCTGATGTCATATGCAGTCGGGCCCACACCATGCACGCACATAACAATCCCGCGGGGGTTGATAAAGATTTGTGGCTGGAGTTGTGAACCCAATCGGACCTGCTGACGTCACCTGCAGCGGGTCCACATTTTGTTTTAACAACAGACTTGCGGTTAATGTTTTATGTTGCAATATTGTTTGTTTTAAATATGAGTTATATATATATTTTATGTCATAATGTTATATATATATATATATATAAGCCCAGCACATTGTAAAAAGCCGTGAGGTGAATGTTTTATTTTTATTACACAGCAGTGTAAATAAAAATAAGTAAAAGACAGCAGTGCGAGAATGTTGTAATGTTATTACACAAGAATGTTTTTTTATGAAAGCGCAGCAGTGCGGGAAGATGAAATATCACAGTGCCACCAAGTCAAAGCTGTGATCAATGCAAACTGTAAGCGGTGCTGACAGAAGTAATGAATCCATAAAGATTTTCAAGCGGTGAAATTTAGTGGTTGAGTAAATTTATGACACAGATATTTATGTTTTGTTATATGCAGAACAGAGTCATTTGTTATGTAATGTTTTTTTATATATGCACAGCAGCGTATTTTAAAAGACAGAGACAGAGAACTGTATTTTTTTTAATTACACACAACAGAGTGTTTTAGGAAAAATACAGAGCATACACAACAGTGTTTATTTTAGTGAGACAGAGTGTGTTTTTACACAGATAGTGAGTTTTATTTGTGCACTGTGACAGCAGCAGTCACAATTGTAAATCCCTCTTTTGAGTAAGAATTGTAACAACAGTTTTTTTATATATGGAATATAAATTTTTCTGAGTTGAAACTCTGTCTGTGAATGAGATTTTAAATTTTTTTTCTCTGTGTTAAGAAGGGGAGTTTTATTCTCCAATTCTGTTCTGGAATTTGCAAAATTCCAACATGGTATCAGAGCCAATCCAAGCTATTTGAAGGTCAAATAAGCTGAAGGAAAGGAGTTCGTTATTGCAGAAGCCTCTCCAGCAGAGTGAAGGTTCAGACAAGAAGAATTTGAAGGTATTTCTCTATATAGTATTGCAGTACAGTTGATTAGTTTTAAACACACAGTCAAGTGTTTTTGAGATCATAGTTAAGAGTGCAGAATGGCTGGAGCCAGCACAGGTATGAGTTTGGGAAATATCCATCTCCCACAATTCAATGGAAAAAATTATGACTACTGGTCAATAAATATGAGAGCTTTATTTGTCTCCCAAGAGTTATGGGAATTAGTTGAGGATGGCTTTGAAGAGCCAACAAATGAATTAGAGTTTCTTCTTTTAACTCAGGCAGAAAGGGAGTCACTGAAGAACAATAAGAAGAAAGATGCCAAGGCTCTTTTCTTCTTGTATCAAGAAGTGCATGAGAGTGTGTTTCCGAGGATAGTAGCAGCTAACAGATCCAAAGAAGCATGGCAGACTCTTATGACAGCTTATCAAGGTATGGAGAAGGTGAAGACAACAAAACTTCAGTTGCTGAGGAGAGATTTTGAGACTCTCTCTATGAAGGAGTCAGAGAATATTGACTCATTCTTCACTCATGTGATTGGAATGGTCACACAAATCAGATCTCATGGAGAGACTCTTGAGGACAAGAGTATTGTTGAAAAACTCTTGAGAAGTTTACCCTCAAGATTCGATGTGATTGTCACCACCATAGAGAAGACCAAAGATCTCACAAAGTTTTCAGTGGATGAACTTCATGCATCACTGATGACCCATGAACAGAGATTGGGTAGGAGTGAAAACTCATCTCTAGAACATGCTTTTAAGTTCCAGATGTCTTTCGGAAGAGGAAGAGGGCAAGGCAAAGGAAGAGGAAGAGGCAGAAGCCAAAACAGAGGTGAAAGGAACAACCCTTCACATTCACATGGAAGGTGCAACAGTCAAAGTCACAGCCATGGCCAAGGCAGCCAGCAGAGTGGACAGCATAATGTTCAAGGACAAAGGTATGACAAATCCAATGTCCAATGTTACAATTGTAAAAAATATGGTCATTATGCTAATGAATGTAGAAAGAAGAAGCAGAATGATATGAGAAGTGAAACTAGTGTAAATTTCACAAAAGAAAATATCAGTCAAAGTAATTTGTTTTTAGCTTGTAATATGGCTGAAGAAAAGAGTGAAGACTTATGGTTTCTAGACTCCGGTTGCAGTAACCATATGACAGGAAACTTAGCAATGTTTTCTATGTTAGATGAGAGTGTGCAGTCACAAGTCACACTAGGAACTGATAGCAAAGTTTCTGTTATGGGAAAAGGAGATGTGAATGTTTTAACAAGATTAGGTGCAAAGAAATCCATAGCAGATGTTTATTATGTTCCAGGAATGAAGTGCAACCTCTTAAGTATTGGACAGCTTGTCCATAAGGGGTATAATGTTTTCTTTGATAATGATGTTTGTACCATCATGGATAAACCACCCAGCAATCAGTGTATTGCTGAAGTGAAGATGACAAGGAACAGGATGTTCCCTCTCAGAATGAGAGCAGACTTGAAGAATGGCGAAGAGAAAGCAGCAGTTGCACAGGAGACTTTCCAAAGCGAACCAAAGGATGACAATTGGTTATGGCACTTGAGATTTGGACATCTCAACTTTGGAGGTCTTAATTTGTTGAACAGAAAAGGAATGGTAAGTGGTTTACCATTGATAGAGAAACCGGACAGCCTTTGTGAAGGTTGTATCTTGGGGAAACAACACAGAGAAAATTTTCCTTCCAGGAAAAGCATAAGGGCAAAAGCACCCTTAGAGATTGTCCACTCAGAGGTATGTGGACCGATGCAAACTCCATCACTTGCAAGCAACCACTATGTGTTAACATTCATAGATGATTTTAGAAGAAAAACCTGGGTTTACTTTTTGAAAAACAAAAGTGAAGTGTTTGAAAAATTTTGCAATTTCAAAGCACTTGTTGAGAATCAGAGTGGGCTGCATATCAAAGTCTTAAGGACTAATAGAGGAGGTGAGTATATATCTAAAGATTTTCTACGGTTTTGTACAGAAAATGGTATTCAAAAGCAGTTTACAACTAGATATACTCCGCAGCAAAATGGAGTATCCGAAAGGAAGAACCGAACCATAATGGACATGGCGAGGAGTATGTTAAAGGAAAAACATTTGCCTAATGATTATTGGGTTGAAGCTGTACATTGTGCAGCGTATATTTTGAACAGGTGCCCTACAAAAGCAGTTATGAACAAAGTGCCGGAAGAGGCATGGAGTGGCACAAAGCAAAGTGTTACACACATGAAGGTTTTTGGATGTGTGGCTTATGCACACATTCCGGATCAGCTAAGGAAGAAGTTGGAGAGCAAGGGGGAGAAATGTATTTTCATCGGATACAGTGAGGAATCCAAGGCATACAAGTTATATAACCCATCCAGCAAGAAGTTTCTTGTGAGCAGAGATGTTCAGTTCATTGAAGAGGAAGCTTGGGATGGAAGCATAGAGAAAACAGTGAATGTTAAACACTGTTTATCTCATGATGAGAATAATGATGAGTAGGCTGAAATACATCCCCAAACAGCAACACCAACAAGAGAGCAGCAAAGCACACCCTTGAGGAGAAATGACAGTGCTTCTCCAAGCACACCACAAGGAGGAAATTCAAGTGCTTCTTCAAGCATTTGTACACCTACTGAAAGAGGTAAGAAATTCAGAAGTTTGAAAGAAATTTATGAACAAGATTTAGCAAATGAAGGTATCAATTCTTTGTTTGCTTTATATTGTCATGTTGATGATCCTGTTCATTTCGAAGAAGCTATCAAGGATAGGAAATGGATAGAAGCTATGGATGAGGAAATAAATGCCATAGAGAGGAACAAAACTTGGGATTTGGTTGAACTCCCAAAAGGTAAAGATGTCATTGGTGTTAAATGGATCTACAAGACCAAGAGTAATGCTGAAGGCAAGATAGAGAGACACAAGGCAAGGCTTGTGGTCAAAGGCTATAAGCAGAAGCATGGCATAGATTATGAGGAAACTTTCGCACCGGTTGCCAGAATGGAAACCGTGAGAGCAGTGTTGTCCATAGCAGCACAAAACAAATGGAAAGTTTACCAAATGGACGTGAAGTCAGCATTTCTAAATGGAGTGTTAATGGAAGAGGTTTACATTGAACAACCTCTCGGCTATGAAAAGAAAGGCCAAGAGCACAAAGTGTGCAAGTTGAAGAAGGCTCTTTATGGGCTGAAGCAAGCGCCAAGAGCGTGGTACAGTAGGATAGATTCATATCTACTGGAAAATGGATTTGAGAAATGTGAGGGAGAACCCACCCTCTACATCAAAGAAAAAGATGGTAAAATCTTGATTGTAGTCTTGTATGTTGATGATGTTATTTTTACAGGTAATGATGATTGCCTTATAGAAAATTTTAAAACAATCATGAAGGAAGAATTTGAAATGACTGATATGGGTTTGCTAAGATACTTCTTGGGAATAGAAGTAGAACAAGATAAAAATGAGATTTTTATCTCACAAGCAAAGTATGTTAATGAGGTGCTTGAAAGATTTAACATGCAGGAAAGCAAAGCAGCAATCACTCCCACAGTGATGGGATTAAAACTCAGCAGAGAGGACAGCAACAAAGATTTTGATCCTAGTTTATACAAGAGCATAGTTGGTAGCCTCATGTATTTGACTGCAACTAGGCCGGACATAATGTATGCTGTTAGTTTGATTTCCAGGTTCATGGAAAATCCAAAGGATGCACATTGGCAGGCAGCAAAAAGAATTTTGAGGTATGTTAAAGGTACTAAAAGGTTTGGTATTTTTTATACTACTTCAGAAAATTCAGATTTAGTTGGATACATTGACAGTGATTGGGCTGGAAGTGTAGATGATCGGAAGAGCACTTCCGGTTATGTTTTTCACATGGGTTCAGGAGCCATTTCATGGGCTTCTAAGAAACAGCGCATTGTAGCATTGTCTATAGCAGAGGCAGAATATGTGGCAGCTACAGCAGCAGCGTGTTAAGCAGTTTGGATGAGAAAAATGTTGAGAAGTTTATGTCAAGAACAGGTAAAAGGGACAGTGATATTTTGTGACAATAGTTTTGCTATTGCATTGTCTAAAAATTGTGTTTTTCATAAAAGGACAAAGCACATTGACACCAAGTTTCATTTCATACGGGAATTGGTTAGCAATGGCGAGATTGTTTTGCAGCACTGCAGAACAGAGGATCAATTTGCAGATATTCTCACAAAGCCACTAGTGCAGAAAAGCTTTGAATATTTGAGGAAATGCATGGGTATGCAGGAAAACCCAGCAGTTGAAATTAAGGGGGAGTGTTGGAATTAATTTCCAACTTCCCAAGAGACAGGACTGCAGTCCATGTCCGCAGGGGTCCAAGAGGCCGGACAGACAGATGGGTGAACCCCATCGGAACGGCTGATGTCATATGCAGCCGGGCCCACACCATGCACGAACATAACAATCCCGTGGGGGTTGATAAAGATTTGTGGCTGGAGTTGTGAACCCAATCGGACCTGCTGACGTCACCTACAGCGGGGTCCACATTTTGTTTTAACAACAGACTTGCAGTTAATGTTTTATGTTGCAATATTGTTTGTTTTAAATATGGGTTATATATATATTTTATGTCATAATGTGATATATATATATATATATATATATATATATATATATATAAGCCCATCACATTGTAAAAAGCCATGAGGTGAATGTTTTATTTTTATTACACAGCAGTGTAAATAAAAAAAAGGAAAAGACAGCAGTGCGAGAATGTTGTAATGTTATTACACATGAATGTTTTTTTATGAAAGCACAGCAGTGCGGGAAGATGAAATATCACAGTGCCACCAAGTCAAAGCTGTGATCAATGCAAACTGTAAGCGGTGCTGACAGAAGTAATGAAGCCATAAATATTTTCAAGCGGTGAAATTTAGTGGTTGAGTAAATTTACGACACAGATATTTCTGTTTTGTTATATGCAGAAACAGAGTCATTTGTTATGTAATGTTTTTTTATATATGCACAGCAGCGTATTTTAAAAGACAGAGACAGAGAACTGTATTTTTTTTAATTACACACAGCATAGTGTTTTAGGAAAAATACAGAGCATACACAGCAGTGTTTATTTTAGTGAGACAGAGTGTGTTTTTACATAGACAGTGAGTTTTATTTGTGCACTGTGACAACAACAGTCACAATTGTAAATCCCTCTTTTGAGGAAGAATTGTAACAACATTTTTTTTTATATCTGGAATATAAATTTTTCTGAGTTGAAACTCTGTCTGTGAATTAGATTTTAAATTTTTTTTCTCTGTGTTAAGAAGGGGAGTTTTATTCTCCAATTCTGTTCTGGAATTTGCAAAATTCCAACAAACAACTCTCTACTGGCTGCTGCCATTCCTCGGCCAAACCCTTTGCTCTCTCTTTCGCCCGCTGCTTAGGCACCTTAATTCTGATATCCGTCGGCAGGAGTTCAATTTTCATGAAATGCAAGTGGTCATGCATTTGTATGCTTTGCGAGTGGTCATGCATTTGCGTTACATTATTTGCGAACCACACAACACAAAGATGTTTGTGTTGCATATTGCAAGCCAACAAATACACAATAAATTTATTGTGTCAAATTTATTTTATTTTATTCTTTAAATCAATAGTTAGTTATGTTGTTTTAATAATAATTCAATAAATATACATATTTTAATAATAATTCAGCAATAATTCAATAATAATCTAGTAATTTGTATATTCTAATAGTAATTCAATAATAATTTAGCAATTTGTATATTCTTATAATAATTCAATAATAATTTGTATATTTTAATAATAATTCAATAATAATCCAGTAATTTGTATATTTTAATAATAATTCAATAATAATCTAGTAATTTGTATCTTCTAATAATATTCAATAATAATCTAGCAATTTGTGGTGGAGAGTAGAGTTCTTAATAATTATGACACACAAAACATGTCTATATATAGATATACATTGTTACAAAACATATCTATATTGTAACATGTTTATTTTTTTTTACGTCTTGTTTATATTTATGTACTAGAATTATCACTTAAAGATCATACATTTTTAGAAGAAAAAAACCTTGATATACAAAAATTGTTTCCTTTGAGTCAAGGTTCGATTTCTAAAATCTAGATAGACTTTTTGATATTAATGCAGTGTTCTGCCCTTTTACTTTTTACCCTTTTGTTTCCTTGTCATTCAACTTTACTTTTTGCAAAAAACTTGTCTATCCTTCTTTTCAGCCTATATTTTCCATGGCCAGTAGCACCTCCATATGGTTCCTATCATTTACCTCTTGAATACTTTGCCTAATATTATGTACATTTTCTCTCCTCCACGTACGATCGCCTCCATCTGAGTAGTAGATTTTCTTGAGTAAACTTATAGCAATTACAAAATACCAAAAACTTGTTCAATGGCCTTTTTTTTGTTTTTTTATTTTTTATTTATGAAAATTTGGACCGTGCCCTGGCCCCAGTACCTGTTGCCTCATACAATTCATAATGTAAATCTCCTAAGGTACCACTCAACCCTAATTTCGATAGTCGATCAACGGTCGAGTTTTTTTCTCTGTAGATATGTGAGAATGAAATGGTGGAGAAAGTGCAGACCATCTCGCTGATGCGATCAATCCATGATGATAAATGTGCAAGGGCCAAATCGTTTTCTTATTAAGATGATCAATTAATACCTTCGAGTCTCCATAAATCTAAATGGATTCAATGTATAGGTTCTTTGTAAACCAGAGCAATCCCCATAAAGCCAGTGTCTCGGCCCTAGTATTTGTACCCAGGCCACCATACCAATATAGTTTGTAATGGCATAATGGGTTGATCATCAACCAAGCACCACAACCACATCTTCCATTTTGTGCTTCACCATCGAAAAATCCAGCTGGGTAACTAAAATCAAATGGCCTCATCATGATCGATTGAGCCCCAGGGGGTTTCTGCAAAGGTCTAGAACCCTCCTAGCACTAAATAATCTGTGAGGCAATCTCGATTTGTGACATAGTACAATCCTCAAAAATGTTTAGATTTATGCACTTCCATATTTTCCAATGGAAAATAAGAGGGATGAAAGGAAATGATTTGCCTTTCGAAACCCACAAGTTTGTGCATTCCCCGACTGTTTGGTAATCATTGTCACGGAAATTGAAGAATTTACATAATTGGAATCTTATGTCCCTAGAGAAACAACAATTATAGAAAATGTGTTGATTATCTTCTTCCTCCATTTTACACAGTGAGCATCTCCCGAGACTTATCATGCTCCTCTTTTTAAGATTTGACCAAGTTAAATTTCTATCTTGCCAAACACACCAGCGAACAATGATAATTTTCAGCGGAGTTTTTACCTTCCACATCTTTGTAAACCAACAATCCATCATTTGGCTGCAATGATTTGTCATAATCGCCCTGTAAATTTCCTGTGAGCATATGTTTCCTTTTTTAATATTACCTCCCCATGTAATAGTATCCCCTTCTTCAGAAAATTTCCAGCCCATCCCTCTGGCCCTGTCCAAGTACTTTGTCCATTCCAATTTAATCGTTCCCTGCATACCAAGTGCTTCGGCATCACTCCAGATTAGTAATCCATCCTGCCACATTCAGATGACCTGTATCAATAATAGTAAACCCCTTCTATGTAGGAAGTTTAATGTAAGTTCATCCAGAGATATATCCATCGGAAAGAATCTGATTGAGCCTTCCCCAATCAAAATCTTTTGACCACTCCCAAAATTCCATTTAAGGTGCTCTTTAAAACTTGGCCTCATTTTTATGAAGCCCTTCCAAATCTGTGAAATCTTATCCTTGTTTCTCCATCTGCCTAGGTAAGCATCTTCCAGATTCTTTAACTTAATGTATTTATAATGAATAATATCTCTCCAAATACCATCCATGTGAATGCTTCACCACATCGATTTCATAAGTAATTATTTACCAAAAATCTCTATGTTAAGTAAACCCCAACCCCCTGTTCTATAGGTGTGGCTATGAGGTTCCATCATGCAAAATGATACTTTTTTTCTCCCCTGCTCCCATTCCACAGAAAATTTGACATAGACTTCTTGATATTTTTTATGATAACTGTCGGAATCTGGTATTGGTGAACCCAATATACCATGATCTGCTGCAGGACAACTTGAATTAGGATCAGTTTCCCTCCTTTTTATAACCACTTAAGAGTCCATCCTTGTATATGCTTGTGGTATTTTTCGACAATCCATTGCCAATCTGTAACTCTGTATGTTGCTGGTTTGAGTCGGAAACCTAGATATGTGAGCCCCTTCGATAATGGCTTCAATTGAAAATTAAAGATACATCCAATCTCATTAATGATCACATGTTCCCCATTTACAAAAAGATGCAGGACCTTTATTTATTGGCTACCATTCCCATAGCTAAACTAAACCTATGGAAAATTTGATACATGGTCATCCAAAAATTACGTATCAACATCCCAAAGAACATCACATTGTCCACAAATAGGCCATGTGAAATGTCCTTTATGTCAGTGATTTTGATCCCCCTGAAAGTACCCAGCTCCGTTGCCTCGTTTAATTTGATACTCAAGGTGTCCATGGTCAATATAAAAATTAAAGGAAAAAGTATGCATCCCTGGTGCAAACCCCTCCTAGGCTTGAAGAAACGGGAGGTTGTACCATTTATAATAACCGTCGTCACTGAGTTTATAACACAACACATGATGCACTCAACAATGTTTCTATGTATTCCAATCTTGTAGAGCACCATTCTTAGAAAAGCCCAATCAAATCTATCATATGCTTTGCATAAGTTCATTTTCATAATAATCGCCTCAGATTTTATGCTGTGAATAGTATGCATCACCTCCTAAACCGTAGCACGACATCATGAATAATACGTCCATTTAGAAAACCAGATTGTTCCTTGTGATAAATCTGGTCAGAGTCCCTTTAATCCTTTTTGTTACCAACTTAGAGGAGATCTTATATAGAGTGTTACAAAGTGAGATTGGTTTGTATTCATCGAAGGAGTTGGATCCCTTGTTCTTTGGAGTGAGGGACAAAAATGTGGAATTGATAGATCCCAGAATCATCCCTTTCCTTCTTATTTCCTCCACCATATCCATCACATCTTTGAGCAAGAGATCAGAAAAATGTAAGAAGAAATCAGGAGTCCAGCCATCAGGGCCTGGACTCTTATCAGGTTTGAATGATTTCAGGTTACCCTCAACTTCTGCCATACTAGCTTCACATTGTTCCAAGTATAGAAATATAACAATAATCCAACAATTTTATGTATATATATAGACATACATTGTTCAGAGTATAGAAATATAACAATAATACAACATTTTTATGTCTATATATAGACATACATTGTTCAGAGTATAGAAATATAACAATTCCAACAATTTTATGTGCAGCTAAAATATATATACATATGGTTTAGAATATAGAAATTGATACTTTTATGTGCAGCTAAAATATACACACACATGGTTTAGAATATAGAAATTGATATTTTTATGTGCATATAAAATATATATACACATGGTTTAGAACATAAAAATTGATAATTTTATGTGCAGCTAAAACATATGTACACATGGTATAGAATATAGAAATTGGTACTTTTTTTTTTTGTAAATCAGAAATCTGTATTATATTACTAAATGAAGTTACATATTGTTACATAGCTGCCTCTTTTACATTTCGATCCAACAATGGTGCAGACACTATTTTTGCTCTCCTGAAAGGGAGATCTCCCACAGTATTCTTCTCTTATGCTACCTGGATTCCTTCTCTTGACATTACTACCATCTACTTATATGGGCAGAGTATCCCTACTCCAATTCTTCCATAATGCTATAACTAAACAACTCCATAAACCAACAGCTTCAGAGTAGCAACCCCACCTTGGTTCCATCTCTGGCCTCTTAACCATCCTACTCATTTTGAACATTCCTTGTCATTTCAACATCATCATCACGCACAACATTTCTTGGTTACTACCCCTCCCTTTCACTGCCACTCTCCTTCTTTGCAATCTAGCTACATTCATTTTTAAACTCCCCATTCGGCCTGAGATGCCAACTCATATCAAGACATTTCTGTGGGTGATCCACTGCTTCATTTGCCACTCTATTTGCCAGCGAGTTTGCTTTTCTTCTAACAACAATGAATTCCACTCCCCTCAATAAGCTAAGGTGCCAGACGATCAACGATGTTACATATGTGAGCCTCTAATGGATGGTGACCTTAGCTGCTGGAGCTCCGTTGAGAATACGCTTCGCAACGTTGATGGCCAACATCGAATCCCCTTCTATGATAACGTTTGACATATTTTCTTGGACTAAAATATCTATGCCTCTTTCCATTGCTACAAATTCAACCTTTTTGTTGGTGGTTTCTCCTATCGACTCATAGTAACCATGCACTATCTGCCCATTATGATCTTAGATGATGCCTCCAAGCCCTGCCTTTCCAGGGTTTCCGCACGCTGCCCCATCAAAGTTGATCTTCAGGAAAACCCGATGCAGAGAAGCCCACGACATCTGATCTTCCCGCAGAATTCTTGGTAGCAGCCCCCTGTTGCTAATAACCGGTTGACACAGGCCGAAGAGATCAAGAATATCACGCTCGTGGCCTAAAGGTTTCTCTGCCTGCATCGAAAGCACTTGGATAAAGATAGTTCCCCTCATATTCTAGGTGATTTGATCCTTGATGGCTTAAATGGGTCGACCCATGTTCTAGAAAACCTGATAATTGCGCTCCTTCAATACATTCCAAACTATACAACCCAGGAGCAGGCTCCATAGTAAATTAACCATCTCATTTTTGGTGTACTTATCTCTCTAGCTTTCGATCGTCCTTTGTATTGAGGCTTGATTTCTATCTGATTGATGAAAGATGGCAGCTCCCCAATCCCATAACTCCACAACAAAATTACAAGTGTTTAACAAATTATTAGTAGACTCTCCCATTTCACAACACATATTACACCTGGAAGGTCCAGTGAAACCTCTTTTTATTAGATTATCCCATGTTAGAATCCTTACTTGCATGACCAACCAGAGGAAGATTTTGATTTTTGGCCATAGGTTAGCAAACCATACCTTATTCGCCCATGGCACCTTCTCCTCTTCTAAAAAATATACATATTCTAATAATAATCCAACAATTTGTGGTGGATAAAATATATTCTAATAAAAATATACATATTCTAATAAAAATTCAATAATAATCCAACAATTTGTAGTGGATAAAATGTATTCTAATAATAATTCAGCAATTTTCTGTGGATAAAATATACACATGATTTAGAATATAGAAATTGATACTTTCTTTTCATCTAATTTTTTTTGTTTTTTAAATGGTTATTGAATTTTTATTATAAAAAAAAAAGAGAATGGCATGATTATCTATCATTCATTTACATATGGAGCCAAGGGAGTGTAAGAGTTATCCCAAATAACAACTAATATAATAACTAATATTAACATAATTAAAAGAGATAATCATTCATTTACATATGGAGCCTTGGGAGTGTAAGAGTTATCCCAAAATAACTTACTCCCAAAATAACAACTAATAGTAACATAATTAAAAGAGGTTGATTTCATTTAGAAGACGTTAATTATACATCTTTTGGTCTATATTTATTACATGCATTTATAATATTTCAAAAATATTTTAAAATTTTATAACTTTTGGTTGGTATTTACAAAAATGTCTTTTTTGAGTTCCAACATTTACCTAGGAATAGACATATCTAGGAACAATGTAGATTTTTATATATATTTATAAATTTTAAAAATGTATAAAAAGATATTTCCTAAATATACTTAGGGAATAGACATACCTAGGAACAATGTAGATTTGTTATATACATTTATAAATTTTAAAAATATATATAAAAGATATTTGGAACTAGATACTTTTGGTTGGTATTTACAAAAATAATTATAATAAAAAAAATTACAGTATCTAAAGTTAGCTAGGAATAGACATACCTAGGAATAATGTAGATTTGTTATATATGTTTATAGATTTTAAAAATGTATATAAAAGATATTTGAAACTAGATACTTTTGTTGGTATTTACAAAAATAATTATAAAAAAACTACATTATCTAAAGTTAGTAGAAGATGTTGCTTTCTTGGGTTTTTATCTAAAGTTAGTAGAAAATGTTGCTTTTTTGGGTTTTTAAGACCTTCTTCTATCTAAAGTTAGTAGAATATGTTGCTTTCTTGGGTTCTTAATACCTTTCTCTATCTAAAGTTAGTAGAAGATGTTGCTTTCTTGGGTTCTTAAGACCTTCCTCTTTAGATATTTTCCTGTGTAATTTGTTTGGTTGTGTTGTGCTATTTTGCATTGGACACATTTCCATGTTCCATTGCATTTATAGTTTCTAGTACTATATTTCAATCCTTGAGTATGTGCTTGTTGTGAAAATTGTAAAAAAATAATATTTTTCATACACGTGAATAGAGAGTTGGTATATTGTTGAATAGGTTTCTAGAAAAAGATGCTTGATTAGATAAGTAGAGTTAGTTTTTCACAATTATAAGTTTTTTTACATATGGGTGCTTAGCTTGCTTTAATTCTTGAAGAAAGATATGCAATTTTGTTCAATTTTTCCATCAAAGATTATAGAATACCATGTGTCACCTTCATTATTATCAAAGTATTTTGTACAATTAACCTATTTACAAAATTTATATATCACATCAACATATTTACAAAAGTTAAGTGCAATAGTGTTGAAGTTTATTATCAAAATATTTTGTACTATCAACATATTTACAAAAGCTATATATCACACATAGATTGCACTATCAACGTATTTACAAAGTTAAGTGCAATAGTGTTGAAGAATATTTTGCACTATTAACCTATTTACAAAATTTATATATCACATCCGCATATTTACAAAAGTTAAGTGCAATAGTGTTGAAGTTTATTATCAAAATATTTTGTACTATCAACATATTTACAAAAGCTATATATCACACATAGATCGCACTATAAACATATTTACAAATTTAAGTGTAATATTGTTGAATTTGTAACTAGGCTCGGTCTTCATAATGTCAATTTATCATTGACATATTTAGTATACTATATTTATATTTTGTCAACGCATGTTCTTCATGCTTAGAGTAAAAAAGCGTCAAAAAGAATTTATTACGAGTCACAAAAAAATATTTGATCCATGTCCCATTTGGAAAAAGGAATTTGAATTTTATTTTGAGTCATTAGTCCACAAAATGACCAAGTCATCATTCCTTGGACAAGTCAGTCTGGCCCTCTAGAGTGACACCTATTAAACTCTCCTCGAAAACGATATATAAGAAACAGTTCGACCTACTTGGAATACATCCACAACAAAATGCAAGAAGAATTTCTGAACCAAGTGAAGGAGAGAAGTTAAGTCAAAGGAGAGAGGAATCAAATCAAAACTAGAAGAATATTCTCTGTGTTGATTGAATCTTTGACTAATGTAGTTCGCACGTGTGGAGGTTTGATTTTTTGTGAAAGAAACCGAAAGTTTTGAGGTACTTGAAGGTTTAATTTCATCCCCT